>CM053783.1:215922552-216522552 GCA_028749045.1 Cupressus sempervirens
GATGTCCTCAAAAAAATTATTCATATCAAAAATTATAATATTGTTAGGGTAAAGAAACACTAAGAAGGGGGTGAATAAGTGTTATAACACTTCTAATCAAATCAAACTTTTTACCACAATGTCCTAAAATAACTAAAATAATAAAGCATAGAAGTAAAGTTTACAAAAAAAATAACTCATAACACCATGATTCACTCTTGAGGTAACCCCAACCAAGGGAAAACCCTACTGGGGATTGAACCCACAAGATAATGCACTAATATAAAAATGTCCCTATCAGGAGACCAAAACCTATTAGGATTCAATATATTACATTTTATACATAAGTCCCTATTAAGAGCCCAGACCATGTTAAAGGTCTACAAGCCTATTAGGAATTGAGAAATCAAAAAGGGAGCTTACTTCTCAAGGATGAAGATTATAACCACCTTTAAGTACTCATTGTCCAATACAATGAACTATTAAAACAAAAGATTGAACCATACACAAAATCTCAATTCTTGGTTAGTTCCAATGAGGTTTTTATTTTCTCTATTCTAACAGTCAACATCAAGGCTCATACATTAAAACAATATTACATCACATTACATATCCTCAAATAGAAAATTACTTTCATTCATACCACTTAGATTCTTTATTCTAGTCAACTTCAACTAGTCTTTACCAAAGTATCCTTATAGCCAAAAACAAATACAATTTTAAACCATTATATCTAAGACTTAAGTCCTTGAATGTTGTCCCATTGATTACAAATAGTTGAATCGCCAATTCAATTCAATGTACTAAGCCAATTTACCTAATTATCAAAAAAAAAATGTAATAATGTCTTCTAGGACCAATTTCACTTTGCATTAATGTATCTCACACTAGATCACATACTAATATAAATGATAATAATAGTGCTTTATACACATTATATATATGATACACCTTAATTTATGGACCTAATTGATATATCATGTGTCATCATTGATCAAAACTGTCTAACAATGCTTTGTATTCATTTCATGGACTTAGGAATTTTTCACATTCTTGAGATAACAAAAATTACCACCAATACTAAAAAATATACCAATGATGTATATTTCCATCAATGATAACATATGTATAGTCTCCTGGCATTTACTTAAAAACAATATTCCCCTTTGGTATTGATGCAAATACTTAGTTAAAAATGACCAAGTGTCTAATGCTAAATACAATAAGCTCTTTAACAACCGATCTATTAATACTCTCCCTTAAAAATGTTGGAAATGTAATGACAATCAAGTGACTGAGAGGGGGGTGAATCAAGAACCAATTAAAACTGTTCACGCTTAGATTGCTTCAACTTTATCTCTTTAGATTATCTAATCTAATTCCATGCATGAACGTAAAGAAATAAAGAAATCAACAACATAACACTTTGAAACAAGATATGGTAACCCAGAAGGCCTCCAAGTAGAAGGTAAAACTGGGGTGGGGATGACAGCCACAAGCTTCATTATTGTAGTAATAAAGTTGTCATGTTAGGTTTCACAATTGATCACTTCTATTGATCTACTCTATTAGGAGTATGAAGGACTATTAGGTCCACCTTGCAAAAGGATTTTACAATACAATGAAGTATTTTCTCTATTAAGAGACTAAGAAAAAGATTGTTAGGCCCATATGGTTAAAGGATTTGACTAATGCACCTAGTAGGATGAATCAACAAGATGATCTCTATAATACAACTTGATTTTTTGAATAAGAGCCCTTTAATAATATGATCACCTGACTATGATGGATGAGTCTCTACTCTACACTTTATACTACCTTGTCACCTAATTACATATTTTGCTCCATATTCACTATTTGTCTCCAAAATAATTATGCATCTTCTATTCTTCCATCTTACACTCTCTGGATAAATGAATTTTTCTTTCTTATATACCCTTCAAGAAATAACTCTAAACCAAGTCAGATCTCACAATAGATAACTTCATAAATACCAAATATACTTTTAATTCATCTCAAATCTTGATGCTTGGACAATACAGTTCTTTTGATCTTCTAATGACACTCGAGCAATGCAGTAAGCTTGGGTGACACAGAAAATTGGTTAGCACTAGATGCTAGGGTGACACTATGGAACTTGGGTGATATAGATTGCTTGGTTCGTAGATAGAGCCCAGTTAACTTTGTGAACTTGGTTCACACATGAACTTGTTTCCACTAAAAATACTAAATAGCTAGGGTCATACTGTAAGCTTGGTTAACACAGTATACCTTCATCTGCTTGGGCTACATTGAAGTCTGCTACCTGGTGGAAATCTTGGTTGTAGTATTAACCGACCTTCCTGAATAGCTTAAGTGGTTTATCACTAATTGACAATATATCTTGCCATAGGGTATCTCCCCCTTTGGCATTAGTGACAAAAACACTCATCTTGATTAGTTTTATCAGAAATACAAAAACTAGGGTGTTTTTTAGTAGTGAATATTCATAATTTTGTGAATTTTAGAATTTTTTTGCTAGTAATTTGGCTAATAATTTAAGATTTAATGCAACCTATATCACCACATTTTTATTAAATTTAGTTCTAAAATATTTAAAATCGCTCAATAATTTATTTTATTAAAAAATTAAACTCAAAGATTTGCCACAATATTCAATACATGATTAGATTTGATTCACCTAAATATTATATATTATCAAAGAAATTAAAATTAATTCATCAATAATTATAATAATTATTAGTTACTTTAGGGATATATTACCAATATTTAGTTTTCACTATTGATTTAAAATATAATGTAATTATCCTCATAATTTCCATGAGATAAAACATGTTCGACTTTGATTTGTAATATTCCATGACAAATAGCAAACTTCCTATTATTATTGAGATTCGCCAATGTTTTCTACTCAAAATTTATGATTCCAAAATAATTGCCAATGTAAATAATATTTAAATTTTAAAAAATTGAGAGATTTAATGGTAAAATAATTTGGTTTTTCAAAATAATGAAAGATTCGCCAATAATTTATATATTTTTTCTGGAGGGGGGTTTCTTAAAGTTTACCCTAACAAAACCATCTCTTAACCAAAAAAAAAAATTCAAACTCCCCCTTTGCATGTGTTTAGTTCTATAATTTGGTTTTAACTAGAAACTATAACTCAGTGACAACTTGTCTAAATTTGGATTTTTCAAAAAAAATTTAAGTGTGCCCACAATAATGGGTTCCACTTTTGTGGGACAAAGAAAATCCAAAAAAAATTCAAAATCTGCAAATCACATTTACCAATTGTTCACCTAAACATATTAACCATGTTTGCAGCGAACATACATTCTAATAATGTTCATAGTGAATATATTTCACATATATTAGGCATGTTTGTTGTGAACATACCTCATTAATATAGACAAAAAACTTAAGGGTATGTGTTTGCACAAACACATGTTGTAGCGAACAGTATGTTCATAGCAAACATGTCGAATCACAAATTTTTAACCCTCTTTTCTGAAAATAAAATAAAATTGGCTCTTTCGACACCCAAAATTGAAAATGATTGATCTCGTACTATAAAATTAAAAATGTCAATTTGTGCTTCTTGGAGCAAGCTTTCCAATGACTATAATTGTAATACATATTATATTCATTAAGACTTTCAAATATGAGTTTAACTCATTATAGGTTCATTACCAATTGAACATCAACTAACATCAACACTTTGGGAAAATTAGTAAATTAGGTCAAAAAATTATGAAAAATATCTAGGAAATAGGTTATTGAGATAGGTTTCTATTAAAAAAAAAAAGATTTATGATAAATTGAGTTCAAGGTATATGTGTCAAAACAAATCTATGTCTGAATTATGATTGGTGTCACTTCAAAACTTCATAAACTATACAATATTCAACCAAATTGAATCAAAACCAAATGCATCCTCTAGATATTGATGTTACAAATCAAACACTAAAAGAATTACCTCATTATCTTTTCTAGAAAAAAAGTAATGTGTGTCAAATAAACTGTCACTCTTTAAAAATATTGAATTTTAATATGTACCATTTTTTGGAGGAGAAGAAAAAATTGACATAAATATTTAAAAAATTTAAATTAAAAAATATGCTTACAAATTAGGAATAGAGTACTAGAAATCACTAGTTTATTTCATCTTTAAATTATTCATATTTTTAGAGATATAATCACTTGAGCGTGAGGTTTTTTTCAAAAATATTGATTTTAGTGTCAAAATTGGTCAAAAAATGGAACCCATTATTGTGGGATCACCCTTTTTTTTACTGATTTCATATTATCTATATCATATACATATTCCTCTATACATTTCCTCATATACATATTCCCTTCTTGATTATAGACATACTATGTTTTCCCCTTTGTTTTTGTTACAAATGCCAAAAATATATACTTATAAAGTAATGCCAAAAATATATACTTATAAAGTAATACCAAAATGTGTGAGGAAATCATTATGCACTTTCAAAATTAAATACATATTTTTATCCGAATTTTCTAGAAGTGTCTTAAAAATGTGCAACTCAATCTAGATTTCACCTGATAGCTCCATCATGAGATCTACAACTGAGAAATTTGTGTCATGTACTAATGTCTTTGCATGTGCCAAATACTTCTACATCACATCCATATGAGGAAGTATCATAGTCCATATGTCTAAAATGGTTGCCCTTATTATCACTTCATCTCTCAACAACTCTACCTCCAAATCCATCAAAAATCAGATTTTCACAAAATGATTTGAGTTGGTACTCAGGTTAGGTGCTAACTGACTAGAACTGCTCTTCAAATCTTCATCATTTTTTGTCAGTTTGTCTTTTATTTCCTTTGTGAAAATTGATGTATCACACAATTTTGTAAACAATGAAAAAAAATCTTTACAACAAATTCAAGAGCTTCAATCATAGTGGATAGTTCCACTTGATCAATAGCAATTTTCTTTGCTACAATTTCCAAAACTTTATTTTAAAACTTTCTTTCTGCCCTTTGCAAAAAATTTTCCTGCTCACCTATATCCTTATTAGATTTATGTACAATATCTAATAATTTCTCAATGATAGGGGCCTCATTATTTACCTTAATTTGTAGTACATCCAAAACTATGTCCTTGATGTCTTCAAGAACTTCTCCTCTATCTCTTTCTTCTCTCAACTTCCTCTATTGTGCCTTTTTCCTCTACAAATAACTAAGGATCTCCATATGATCACCACTGAGATTTGATTGATTCCAATTTGGAATCACAATCTCAACATCAAGGTCTATCTCATCAAATATCCTTACCTTTTGTATTGGGAGAGACAATGATTATTTTACCTTTCTCTTCATATTTCTTCTCCTCTCTACTTGGTTGACTCTAAGTTGCATATTTTCTTTCCTTTTCAACCTTATCTTCATCCTTTATTTTTTTCTTGGTTAAAGCTATCCCAAAGTTACATTGAGTCTACAGCTTAGTTCCTACTTGGGTGGTGGAAGACTTTGTTCCTTCTTCTCTTATTTATCTACATTGTGTGTAGCAATGGCTTGGCTCAAAGTGGAGGGTAGAGATGCAATCATATCTACAAGCATCATCTCTATATCATACTCTTCTATCATATGTACCTCTTTCTCTTCATCCTTCTTCAATTTATCCTCTTTCTCAAAAATTATTTTCCACAACCTCGTTGTGGACTACACAACATCCTCAATATTGTTTGCCAAAATTTGAAGACCTTTAAATCTCTGAGTCTTCCTCCTCTCATGTATTTACATAGCCTCCTTGATTTTTGTACTTGATAAGCTAGGCATGACACTTTTCAATGTGTTCTCTCTAATGTCTCTTTTTATTTTAACAACATTAGTCCATCTCTATGTAACTGCCTTCAATAGGACATTAGGGGCTTGGCCTTTTAAATTATTGGGATCATATTTCCATTTGGCCATTTTCTCCACTATAGCATCTTCAATCTATTATTTCTCTTCTCTACTTCTAGTTTCATACTTCATGTATTTAAAATCTACCATGACATTTCCTTCTCTTGGTATTTTTACTTTTTGCTCAAAGGATAGTGGAGGCTTCTTCAACTGGATGATAGGAGTGTTATCCTCTTCATCTTCATCATCTTCATCCTATAGCTTCAACTTCCTCTTGGATTTCCTAGTAGTTGTGAATATAAGGGCAGCTACCTTCTTGGGTACCCTTGTAAAAACTTTTCCTTTCTTCTTGGGAGGCTCTTGCTCCTCTTCTTCCTCTTGCTATTCTTTCTCTTCTTCTTCCTTTTCCCCCTCTTATTCTTCCCTCTTCATCTTCACCTTTACTCTTGTTTAGCATGAGAGGGTCACCTTTCAATTTCTTCTTTAGGGTCTCCATCCTCCCTTCCCTCTTTTCAAGACTTGAGGAATCTCTATCTCTAGAGATATCTTGGTCTTAGCTTCATCATAGATGCCAAAATATGTTGCCTTAGGGTCAACAAGCTCATTAAGAAGAGACTCTATGATATCCCTTATATCATCTATGTTAACTTCATATCCCAAGGGCTTTACCCATGCAGTCCTAGGAATAACTATCTGAATGTGAGTTTTTTCACAATCAACCAAGAAACAAATATCTTGAGCATATTTCTCAAACAACTACTGAGCTATCCTATACCTTTTTTGCATTTTCTCCTTGAAATTTTCAAAATATGTGGTTCACCTAAAAATAGGTGTGTGATAATCATGTCCAAGCCCTTACTTAAGAATAGTATATTCAATATAAGGATTATTCTCCCTACCATAAGGTGCATTTAATTTGTCAACCTAGAGATGTATACTTGAAATGCTTGGCATAGTATGTTCACTAGGTTTCTTAAAGTGTCATTATGCTTATGCTGCAAGAAAGTAAGATGCAAGGAAAGAACCTACACTAGTGTTGCAGGAAAATAACACACTTAACTCCTCATTGAAATGAATGTTAGAAATGCAATTAAATGCTAACCTATATTCCAACAATGACCATCCACTATAACCATTCTTGTAAATGCTGCAGGAACACTCACAAAGTATTATGTTGTAGGAGGAAACTTACATCTTCTACTTGAAGTACTAGAAATGATGGAAGTAAATCTACACTACTCTTGTCTAATACACCTCCAAATTGACCCCCCTTGGTCAACTTCTACTAATCTACTAACACAAAATGTAAACCAATAATTATTCCATTATATTCCAAAATTCTTTACATAAGAACAATACATAAAACTATAAAATAATTCACTACAAGAGTCAACAATTTATTTTCATATACTTTCTTCCAACCTCCTAAAACTATCGATCCAATCCCTATAAATAGAGGATCAATGCTTATTCTAAAATAGGAAAGAAAACAAGCTGACGACAAATCTGCTAGACAAAAAGAAGGAAATATAATAGTTTGTGGTACAAACAATAAAGTTTGGATAACCAAGTCAACACAATAGTAAACGCGGAGGGAATATAGAAACTTTCATCCTTGCTTTCTTGGAATAATGGCTCCTCTTTTGTAGTGGTTGTGTCTCCTGATATTGTTATGGTTCTTCCACCGTGACTGGACTTTAACGTTCCTCATTGAATGTTGTCGACCATCTCCAACTTCTTCCCTATCAAGTTAGTTATGATGCAAAATATTTGCAAACAAGCATAATCAAATTAAATCCAAATATTAGAACACACATTCTGATGGTTATATGAAATACTACATTATATGTATAGTATTGGAAAAATATGACATATACTACCTACCCATAGGTTAACGGTTCTATCTAGACTTAATCATAGGTTCAACTAAACATAAGTTCACAAATGTATTGGCAGTGTTAAAATAGAGTATTTTAAAATTATCATAAAATACAGGTAATAATTAACCTCATCATCTACCCCTTGGTAATTTTGATGCTTATCCTCAAGCATTGCATCTTCTAGTCATTGATCAAAAATCTCCAACTTCAGTCCTCCCTCTCTTGCTACTTTTGAAGGTGTAGTAGAATCCTTGTGTTCTCTCCTAGTCTTCCCTTCTATGGTCCTCTTGCAACTTGTCAAATCATTTAGAATTGATATCATACAGGGGCCACATGAGCATTGGTGGTTGCATTATTAGTGGACACCACGTTTCTAGTCTAGTCTACCTTTCCAACTGTATGTAATTAGGAGCTTGGTGAAGGGTTGGCTCTAAGTTGATTGGACTATTTGGCTCTAATCTTTTCAGTCCTTCAAGTAGTCTTCTCCATATACTTTTAACACCAACCATGGCTCTTTGAAAGGTAAAGTAAGGTAGGTTATTATATTCCACATATACCTTTGTTCTGGCCTCAAAGATTCATTTTCTTATCTCCACATACTTATCCCCATAGGTCAATCTAAACCAATCCCTAATGATTTCTTCTAGTTTATCACTCTTGGCTCTTAATGGTAGGGGTTCTATTCTTTCCTCATCTCTATAATTGTTCAATTGTCTATCATAATTAGCTTCATTATGCATCCAAAACATTAGGGCCCTTAGATTTATATCTCCTATGTAAGGTAAAGGATTCCATTGAGTTTCTACAGAGATAATGAAATTGTGCACATACAATTCACAAAGTAAATTTTGTTGCTAGGATGGAAGAGTTTGGTATAAACCATAGAATTCCTGAGCTAACTTGAATTCTACATTTATATCTTTGAGGGTCAACATAAGTTGGAATTAAAATAATTTTTCTTTTAAACAAATAGCATAGATCCTACATGATGGTTTACAAGTAATTATTTGATCAGCCAATTTTAGGGCATGATCCATCTTTTGTTTCTATTTTACCAATTGCTCTCTTAATTCTACAATTTCTTCACCTTGACATGCTATAACCTTCTTCATCTCCTTTTTCTCCTCTTTCCATAGGGTTTTTGTCAACACATATTTATTATACAATTGGAAAAGACACATTTGCAGGGTAATTGGGCCACTTTCATCCTCATAGTTATTTTTCTTCTATTACCTCCATGATTGTTCTAAGAAAGTTGTAAACCATGTTATCTTGTAGGGAACTAGGCCATTTTTTGAACAAGTTAACTGATGCATTATTGGGTCTTTTTCATCTTTATGGCATGGAGTATCTTGTTGGCCTAGTGGAGAATTAGTTTGGCTTTCACTAACCTCAACCCTACATTCCTTATCAGGGTTTTGAGGACTGTGTGGAATTTTAGGTTGTTTGGGGGAATCATTTGGGACAACTTGTACTAGGGATTCTTCATTAGATGGTTTGGGTGAAGTAGACTAAGTTTCTACTAATACTTTAGAAGTTTGTCCTTTCATTCTAGGGATTCTTCACATAGGGGTCTCCTCAAGTACCATAGCCTTCTTCCTACTACCTCTTTTTAGTGTCTCTACTACAAGAGTGATTGCTACAAGACCTGACTTTGTTTTCTTTTGCTTTGAGATTGTAGCATTTTTTTTTTTTCTACTACTAGAGCTGAGGTTTCTTCTTGCATTCTCTGTTTCCTCTTTGCTTGGATAGAGGTACATACATTTCTCTTTTAAGTGTGTAAAGACATATTTTCTTGCACATTTCTAGTTTCAACATCTTGGGTGCTTTTCTTAGTAGTTGTGTCAAAGGGGACTGCATTTTCTTCACTCGATTGTTCATTAGGGGTAGCCTAAGGTTGCAAGGTTTTACACTGGACAGATTTGGCCAGAGAGGAATCCTTAAGAGATCTCTTCATAAGAAATTTGATTAGGCCATGGTGAGTAACAGAGGTGTCCTTACCTTTTTGTGTTTCCTTAGCACTAATTCATAACATATTGTACAAGAAATTGGGAACATTCATTAGAGAATTATGCCTTACATAACTGAGCAACTTAAAATGATGTGCATGCAAATATAAAAATCTTCCTTCATAGGTAAAATACCTAATAATATGTATGACCAACTCATTGTATAGTGGTAGAAGAGATGTTCTTTTGTAACCCTGCTTGGTTGTATCCAATGGAGGGTCGATATGAAAAATTGGGCCCTAGCTAACCTTGCATCATGTGCATTAGGGTAGTGTTCTCCCACTATTGGTAACCTAGTTACTTCTTCTATCTACTCTTTTGTGGCAACAAGTATCAATCCCCATACTATTGCTTCACCTTCCTCAAATGTACATATAAATTTAGTGGCTACTTCATCATCAAACTCTATTATTTTTTTAAAATACCCTACCTAGCCACATGCATTAAATTTTCTCACTACCTCTACATCTGAAAGTAAAACACTATGCTCCACTAGTTCTCTTTGATGCAATTTTCCTCCTATTTGTGCTTTCCAATTTTAGACTTTGCTCTGTTTGCACTATTACCTTCTTCCCTTCTATAAATTTAGGCTTTCTTTTGTTTTTGAAAATCACAAACCTTTTTCAATTTCACATTCTTTTCTACTAATTTATGTCATGAACAATACGTCATGAGTAATAATAATATGGTTTCCCAAAATTAAATTTGGGTGACATCAAAATTAAATTTGGGTCATATCATAGCTTGATAGTGAGGAATTATTCAGGAATAAGAGTATGACACATGATACTTGCATACTATGGCAACTGGGTTTTAAAGAGAATGTACAAATTTGAAGATCTTTAATAAATAAATAGAAATGTCATTGGAAATTAGTAACCTTCCCTGCCCCCTATGAAACATGGACAAGTATCCTCACTTGTCATAATTGGCACGAGGTATGGAATTGGCATAACATCGCAATAATATATGTAATGCAATAATAGATACAACCAACGAAATCTATGTTCTATAAATGAATAAAATTTTGAAAAGTTTATACCTACTAATTGATCATTGCATGTGCCAAAAGGTGACAATATTTGAAGGTCAGCAATTATAGCATATGTCAATGAACTCATCATGTTATTGAAAGCATTGCAAAATGATGACATGGAGGATGGGTGAATGGTAGAGAAATAAATGAGATGGGTTGAAAAAGAAGAAATTAGAAGGTGAATGAGAATTTAAACTTATATGGACATAAATTTTTTATTATGGGCATGCTCGAAGGATTTTTTATTGAAGAGTTACAGGCAGGAGGTCCACACCTTCTACTACAGGAAGTGTGTCAATTGGGAAATTGGGTAGTTGGAAATACTGTAGGAAATCTTCTTTGGTTTGTGGTTTGTGATAGAGGAACAACTTATGGCTATTTACAAGAAATTTGAAGTAGACAGGATTAATGGTTGTCAATTGGACTACTCCATTGTCAAATACATACTGAATTTCATAAGGCCCTAACCACTGAGTCTGCAAATTCCTTGGATTCTCTTTGAAATGAGAATCATATAGGAGGGCCCAATCTCCCACTTGGAATTGTTTATTACTAATATACGCATCATGCCACTTCTTTTTCTATAGCTAAATGATCTCTGTGCTTTCTAATGTTTTCTTTCGCATTTCATCCAATGAATTCAAGTGGAGAAGTCTCCCTTATTATGCTATATGAAGACTAATGTTCGATTCCAAAGTAGTGTATAGGGTTTTATGTTCAAATTCAATAGGAAATATTGTTGCTTTTCCATACACAAGTTCAAATGGAGTAAATCTAGTGGTTGTCTTCCATGTAGTTTCGTATGCCCATAAAGCTTCAGTTAATTTTTTGCTCCAATCCTTATTGTGTATGTGAACTATCTTAGTCAAAATGGCTTTAATTTCTCTATTGGTGACCTCTACTTGTCCATTTTCTTGAGGGTGATAGGAATTGGATTTGTGGTGTCTAATGTTGTATTCTTTCATAACCTAAGTGATCAAGTTTAATGTGAACTAGGCACCTTGATCAATGAAAAGTTCTCTCAAAACTCCGTAGCACGTAAATATTTCCTCATATAAGAATTTAGCTACTTTCTCATCTCTTGCATTTTTCATTTCTCTAACTTCCACCCATTCAGTTAAATAATCCGTGCATACTAAGATGTAGGGTTTACCATTTTATGGTGGGTCAATTGGACCTATAAATTCCATACCCCATGTATCAAAGGGTGTTACAATAATCTATGGATTGAGTGACATCTCATCTAACTTGATTGGTTGTCCCATTCTCTGGCATTTTTCACACTTGGTGGTATAATTTGTTGCATCCTTATGTAATTTTGGCCAATAATATCTAGTACTAAATACCTTTTGTGTTGTTCTATTTCCTAAAAAATGGCCTCTACATGGTTCATCATGATAGGCATGTAGTATGTCATATATTTAATCCTCTCTGATGCATCTCCTCATGATCTGATCTAGTCCAGTACAAAAGAGATTGTTATCTATCCATGAATAATGAAAAAAGTTCTCTACTAACTTCCTTTTGTCCTTGTGAGAGAAGTGTGGGGGCATTCTATTTGCAACCAAATAGTTTACTATCTCTACATACCATGGTGTATGAGTTGCTATGTGGAACAAGTGCTCATCTGGAAAGGTATCTTCAATTGGAGTTGGATCTTCATCAACAATGTGTAGTCTAGACAAATAATCAGCAACTATGTTGGACTTTCCTGGCTTATCAATAATGGTAATATCAAACTCTTGTAACAACAAGATCCATCTTGCCTATCTACCAATTATAGTAGGGTTTTTCATTAAGTACCTTATAGCTGAGTGGTTAGTATGAACAAAAATAGGATATCCAATTATACAATGTCTGAATTTGTTCAATGCATAGACTACAACTAAAAGTTCTTTTTCAGTTACTATTTAATTTAGTTTATGTCCATGAAGCCTTTTACTAATACAATAGATGGCATTTTCAAGATTAGCAAGCTTTTGTCCTAATATAGAGCCTACAACATAGTCTGATGCATCAGTATGGATATGAAATGGAATTGACCAATCAAGTTCCTTTTAACCTAGTGTCATAGTGAGGAGTTTCTTATGTTTTAGGAAGGCTTCATTTCATTTGGGTGTCCAAATGAATTAAGCTTCTTTAGTCAACAATGTATACAAATGACTAGACATTTTAATAAAATCTTTTATGAAATGCCTATAATAGCTAGCATGACCTAAAAAAAGATCTTACATCCTTTGGTTTTGTAGGTATGGTTAGTGTTATAATTACCTCTATCTTAGCCGAATCCACTTGTATTCATGCAGCTGATATAAAATGACCAAGCACTACTCCTTCTTGCATGAGCATGAAACATTTCTCACTATTGAGTGGTAGATTATGTTCTTTTCTTAAGACAAGAACCTTTTCAAGATTCGTCAAGGATTCTTCAAAGGTGACTCTAAATGTTGTGAAATAATCCATGTATATTTCCATGCAATCATGCAATATATTAGCAAAAATGTTGATGACATTTGTGGGGGCATTACATAGGCCAAATGGCAAGATGGAATATGCAAAAGTACCCCATGGGCATGTAAATGTGGTTTTATCTTGATCTTCAGGAGCTATACTTATCTGATTATAGCCAATTTACCCATCTAGGAAAGAAAAATATGTCTTACTAGCTAGAGTGTCCAAAACTTGATTAATGAAGGGTAAAAGAAAGTGATCCTTCTTGGTTGCCTTATTCAATTCTCTGTAATCTAGAAAAATTCACCATTTCCCTCCATTTTTAGGCACTATGACAAAAGGTGAGACCCATCTACTATCAGATATAGGGTATATAAAACTAGCATAAAGTG
Source organism: Cupressus sempervirens (assembly GCA_028749045.1). Taxonomy (NCBI): domain Eukaryota; kingdom Viridiplantae; phylum Streptophyta; class Pinopsida; order Cupressales; family Cupressaceae; genus Cupressus; species Cupressus sempervirens. The sequence continues at coordinate 215,936,178 of CM053783.1, forward strand.
ACTTTTACAGTTCAGTTTTAACTATTTCTCTAAGGGATGGATTAATCCTCCTCTAGGGTTGATGGAGTGGTAGGCACCCTTCATTGATATATATTCTATGAGTGCATAATGTAGGACTTAACCCTTTCATATCCCTATAGTCCCATGCAAAAGCCTTTATGTTTTCGAAGAAGCTCTCTTAAGTGTTTCATTTGTGTGGAAGGCAATTTGGGATTGACATGGAGATTATGACCCTTTGACAACTCAACAATATTTGTGAGATCAACTATAGCAGCTTCAAAGATTGGACTTGTATCTAGTTCACATGGTAAAAGCTGATAGATAATGTTTGGCTTCTTGGGTAGAAAACAACTCGCATTACATTCCTCATATGTAGTTAATTCTAACATAGAACTATTAGATACATATTTTTCTACCATACAAGTATTATTAAGAATACTTTGAATTACCAAATCCTCTTCCTACAGCTTTAGAAAATATTTTCTATGTAACATCATAACCTATGCTATAGAGTTTAACTCTTCCTCTCTATCTCCTAAATCTAGCCATATGGATGTACTTAAATCTAGTTGTGGTTGTGCTAGAGGATATAGATCAAATTTCTTTGTTGCTTATCCATTTGATATGATCATACTCCCTAACCTACAACTTATATTTGCATCAGTTGTAGCTAACCATGGTCATCCTAAAATGACAGGGTAACTGAATAAATTAATTTTTTGGGACCAAATCTTGAAATCTGCAAGGTACTCTAGAGAGTCTAGGGTTACTACTATGTCTTTTATCATCCCATCGGAGTGATAGTAGAACTATCTACAAGTTGCAAAACTATTCAAGTAGCTCCTAATCCTTCTATATTCAGCTTTTTCATATTATGTTTAGTCATAATATTTATAGCAGCACCAAGATCAACCAAAGCATTTTTAATAGACGAAAAATTTATAATCACATTCACAACTGGACTTCCTAGATTAGAATATTTAGGAATAACCAATTTTTCTAACATAATATCAGCCAATTGTTCTACAACATGGACTATGGTTGGGTCTTTTTTCTTTCTTCTAGGCTTCTCTAATGGCTTTGCAATAAATAGGAACATCTTCAATAGCTTGGAATAAAGGAATTTGCACATGCATGTTCTTTAGTTGATCAATGATATCAAAGGATTATTCCTCTGTTTGTGCAGGTTTGCATGGTATGAGCTTTTTTGGATGAAGGAGGTTCAATTGTTGTTTGGGTTTGAGCTGAGCTAGTTACATTGGTTGGGTCAACCACTTGTGGCTGAGAAGTTGTGGGTTCTGATGCTACAAGAGTATCTAGTATTTCAGTTATGAGAGGTAGTTTAGGTGCTAGTAGGGTTATACTAGATCTCAAATGTATATCAGCAACATTTAGAGCATAAGCAGGGTATTACTGAGCATCAGTAGAATGCATGGGTTATTGTGGCTGGTGGTTATTTGGATTTGGCTGAGGTTGTGTAGGAAACTAATGGATTTGGCTAAGGTTGTGTAGGAAACTAAGTCTAATTTTGAGGTCCAAAACTTGTAGGTGGTGGCCATAGTGTAGGTTGTTGGACTAGAGGTGGTAATTGTGGATTACCAGTATTTTGGTTAGGCAATTATTGAGGTCCTCTCCATTGGTTTATAGATTTTTTATTCCCTTAGGGTGATTTCCATTAGTTCTATTAATTTTTTCGTTGATTAGTTTACTGGTTAGACCACTAGTTGTTTTGCTAGTTTGGCTAGGAAGGTTGGGTACTATGGTTTTACCATTGATTACCATATAGTTTTGAATTTTATAAAGGGTCCTGAGGCATACCTTGATATTGGTCCCATGGTAGGTGTTGAGCAATGAAGAATACTTGCTCATCCTCTCCATCTATCTTGATGTACTCAGTTGGAAGATGTTGGCTCTCCATGCTAGCAACCAATTTGCATTGACAATCTTTCTTCTATTTCTATCAATGTGGATAGTTACACCTTACCTTCTACATGCTTCTTCTTTGTAGTCATTGAGTTGAGATGTGTAGTGACATTTTTTATGATGTCCTATTTGAAATTTGAGAGTAGATTAGATATCTCAAGCTTTGAAATAACTTTATTGATCCCTTTAGTGGTTGTAGACTGATGTCTTCTTCCTTTCTTCATAATTGACCTTGAGTAGTTAAGAAAGATTTTCTTGAGGTCATTCCAAGAGGATTGATATACAAGTGATTCTAGACAATTATCATTTACCCCTATCAAGAAGACTAGCTTTTGTGAATCCTCTACTAGTACATGTTGAGGGTTCTTCTACATAATATAGAAGAAATTTGAAACATAGTCTTCCAATGTTTCATCCTCCTTTTGTGATATTCTAAAGATATCATCTCCTCTTGAATCATTTGCCTTGCAATACTCTTTGTACTTATCCAGAAATAGAGTTTGCATTTCATCCCAAGTGGTTGCTACATTGGCTCCTAAACCCATGAACCATCATAAAGCTAATTCTTTTAGTGTTACTGGAAACAACTTGAGCTTATGGGCATTAGTTATCAGGCTTGGGAGAGGAAATGGAAAAGCAGGTTGTGCCATTACTGGAGGTATTTGATTATGGGGTTGCTATTGAAAATGAACATTGGGTATTGGATTGTTAACAACAGGTGGATTTGGAGTAGAACTACCAAGAAAGCTGGCCAAAATTTCAGCAAAATGTTGAAGACCAATTGTGTCCAAGGGTTGTACTCTAGAGGAAGCTTCTATAGGAAAAAAAGGGCTTGCTTCCTCAAAAGGTAACTCAACTTCTTCTTCAATTTCTTTGTTCAAATTATTAGACTCTCATGGAAGAAATCTACCATATTCATCTTGTTATGCATGCAATTGAATTCTTCACACTTGTGAAGAAACTTTTAGGATTGCAAATCTCTAAAAAAGACTTTTTAAAAAAACTATGACCCAAAAGTGTTCGTAGTTTGACACTATCCCTAGCAATGGCATCAAAAATGGTCTGCCTCATAATAGGTGTGCGATAATCATGCCCAAGGCTTTACTTAAGAATAGTATATTCAATCTAAGGATTCTCCCTACCATGAGGTGCATTTAATTTTTCAACCCAAGGACATATACTTGAAATGGTCGGCACAATATGTGCACTAGGTTTCTTAAAGAGTCATTATGCTTATGCTATAGGAAAGTAAAATGCAAGGAAAGAACCTACACTAGTGTTGCAAGAAATTAACATACTTAACTCTTCACTAAAATGAATGTTGGAAATGCAATTAAATGCTAACCTATATTCCAACTTAGACCCTCCGCAATAATTGTTCTCATAGATGTTGCAGGAACACTCACAAAGTATGATGTTGTAGGAGGAAATTTACAACTTCTACTTGAAATACTAGAAATGTTGGAAGTAAATCTATACTACTCTTGCCTAATCCACCTCCCAAGTGGGCCCCCTTGGTCAAATTCTACTATTCTACTAACACGAAATATAAACCAAGAATTATTTCATTGTATTCAAAAATTCCTTACATAAGAACAATACATAAAACTATAAAACAATTCACTATGAGAGTCAATAGTTTCTTTTCCTAAACTTTCTTCCAACCTCCTAAAACTATTTATCCAATCCCTATAAATAGGATAGACACTTATTCTAAAATAGGAAAGAAAGAAAACTGACCACAAATATGCCAGAGAAAAAGAAGGAAATATAATAGTTCATGGGGCAAACAATAAAATCTGGATAACCAAGTCAACACAATAGTAAATGTAGAGAGAATATAGTAAATTTCATCCCTGCATTCCTAGAATAATGCCTCCTCCTTTGTAGCAGTCGTGTCTCCTAATACCATTATGGTTCTTCCACCATGACAAGACTTTAATGTTCCTCCTTGAATTATGTTGACCATCTCTAGCTTCTTCCCTATCAAGTTAGTTATGATAAAGAAATATTTGCAAACAAGCATAATCAAATTAAATCCAAATATTAGAACACACATTCTAATGGTTATATGAAATACTGTATTATATATATATATATATATATATATATATATATATATATATATATATATATATATATATATATATATAATATTGGCAAAATATGACATATACTATCTACCCATAGGTTAATGGCTCTATCTAGACTTAATCATAGATTCAACTAAACATAAGTTCACAAATGTCTTGATAGTGTTAAAATAGAGTATTTTAAAATTATCATAAAATAGAGGCAATAATTAGCCTCATCAATATGCTTCCATTATGCTATCAAAATTTTCTCCCAATTCTTTTATGTAATCATTGATTTGGTAGATTACGGGTATGTCCTTGCTCCATACAACACTACTTTTGGATAGAAAGAAATTTGGAACATAAAAGAATAAGAAAATAAGGAGGGATCCAAACTTACATATGTTTTTCTTTGAAGTACAAATTCTCTCCATGTTCTTGCTAAGCTAACTGAGTTGCAACTTTGCAAGGTCAAGCGATAGGTTATTCCTCACCACCTTGTAAGCTAAGTCAATAGCTTCATAGGGGAGACTATTTGGCCTGCTCAAGCTGTATACCTTGCGAGAAATGACATGGATCTCAAATTTTCCCCATGTTAGTGACATTGTTTAGCCACATTCCCCTGTCATCCCATTTTGATAGGGTCTTTTTGCTAATTCACCATGAGCTAGGTTTTTCATCATTTTGGGGCTATCCAACATAGGGTAACCCATAACTAGGTGAACCATCTTCTCTATAATCTTTATAGGATGTTCAAGCAAGAAGGACATGTCATGCACTCTAATAAAAATAAATCTCATCCATTTTATCTTGAAATCCTTTAGCATGTATAGGGCATGTATTAAACCTTTGATCTCCAAATGTCTATTATCTAGCTTCAATACTCCATTATCACATAGGGAATTGTATGCTTTGTTCATCTCAAATGTACCTAACTCTTGAATAGTGCAATGATAGAATGATCTAATATCATTAACCAACAATACCTTTGGTGGCATAGTTGAATGCACTCCAGTAGAATCCTTTTGCTTGGAAATTTCTAGATGAAGCTTGAAATTTGGTGCCTTGAAAGCTACATTCTTCACTAACATTTCTAAACCCTTCTTCACCTTTTTGATGGAATTGGATGCCATGATTACTTAGTGAATGATCAAATTTGTAATGATTGAAACTTTCACTACAACTTCACTCTTCAACACTAATCCACCTATAGATCACTTTAGTGCTTGAAATCACTCAGAAAACTAAATGAAAGGTAAAAAAAATAAAACCCTCAATTTTTCCTTTTATCAAAAATTTTAAAATTTAGGGCCTTGTAAATGCATCATACAATGGTAGGTAGAATAGTTTAGTTAATTCATTCCAACTCAGCATGAACTGATCCTTTCACGACTCGGTTAGAACTAGGTTCTAACAAGTCTCTACTTGGTGATAATAGGTAACTTAGTTACAACTAAATTGTAACTTGGTTAAAGCATAAATCTGTTACTTTGCCTTGAACATATTTCTATTCTGATTTGAAGTGTTCCCTTCTTGCACATCTGGAATTGATGTAAGATCTTCTTGATTCCTTGTTCTAGTCATCTTCTTAACTACCTAGTTGGATGTGGATACTTCACCCAACTCATTGGATTAGATGAAGATAGCTTCTTGATTTGGGCTTTCTTTTGACTTCCTTACCCATTTTTTATTCCTCTGAGTTTTGATTTCTTCAATCTTTGACTTGCCTTATTTTCTTCATTATTATTTGTGGTATCTCTATTCATATAGTTTCTTATCAAGTGACCTATATTTTTTCATACATAACATATTATATTGATATTTCTTTTCCTAGTGTGATTTTCTACACAATTTATACCAATGTGCCTGTTAGAATTGCTTTAGAATAACTGAGAGGGGGGGAGGGGGGGTGAATCAGTTATTCAAGGTCCAAATGTCCTATTCAAACTTTTCACTAAGTGTAGTAAACCAATTCAACCATTCATTCATCCAAGCTTTAACTTATCTAATCAGCAAGTTACTATAAATCAACATGAAATTATAACACATAAGAAATCAACACATGACACAATGATTTACGTGGAAACTCAATTTGGGAAAACCGCCAGTAACATGCTACTCAATTTTAACCCTTTTGAAGTGATGTCCTATGAAAAGCCTACCCTATTAAAGGCTTACAACACACTGTTAAATGTGATCTTGTTAGAGGATTTAACCACCCTGTTAGAAGTGGACCTGGTTAGAGAACTTTAGAACATTCACTTGGAATGCCACCCTGTTAAAGGATTTACAAATGGATGTTAGGCCAACCTAAGTCCATAGGATTTTTAGATCTAATAAAATTTCTAGAGAGTATTAGAAAATCTTGACTTGACTACAACATACAACTTATCTTATAGATCTCAGATCACTTCTTAGCTCATACCCTTACCTAGCCTTCAATCTCTGCAACTCTTGACAGCTTGTCCTCATTTCAAGCTTAGCCCTCTTGAGTCTCCACACTCAATATACTAGTACAATCATCTCTTCTTGACCACTCATAGAAGTAGAGCCTCTATTCTCTTCCTTCTCCTAGATGTCTCCTCCTTGACACCCTTCTAACTACTTCATAGATTTTGGCACTTTAGTGGCAACAATATCAATAGCTCTTTGCTTCTTGGTCTATGACTCCTTAAATAGAAGTCTTGAAGTACCTTTTCCTACTCAATTCTTCCATCTTTCAATTTCAATTTTCATGGATTAGGTAGGATTCATTACATCTAACCCATATTTTGTTTCCTCTAGAAACTTGTTGAATAATCCTTTAGAATTTGCCCAAAAATAGTTTACATAGGATTTTGTGCCAACAACTCATCATCCTTATCCTCCAACTCATTCACAAAATTCAATGTAACCACTATGTTGGCTTAGATTTGGAAAATCTTCATCATTTAAAATAATGTAGTAGCTCGGCACTATTGAAATACTGGTGCTTGCCACACACTATGTTACTTAGCATCAACTGTATTTTTCCTAATGCTCGGCACCTAAAGATCACTCAGCACCAACTGAAAATTTTTTGATGCTTGGCACCTGATCTTTACTTGGCACATGAAGATCACTCGACACACACTAGAAATGTTTTTTACTCAGCTTCTACTCAAAATTCTCTCAACTTCAACTAACTTGCTCAGCACCTACTAATTATCTTAGTCTAAGCTTTGCAGTTAACCTTGTTATAACTTCTTCCTCCAATAATTCTAAGTGTGACCATCCTCTGTATCTTTGAGTACATCATCAATACATTACTTAACCATTGTCTTAACTAATCCTTGCACTTCATTACAACATCATAACTCAACCTTTCCTTTAGGTGCTCTTGTTACATCTTCTTGATTAAATCCTCTTCATCGATCAACTAAGTGATAGTACTTGGATCTTATAAGCAAATGTCATCCATACAAATAGCAAGTTTGACATCAATGAAAAAACAATGATTGAAAACATTCTTTTACATCAATCTCCCTCTTTGATCTTCAACAACAATGAGCTTTTCAATCAGATTTCCAACAGTGCCCATATTCACCACAATAATGACATATTCCCCATGTATTGTAGTCCCAACCAATAAATGCTCTTTTTCTAATTCTATTGTGATGAATTTTTGGATTTGATCTACACTCTGAAGACTTGTGACCTTATTTATGACATGTGAAACAATTCCCTTCAAATTTTGATTTGGTTCTACATTCATTTGCCTTGTGACCATACTTATTGCAATTGTAACACTACCCTTTGAACTTGGGTTGCACGGTATTACTCCAACAAACACTTTATGTATGACCTATTTTTTCACAAGTGTTGCATGTAGGCCTTTTTTTCTTCTATGCTCCTTGTTGTGATGGCTCTCCTTGATTAGTGTACCATAAGCTAGTAGTGCCTTTAGGTCTTTTCAAAGATTTCTTATATAATTGATTCTCACTTTCTTGTGATCTCAATATTATCTCATTTAGTTCTTTTTTAGCTCTTAGCTCATTCTGGAGTCCTTCATTTTTTTCTCTGAGATTGGTGATTCCTTGATTTGCATCATCTAGATGATCTACCTTGTCTTCTTGATTTTTAGATAACTGTTGAACTTCATTGGTCTTTTCCTCTGGCCTTGTAGCAAGTAGTCTTATGTCTTCATTTTCTATTTATTTATCATTTATTGCTTTGTTATTTTGCTCCATGACTTCACATAGCCTGAGCCAGTGACCTTCTTGTTATCTTTTCAATTTTCTCACTTCTTTTTGTAGATTAGCATTCCTCACTAGTATATCTTCTATGGGAACATTTTTTTCTCCTGAACTTCTTTCTTTGTATAGATCTTCTATTGTTTCTTCTTTGTAGAGATTTTCATTCATCTATGTAGCCAATTCTTTTATTCTCTACAAAGAGTGAGTGAGTTGATCCTTGAGTTTCTTGACTTGATCTACAACCATGTGTAAATCCACTTTTTCATTGTCAATAACTTTCTCTAACTTGTACACCTCCATTTCCTCAAATCTTTATGCTCTAGTTGTTAAGCCTCTTATAGGAGAATCACACTCTAATTCCAATCGTTGCAAATGTAATGACAAGCAAGTGACTAAGATGGGGGTGAATCATGAACCAATTAAAACTTTTCACACTTGATTACTTTAGCTTTATCTCTTTAGATTATCTAATCTACTTCCATGCATGAACATAAAGAAATAAATGAATCAACACCATAACACTTTGATAGAAGATATGGTAACCAAGAAACCCTCCAAGTAGAAGGTAAAACTAGGGTGGGGATGACACCCACAATCTTCACTACTATAGTAATAAAGTTGGCTTGTTAGGGTTTACAATTGATTACTTCTAGTGATCTACTCTGTTAGGAGTATGAAGGACTATTAGGTCCACCTTGAAAAGGGACTTTACAATACAATGAAGTATCTTCTCTATTAAGAGATTTAGAAAAAGAATTTTAGGTCAACCTGGTTAGAGGATTTAACTAATGTACCTATTAGGATGAATCAGCAAGATGATCTATGTAATGCAACTTGATTTTCTAAATAAGATCCTTTCAATAATATGATCACCTGACTATGATGGATGAGTCTCTACTGTGCACTTTATACTACCTTGTAACCTAATTACATATTATATTCCATATTTTCTATTTTTCTCCAAAATAATCATGTATATTCTATTCTTCCATGTTACACTTCTAAATAAATGAATTTGTCTTTCTTATATACCCTTCAAGAATTACCTCTAAACCAAGTTGATTGCCACAATAGATATTGTCATAAATACCAAATATAACTTTAAGTCAGCTCAAGTCATGATGCTCAGGCAATATAGTGCTTTTGATCTTCTGTTGACACTCAAGCAATGCAGTGAGCTTGGGTGACACAAAAGCTTAGTTAGCACTAGATACTTAGGTGACACTATGGAACCCAGGTGATATAACTTGCTCAATTCACACACATAGTTTGGTTAATTCAATAAACTTGATTCACACATGAACTTGTTTCCACTAAAAATATTGAATAGCTCAACTCATATTGTGAGCTTAGTTAACATAGTATACCTTCATCTGCTTGGGATACATTGAAGTCTACTCCCTTGTGGAAATCTCAGTTGTAGTATTAACTAAACTTCCTTGATAGCTTAAGTGGTTTGCACTAATTAACAATATGTCTTACCATAGGGTCAACAACAACATCTTTTATGAATAGCATAGTGTATTTCCTTATATAATTTTTCACTATAACTCCCCCCCTTTGACATCAATGACCAAGGTGAGATGCCAAAATCTCCTAACACATGCACACGCACACACATAGTGGGGGGGCAGGGAGAGAGAGAGAGAGAGAGAGAGAGAGAGAGAGAGAGAGAGAGAGAGTTATCCTAAAATTGGCATCTAGTCTAACATAATTCATACAAGCCATAAAATATCTACAAAATTTGAATCCAGATCGTGGAACAATGTATCCCATGACTTCTTGAGAGATTTTACAAACTAGGTTTCACCACATAGATCATATGCAATTGTTGTTTTCCCCTCAAAGAACTATAGCACTAAAAATATCATATTAATTCTTAGTAGTGTCTAACAATTAAAGATCTTTATGCATTACCTCATAATTTGGAGTGAGAAGACTCCTTAATTCTAAGAATCTTTTCAATATTCTTCCCTTCTAATTTTGAAGTGTATTGAGCTTGTCCAATATCTTTGACACTTCCTTATAAAAGTATGAAACTACTTGGTCTAATGTCTCATAAGTCTTTGTCAACTTCTCCAAGCTTTCCTTGTATTATTTTATTAGATTTTCTAGATCAGCTACATGCTTAGCAGATCTTATACAATGAATTCACACTTTCTTTCAATATTAAATACAAGCCTTAACATATTTGATATTCTCATCAATTAAATTTGTATCACCAACTATACTTTTGTGTAGCTTAGAGAATCTATTTTCCTTATATTCTCGTCTTGCCTTTAACTCAATTGCGTGCTCAATTGATTTGAAGTGAGCATCAAATTTATCCCAAACTTTATCTAAGTTTTCAATAGTATTATAATCACCTAAAAATGTTCATCTATACTATTAGTTCCCTTCTCAACATTTTGGCTGAATTAATTAATTATTTACCTAGGCCAAATTACTAAAAATCAATTTATTTGATTTAAACCTATAGTTTGACTATAATATCCTAAGTCCATAATTGAGTAATGGAACATGTCCCCCTTTTAATTAAATAAAAGACCCCATTCTTCTAGTCCACTCAATGTGCACACATAAAGTCCGGTTAGATTGTGGTGACTGATCAGGAAAGTACTGTACATACTTCATAATTAGTGGGGTACGAGGAATTGCCCCAAAAAAAAAATTGGTACTATTCACCATTCGTAGATTCATCACGAAAGTTATGGCTAATTTATGGCTGACATGTTATAACCCTAAAGTGGTTTAATACTTGTATAAAAAGGTTTAGGGTTGGGTATTTTTATAATGTTGTGATGTGAAATTGCTTCTTGAGGCAGTATTGAGTTCTAAGGGATTATGGATTGTAATAATATTGGACTTGTTGTTTGGTGGACATAGCCTATGGGTTGGGTGAACCACATTAAATCTTGGTGCCTTGTGTTCATTTTTGTGATCTATTATTTTTTCTATTATTGGTTATATTTGCATGCAGTTTTTATTTATGTCTGTGGTTTATCCTAACAAGTGGTATCAGAGTGAGGTTGTCTTTCAGTTATCCTTTGCAAGAAAGTCTCACGGTTAAGTGGGAGTCTCACAGTTGAGTGGGAGTGATGGTAGATGAGGCTAAGCTGAGGGTTGATAGGTTTAATGGGTAGAACTTCCAGTTATGGAAGATGCAAATGGAAGACTATCTATATTAAAAGGATTTATGAAAGCCATTAGAAGGAAAATCCAAGAATCAGGGAACTATGTCAGAGGCTGAATGGGATCTTTTGGACAAAAAGGCACTCGAAAGCATTCAGTTATTCTTGGCACCTTTGGTGGCATTTAATATTACAAAAGCAAAGATGATAGAAGATTTGACAAAAACCCTAGCAACATTGTATGAAAGCCCTTCGCTTCAAACAAGGTATTTCTCATGAAGCATTTATTTAATATGAAAATGGCAGAAAGTGGATCTGTTGCAGATCATTTAAATGAGTTTAATACTATCACTAGTCAGTTATCTTCTGTGGTTATCAATTTTGATGAAGAAATTAGGGCTCTCTTGATTTTGTGTTCTTTTCCTGAAAGCTGGAATGGCTTGGTGATGGCTATGAGTAATTCTGTTCTTGGATCTAATACCCTAAAATATGATGATGTGATCAATGTTGTTCTGAATGAGGAAACTTGTAGGAAATCCTCAGGTGGATCTACATTAGGAAGTGCTTTGAATGCACAAAGTAGGGGCAGAATGACTAAGAGAGGAAGTAACTTTGGAAATCATGGGAAATCAAGAGGAAAATCAAAGGGGAGGAGGTCTCAATCAAGAGGACCAAATGATTGCTAGTACTATGGGAAACCAGGGCACAAAAAGAAAGATTGTTGGAATCAAAAGAAAAATGAAGGAGATAAATCAGATGGAGACAAGGAGGCAAATGTGGTAAGTAACAAATCCAAAGAGGATGCTTTGCTTCTGTCTTTAGAAACTGTAGATGATTCATGGGTTTTAGATTCTGGTGCATCATTTCATGCTACACCTCATAGAGGTTATTTCATTGATTATGTCCAAGGGGATTTTGGGCTTGTTTATTTGGGGGATAATGAACCCTATCAAATTATTGGAAAGGGAAAAATTAAGATTAAGTTGCAGAATGGGAATCATTGGCTACTACATGAGGTAAGACATGTTCCAAGGCTAAGTAGGAATTTAATTTCAGTGGGGCAACTTGGTGATGAGGGTTGTGTAGTTACTTTTAATGATAAAAATTGGAAGGTTTCAAAAGGTTCCCTTGTAGTAGCAAAAGGTGTGAAAGTAGGCACCTTATATCTTTGTATAAGTCATATTGTCCCTTCTACTTTGATTATTTTAGAGAAAAATGAATGTTCAGGAACAATTGCTGCAGTTGAGTAGGGAGAACAAATAGCTTCTGTAGATTTTGATACAGCACTATGGCACAATAGACTTGGGCTCATGAGTGAGAAAAGTATGAAAGTACTTCATTCAAAGAAAGTTTTACCAGGTCTAAAATGTGTTAATATGAATTTTTGTGAAAGTTGTGTGTATGGAAAAAAAAAGAGAGTGAGTTTTGTGAAGATTGGGAAGGAAAAAAAAAAGGAGAAATTAGAGCTTGTGCATACAGATGTATGGGGACCAACTCAAGTATCTTCCCTTGGTGGCTCTCATTATTATGTTACATTTATTGATGATGCAACTGAAAAAGTATGGGTTTATTTCCTTAGACAGAAATCTGATGTATTTCAAACTTTTAAAAAATGGAAATGCTTGGTTGAAAATGAGACTGGTAAGAAATTAAAACGTCTCAGATCTGATAATGGTGGTGAGTATTTCAGTCATGAATTTGAAGATTATTGCTCCACTAATGGTATTCATAGACAGAAAACTATTCCAAGGACTTCACAGGAAAATGGAGTGGCTAAACACATGAACAAGACTATAATGGAGTGCACAAGGAGCATGAGGTTGCATGCTGGGTTCCCCTTACACATGTGGGTGAAGGCTATCAATACTGCAGTATATTTGATTAATAGAGGTCCCTCTACTCCTTTGGGTTTTGGTATTCTAGAGGAGGCATGGATTGGTAAGAAGGTGAGTTATTCTTTTCTCAAGACCTTTGGTTGTGAAGCTTTTGCTCATATAGACTCTAAAAATAGAACCAAGCTAGAAGCTAAATCAAAGAAATGTGTCTTTGTTGGATATGGCATTAATGAATTTGGTTATAGGCTTTGGGATTTTGAAAATCATAAAATTATTAGAAGTCGAGATGTCATATTCAATGAGAAAGTTTTGTATAAAGATCTATTGCAGCAACATGAGAAGAAAGAAGATGATTATGTAGTGCTAGATGATATTCTAAAAGCTGATGTTCCAGCCATTCCTCATGATGTGCAACAACTGCAACAAAAAATACCACACACCCCAGTGAATGTTAGACGGTCAACAAGGAAAATTAGACCTCCACAAAGATTTTCTCCCTCTTTGTATTCTATTTTACTTACTGATGCTGGTGAACCTAAAAGTTATGATGAAGCTGTGTAGGTGGATACAAAGATTCAGTGGGAGTCTGCAATGAAAGATGAAATGGACTCTTTTCTGAAGAGTAAGACATGGGATTTGTGCAAGTTGCCTGTAGGTAAAAAGGCTTTACAGAATAAGTGGGTTTATAGGTTGAAAAAAGAGGAAGGAAGTAAGAAAAGATTTAAGGCTAGGTTAGTTGTAAAAGGATTTGCATAGAAAAAAGGAATTGACTTTGATGAGATATTTTTTCCTATTGTTAAAATGACTTCTATCCCTACTATTTTAAGTCTTGTGGCTACTAAAGATTTTCATTTAGAGTAGTTGGATGTTAAAATAGCCTTTCTTCATGGTGATTTGGATGAAGAAATATATATGGCTTAGCCACAGGGATTTGAGGTCAAAGGTAAGGAGAACTTAGTGTGCAAATTGAAGAAAATTTTATATGGCTTGAAGCAAGCACCTCGACAATGGTATCTAAAATTTGACAAGTTTATGCATGAGCATGGCTATAACAGGTGTCATTCATATTATTGTGTTTATTTTAAGAGGTTGGATGATGATAGCTACATTATTTTATGTTTATATGTTGATGATATGCTTGTAGTTGGGTCTAACATGGATCATATTAAGGGGTTGAAATGCCAGTTAGCACATGCATTTGCTATGAAGGATTTGGGGGCAGCAAAACAAATCCTTGGTATGAAGATTTGTAGAGATAGGAAGAACAAAACATTAATGCTATCTGAGGCTGATTATGTTGAGAAGGTGTTGCAACATTTCTCTATGGAGAATGCTAAAGCTCTCGGCACACCTTTACCTGGTCATTTGAAGTTGACTAAGGAGATGTGTCCTAAGACACAAGAAGAGGAGGATAAGATGTCCAAGGTACCCTATGCTTTAGCTATAGGAAGCTTGATGTATGCTATGGTATGCACTAGGCCAGATATTGCACATACAGTGGGATTCGTTAGCAAGTATATGAGTCATCCAGGATTTGAGCATTGGAATGTTGTCAAGTGGATTCTCAAATATTTGAGAGGAACATCCAATAAGTGTTTACACTTTGGGGGCTCTACTACTGATTTACAAGGCTATGTTGACTTATATTTGGCATGGGATATTGATACCAAGCGGAATACTATAGGTTATGTCTTTACTATTGGTGGGGTAGTTGTGAGCTAGGTTTCTAGGTTATAAAAGATTAATGCTCTATCCACTATAGAGGTAGAGTATGTTACTGCTATAGAGGTAGCCAAGGAGATGATATGGCTTTAGTTCTTCTTGGAAGAATTGGGACATCCTCAGAAGGATAATTATTTGTTCACAAATAGTCAGAGTTCCATTCATCTTGTAAAGAATTCCACTCCGCATTCTAAGACCAAACACATACAGTTGTGATACCATTTCATTCAGTCAATTTTGGAGGATGGACAGTTAAAGTTGGAGAAGATACATACAAATGACAATCCAGTAGATATGTTGACAAAGGTTGTAACAAGGGAGAAGCTAAATTCCTATCCAAGGTGGTTTGATCCAGTGGGAGCCCCATGTGGTAGTGGTATTTCTACAAGATCAGTCTCCAAGTGGGAGATTTTTGTTTAGTGTGGAGCCTGATCAGTCCCCAAGTGGGAGATTGTTAGATTGTGGTGATTGATCAGAAAATTACTGTACATACTTCATAATAAATAAATAAAAATTTGGTACTATTCACCACTCGTAGATTCACCACTAAAGTTATGGCTAATTTATGGCCGACATGTTATAACCCTAAAGCGGTTTAATACTTGTATAAAAGGGTTTAGGGTTGGGTATTTTTATAATGTTGTGATGTGAAATTACTTCTTGCAGTGGTATTGAACTGTAAGGGATTACAGATTGTAATAATATTGGACTTGCTATTTGGTGGACGTAGCCTAGGGATTGGGTGAACCACGTTAAATCTTGGTGCCTTGTGTTCATTTCTGTGTGATCTATTATTTTTTTTGTTATTGGTTATATTTGCATGTAGTTTTTATTTATGTTTGTGGTTTATCCTAACAAGTCCTCTTTCTATTTACAAATTAAAAGAAAAGGCTTTTGTCTCATGTGAGAAGTCAACTCTTTTTCATTGGTTGGCTTGCTCTTACACATGGATCATGCCAAAATTCAACCCCCACCCTTGATTATCCACTTCTTGATCTTGATCTTGATCTCAACTATCCATTTATGTTTATTAAGGAGAGCTCTCTCCTCATTTAAGGATTCCATTTTTTAGTATTCTTATGTTGCAGGTTTCTTGAAAAGTTTCTTAGAGCATTGTGGAGAGCTTCTTACCTCTTGTCTAATTCTCTCATCACCACTCTCATATTATCTTATATTCATTTGAAAGTAGTTTAGTTCCTTTTTCAATAGCTTAAATCACCTAGTTTAATTAGCATGGCTTGGTAACATTATCATATTTTTATCATAGTTGCATTGTGCATTTCGTTCTAGCTTAGATCATTTCTTGCATTGAATTCTTGAGAACTCTTTTGGACACTTACATTCTTGTCCTTGTCTAAGGAATCTCCCATTGCATAGCTTAATAGAAAGTGTTGCGTCTCTAAGGCTCAACTAAGAGCTCTTCGTATGTTCAAAAGCATACCTTTGCACTCCATGGATAGGGAGATCTAAGCCACCATTCAAGCATTCCAATCCATGGAATAACTTGGATAGAAGCATTTAGAGAAACTCATTTTCTTAGTGTGCATTTTTGGTGCCCACCATTGGGTAGAACATTCTATTTTTGCCTCCTAATCTGCACTTTTACTCATATTTTCTGCTTGTTGATTCTATCTTTTATTTTTTGCAATTTTGATTATTGTGTGATACTTTCTTAGTATTGTACAATATTTCTGAGTAATTTCATGTGATACTTTTCCACTAAAACTACTATGTTCCCATACAAAGGTCTATCATACCAGTATACAAGAATCTATTGCTACAGTATAGTGTGAAGTATCATTTAGAGAAGAAGTGTCATACCCTTATACTGAAAAGTATAGTACAATATTCTATTAGTAGAAAACTATTACCTAGCTTGAAACTTGTTTTTTTTGACTCTTTGATTAGTTTTTGGTCTTGAGCAGTCTACTTTTCAAGATTTTCAAATTCATTACTGTCTATCAAAGGTTTATTGTAGGTTTTCATGTTGTTTTGGGACTAACCTTTGTTGGACTAACATTTTTTCTTGTAGGATTTCCCTAAACACTTGAAAATTTTCTCTAAAGAATGCATGTCAAAGCTTCAAATGCAAAAAGGCTACTAACAATTGTTGGCAGGGCTACCTAAATGCATAAAAACAAACAAGTATTTGTATTTCCATTTTTTTTTGTGCGGCAATATTACTAATTGTTTATCTTTCATAGGCACATAAGACTTTTGATTGGGGTCTCTTGGTGGTAGTAAAGTATGATTTTCACCCTTGTGTTGAATCAAAATCTTGACCCACCTTTAGATTTTGAAAACCAGAGGGTTAATTGAACTTGTTTGACATGTTTGGGGGAAGCAATTGGGATAGAAGAGTATGCTCTTCACCCTTGTGGTGAATTATACATCTTGTCCCCCAAGAGTGGATCCAATCTATTTTAGTCTAAAATCCTTTAGAGGGTTTGTTCTAGAGAAATCAAGAGGAATGACCCAAGTGGGGACAAGTGAACCCGACTATTCTGACCCACTATAAACTCAAGCCTATCAAGGACACAAGACCTTGGTAGACATAGTGTTTTTCTTCACTTAGTGTGAGTACTTGTGGGATTGGGACCATGAGGAAAATGATAAGGAGGAATGCTTAAGGTACTCTTGTGATCGCTAGTTCCATTACTTACCACAAGGCAAGGTGTCTCGTAATTGGGTGCAAGAGGGGTACTACAAACAGAACCTAGTTTAAACACTCAAGGTTAGAAACTACTATATTTTATCACTCAAAATCTTGATACAAGGACTAGTCCTAGTGGATAACTCAGATCACCCCAAGATTTTACACTCACCATTTGTGTCCCCTTGGTTATGCTAATGGCATCTTCATGACAAAGTCAATATCTCTTGTGGGCAACCACTTGGTGTGGGGCAAAGGGGCACTTACCATGGGCCAAGTTGTTGAGTAATGAACCATGACTCCTAGGTAGACTTTTTTTGGTGTATTTTTTTGAATGTGCTAGACCCATGTAAACGTTCTTGCAAATCAAACATCCCGTTAGCATTCATAGTGATTTTTCTTTGATATCACAATTACGTGTTGACAAGGTTGTTTTGTCCTTTGTCCAATTGTGTGAAACATGTGAATTACCCTTACTATTTACAAACCATGTTGTTCTTTGATGAAAATTAAGGCCCTGTATTGTCTGCATCACCTTCTGGTCTAAAAATATTTGAAAATCAACCCAAAACATAAGTTTTTTAGCTCAAAACTATCTTTTTTCACAACTCATTGACCCTTTATCACACAAGCTTTAGAGAAATATTGTGTGACATTTCATACTGAGAAAATATCACCTACCTATTATAAAGTCTATCACCTAGCACTAATGAATTCTATCATACTCCTTAATAAAAACTATCATCTGGAATAAAAATATCACCCAACTATTTTGAAGTATATCGTATGATACATTTTGTTGTCCTAATATCACTTATTTCTCTTAGAAATATTTTCTAGTTTCTGTTGCTTCCAAAATAGAGTCAAAATTGTGTCTAAGTTGATTTACGGGTGTGTTCACTTAATCCTACCCGAATCTAGTAAAAATCTCCATGTTAGGTATTGTTCTAAGTTGAAAAGATGGGTCTAGTTCATCGGATGTAAGCTAAAAAATGTCACTAGTGGTGGCTTGTCAAAATTTGGTTACCATTCTATGCTAGCTACTTGCTATTGAGCTTCTTTCTCACTCTCTTATATCAAGTTGTTAGTGTTGTAAATTCTTGAGCACTCTTGAAAAGCCACTTATTTCCATCTTAGACAAGTGATCATTTTTAACCCTACAAGATTCAAATCTGAAATGCTTCTCTCATCCTATTAAATGAATACATACCCTTACATGTCATTCATGACTAGGTTCTAAGTTGATAAAGGTAGTCATCCTTATTTCACCTTTGAACAATTGGAAACTCCAACTAGGTGCCCTCGTGGGCAACCTTGTGTGGAGGATCCTGTCTTTGATAAACCATAAGAAGCTAATACTTGGAATAACCCACTCTATAACTTTGAGAATCCATTCTATACACACTTTGATACATCTAGGGGTAAAGATAGTATGTCACTCACCATGCATTATGAGGAGAGGAAACACCACTTAGAAGAACAAGCCTGCATGAAAAAAGAAAAATGGCAAGAGGCCATACATAGGGCTACTAGGGAAAGGTTTTATCACCAAGTAGAGACTAATACTCATGCTCATCCTCATAATTCTGAAAATAGACATGGCTACTATAGAAACCCCTTTGATAACATCCCTCTTGGTGTCAATGATTGAAACAATACACCCCCTGAACTCCTAGAATAAATGATAGAGGCTTTCACCACCTAGAAACTCGCAATCACATCACAAAAGTGAAAATGATGTCAAAATCACTAGTGAAGATATTATGAGATTTCAACAAGATGAGGTTCCCCAAAGGCTAATTCTCGAAGCCTTGGAATAAAATGGGGACCAATACTTTCAATACATGATAGTGAAGGGATGGAAACTTCCTCAGGATTCCAATGTGCAAAGAATCATACAAAAATGAGAACCTACTAAAGTTGAGACCTTGAGAGAGGAAATATGAGAACTCAAAAAAAAACTCACACAACTACAAGTTTCCAAGGAACAACCCAAGACCTCCTTTTTTGAATCAATATGTGTTCTTCCTTTCGATAGGAGTGTTTGCATGGTCCCATTTCTTGGAATATAGAGGTTCCAAAATATGATAAATATGATGGAAATGGTGATCCTTATGACCATGTAAGGCACTTATATTCTCCTAGTATGGACTCCATGCTTGAATACACGTACCTTATGATGTTGTTCCCTAGGAGCTTGAGAGACCAAGCTATGGAATGGTTCATGGAATTATCACTTCCTCTTAAAACATTCAATCAAATTGTACAATGCTCCATCTAGAAGTATTCTTATAACATTCAACATCCTATTACTATGTTGGATTTGTGCAACATTAAACAGAAACAAGGTGAACCCTTTGTAACATACCTCCAATGATGGAGATCTTCACATTCTTAGTACCCTCAGCAAATTCTTGAGACTGAGAAGATTGATATTTTTTTCAACACCTTGTACCTAAACTCTACTTTGATCTTGGAAAACAACTATTTATATCCTTCAATGTCATTGTTGAAAGCACATACCACATTGAGGATGTTGCTATTATAAAAGGTGGCATTGCCTTGAATAAAGACAAAAATGGCAATAGGAATGGTAAAGACAAAATTAATCGTTGGAATAAGAAAAATATGTTGTCAATGATGGAGTGGTGGATTCTCCTAAGACCAATGAGTCATCCTTTCTAATGTCATTTATGCTGCAAAATAACAAGAGACTTCAAAGTCTCAAACATTTGATTAAACTAAAAAAAAAAGCCAAAATGTGTTTACATATCTATGGTAGAATATTTTAGAAGTGGTCTTGAAGACCTTTCTTGAAAATAAACTTGTCATGCTTCCAAAAAAATCTTGTCCCTATGACCCACCTATCAGACCTACTTGGTGGAGAGAGGACCATTTATGCAATTATCATAGGAGTAAAGGGCATAACATTGAAAATTGCTTTAAACTCAAGATGTTATCAAAGACTACATTGATGTAGGAAAATTCATAATGGATGGCTTAGTAAAAAATTATGATCACAAAGCCTTCAAATAACCATTGCTAGAATATGGAAAAGGGGAATCATCCAAGGCTAACAAGAGAAAACATGATGCAAAGATCAACTACACCTACACTAACACTAATAATTTCATAAACATGCTATAACCTATTGAATATCTTTGCATGATGGGTCCTAATTTTGACAAGGAAGCTAATTATAATACAGATGATGAAAGACATAAGGTAGTCCTAAAAATGTGTAGTGTTCAACAAAATCATAGGGACACTCAGCCTAAGGTAGTCCTTAGAGTGGTGGAACCTTCCTCCTCGCATGGTGAGATGATTAATGTTGTCACTAGGGGAAATATAAAGTTTTCCTTAAAGTTTCAAATGATCCTAAGAATGCCTCATCATCCAAATAAGCAGCTACCCCAGCTATATCCAACTATGACCTTGTCATTTAGTTGCAAAGAACCTCGATCGAAATTTTAATCATTGAGTTGCTAGAACTATCTCCCTTGCACAAAGAAATTATCAAGAAATTTTTATGCATAGCCAACATCCCCACAAATATTGATGTTGAGTGATTCCAAGATATGGTTAACCACATCTCCTCTCCACACTACCTCACATTCTCTAAAGAAGATGACAAGTCACTTAGTCATCCCCATAATCTATCCCTATACATAGAAGTCTAAACCTTCTATACTCGTGTTCATCAAGTCTTGATAGATAATGGCGCAGGGTTAAACATCATCTCTTTTAATTTTATCCAATAGCTAAGTATGTCTAAATTCGTTATTGACCCCAGGTGGAAAATCACTATCAAAGCCTATGATGAGATTGAGTGGCCTTCTAAATGCCTTATTCTACTACCAATTCATGTTGATCCTCATGAAAAAAATGTGGTCTTCCAATTTTTAGACATCCCAATGGCATATAATTTGTTTCTAGGAATACCTTGGATCCATGACATGCAAGTAGTGTTGCCAATGTACCACCAATGTATAAATTTTCCCTTCAATGGTTCTGAGATAGTTATCCCAAGAGACAATTCAATGTCTATCAACACACTATCTTTTGTTGAAATGCTAGTCCCTCACAATCACTCTTCCTATAAGCTCAAACCATCTCTCCAAGAGTGTGAACAAATATTGAAAATGATGAGCCTCAATACATACACTCTGGACTCCATTATTTCTCTACTAGTCTCTGTTGGATCTTATGGGAACCCTTTTGAAAAATTAAAGCCCTCAGCTTCTACTATGACCATTTTTGGCACTTATGTTCAATCATCTATTCCTTTGGAAGCAAAAAAATAAGATCAAGCTATAAGAGATAGGATTTGTAGGGAAGAGGAAGATGTAGAGGAAGTTACAGTCACAACTCCAATCTCTCCTAAGCATTATGGAAAGGGCTACAAATTCCTTTAAAATATGGGGTAGCATGGCAAAGGGTCCTTAACTAGTGATAAGAAAGCTCTTGCAGAACCCTTAAAGCATACTAAGGGTCATAAAAATAGAGATATTGTTGGCCTAGGATTTGGGCTAGAAGATGAATTACCAAAGTTTGATAGAAGGGTCCTCATATTTAGCGAACCAGAGGATGATAACTCACCTTTTGTTGGTAGTGCTCTGTAAGATGTGGATTTCATTCCTCCCACTTCCCTCCTTTAGGGAGAAGAAGATATGGTTACCCATAATGGTGTTGAGGCTTCCACCTCTAGACAACATCAAACTAATGAATACAGCCATGAAGATCCTTATAGAGGAAGGATAAGAGAGAACATTGCTCACTTGATTGCTAGGAACTAAAGTATAGATTCTGGTGAATATGAATGGGAAATGCTTTTTGATGCATCTAGTTAGTTAGGAGTGAATTCCATGCATGCCTATGTTACCCAAGAAAATGTACTTGAAAATTCTAGTCTAGGGTCTAAAAATTTTGGTTCACAATCTGCTTTAGTGGATCACACTGAGCCCTCTAGGTCTATTCTTGATTTGGATACCTTTAAAAATTTCACTATAGGTTTGACCTCTCACATCACTAGAGATGACTCTTTCGATATCAACAACCTTGAAGCCTCTACATCCCTCTCATTAATCCACCCTGATCTCATAGATTGGTATGCTCAACACCAAAGACTAGAACTATCATCTTTCCAGAATGACTGTGAGATTTCTTGCTACCTCAATGCCATTGAACATGTGATATCTTCCACTAGTGAACCTATGGTTAACATGACAAAAACAAATATCAAGTACCTTATTCATAAAATCAAGAGAAAAGCCAAACTTAGTATTCAAATGGAAAAAGCACTTTGTGGTGGTGTTTGAACCCCCAAAAAGTAAAAATAAAGATGTATCTAAAGGGGAAAACCTCTTTGATGCACCTAAAGATGAGGTACTTGTTAGTCTACCAAGCAATTTTTAAGACAAATCTTTAGTTCTCATCGAACCTATGCAGCCTATTCACTTGGGTATTGAAGAGTCTCCTAAAATCAATCATGTAGCCCAATCTATATCAGTATAAGAAAAGGAGAACTTCACTAATTTTTTTCAAGACAAAAAGATCAACTTCATGTGGACCTATTCAAATATGTCTAGCCTTGACATTGATCTAATTATGCATCATCTATCTATTTCTCTAGGTGTTAAGCCTGTTAAGAAAAATTTGAGGAAAATGCATCCACATGTTTCCCTCTTGGTTAAAGCAGAACTAGAAAAGCTCTTGAGTGCAAACTTCATCATATGTATTGATTATGTAGAGTGGATCTCCAACTTTGTACCTGTGTCCAAACATGACAAGTCCATTTATGTGTGCACTGATTTTAGAGACTTAAACAAAGAATGCCCTAAGGATGATTTTCCAATGCCTAACATAGATATGATAGTGGACATGACCGTGGGTTATGAAATGTATTCTTTAATGGATGGCTTCTCTAGTTACAATCAAATCAAAATTTCCCTTGGAGATCAAGAAAACATAACCTTTACATGTGCATGGGGTACATTTTGTGTGAATGTCATGCCCTTTGGATTAAAGAATGTAGGAGCTACCTATCAATGAGCCATGACCACCATCTTCCATGATATGATGCACATAAATATGGAAGACCATGTTGATGACACCTTAGCCAAATCTAAAAAATGGGTTACACATCTTGATGAGTTGAGTCTAATATTGGACCGCATGGAAACATTTCAGCTCAGACTCAATCCTAAAAAGTATGTCTTTGGTGTGATATCAGGAAAATTCTTAGGCTATATTATATCTACTAAAGGCATTGAAATTGATATAGAAAGGTACAAGCCGTCATGGAAATACCTCCTAGGAATATTAGTCAATTAAGAAGTCTTCAAGGACATCTTCAATCTATTAGGAGGTTTATTTCTCAACTAGTTAATAGAGAAAAATCCTTCAACAAGAACTTGCACAAAGGCTACATGTGTATTTGGAATGATGAATATCAACAATGTTAGATAAAATTAAAGGGTGTTTGGATAAACCTCCAATATTGATGCCACCCATACCAAGAAAACCTTTGATACTATACATCTCAACTACAGACTCATCTCTAGGAGCATTTCTAACACAAAGTGATGATAATGGAAAAGAATGTGTTATTTACTACATTAGTCACACTTTTGTGACCTATGAAATTAATTATATCAATATTGAAAAAGATTGACTTGCACTAGTATTTTCTTTCCAAAAGCTTAGACACTACATGTCAGCAAGCAGCACATCTTATTTCAAAGATTGATCCCCTCAAATATCTATTGAGTAAAGTTTCACTTACCAAATGTCTTGCTAAATGGATTATGATTCTCTCTAAGTTTGGCATTCAGTATGTCAAACAGAAAGCCATTAAGGGACAAGCCATAGCTGACCAACTGATTGATTTTCCATTTCAAGATATAACTGCTATGTAGATTGAATTTCCTAATGCTTCCATCATGTATATCACTAAAAAAACCTAGAAGATGTTCTTTGACGGATCTCACACCCAAATTACGGCTAGTGTAGGCATTCCTTTTATCACACCCCATGGTTACACAATCTTGAAGTCTTACAAACTTTTGTTTCCTTGAAAAATTGATATAGTAGAGTATGAGGTGTTAAAAATAGGATTAAAATGGCTTTAGAATGGAGGATCATGGAGTTTCACATCTATGGAGACTCCTAGCTTGTTATTAACCAAGTTAATAATGACTATAAAACCAAAGATGACAAGCTGGTATCCTACAAGAAATTTATTGACACCCTACAAAACTACTTCACATTTGAGACATTCCAATAAATTCCTAGGGTATAAAATAAGGTTGTAGATGATATGGCCACTCTAGCATCTATTCTTCAATTACAAGAACATGAATCATGTTTTGAGTTCTTGGTGGAAGAATTACATTACCTCACATATGAGTCCTTTGATAATCATGTGATATACACTATTTTTTGTCATGACTCCTCATGTTACTCCACCATTTTCTCCTACCTATGTGATCAGATCATTCCTAAAAATCTCACATGAAACCAAAAATGCCAACTCCTTCGCAATGCCTCACACTACACCCTAGTCTCTAGTGACTTGTATAGGAAGGGTCTAGATGGAATGCTTCTTAGGTGTCTAGAACTAGAAGAGCCTAAAAAGACATTGGTCAAAGTCCATGATGGCATTTATGGGGTACACACTAATAGCCTTGCACTTGCTCAAAAACTACTTAAGGTAGGCTTCTATTGGCCAACCATGCAAATTGATGTTGTTCAATATGCTAAATCTTGTAAGAAATTTTAGTTACATGGTAACTTGATTCATGCCCTTAACATGAGCTTATACCTTTATACCTTTATTACATAATGGCCTTTCCAGTAGTCGGTCTTTGATTTGGTAAGGAAGATTAATCTGAGTTTCTCTAATGGCCACAAGTTTATCATTACAATGATGAAATATTTCACAAAAAGGGTTGATGTTGTACCTTTTTCTATCACTATAGGAAAGCATGTTGCCTTGTTTATTCTCAACCACATTATCTATTGCCATGGAATCCCATCCTCCATTATTACTAATAACGAAGGATAGTTCAAAAATAAGGACCTAAAACATCTTTGTAAGAAATTCAAGATCAAACAACACCATTCCTCACTATACTAGCCCCAAGGGAATGGCCGAGCTAAGGCATCTAATAAGACATTGCTCAAAATCCTCCACAAAATTATTCACAAATCAGGTAGAGATTGGCACCTACAGATCAATCTAGTACTATGGGCTTACAAGACCACTATATGTACTCCTATATATGTACTCCTATAGGGGCTAAGACCTTTTTCATTAGTCTATGGTTTTGAGGTTATCTTGCCTTTAGAAGTTGAGATTCCCTCACTATGAGTCTCCCTACATGGTTTTATAACTGATGAAGATCATAGGGCTATGAGGATACAAGAGCTAGAAACCCTTGATAAGCACCACAAGGCTTCTTTTTATCATATGAGGGCTTATCAAAAATGGATTTTTACTACCTATAACAGAAAGTTCCATCCTCATGAGTTCCAAGTGGGTGAGCTTGTGCTTCAAGAAAAACCCAAAAATCAACAAAATAGAGAACAGAAAGGGAAATTTGAGCCTAACTAGTTGGGTCCTTACATTATCACGACAACATTTTGATCTAGTGCATATCAACTTTCTACTTCCAAAGGGGAACAACTTGTTGAGCCCATCAACATTCTACATTTGAAGAAATTATATGCTTAAGGCTCACAACTTAGCTATATGTGTATATCTGTTGATCCTCAAAAATCATAAAATATCTTGGAAAAATGATCTCAGTGAAAACCTAGCAATAGGTGCTTTGATGTATCACCAAAAAAATCAAAATCAAAAAATACAAAAAATATATAAAAAATTGAAAAAAAAATCTTGAAAAAATATGCCAAGTGGCAAAAACCTAGAAACAAGTGCTACTTGAGACCCTTGCACCTATGTCTATCAGTCTCATTCATTTCACAACACATTTCCTAGCTTGGAATTGTCTCTTGTCCTCATCTTGGGGCATGATTTTTTAGCTTATCAGGATCTTCTTGTGCATTTGGGTTTCTTTAGCAACTCATGCAAAATATTTTTTCTCAACACTCATTGGATAATCTACCTATAGTTTGGGATGCTATGATATTTCTTACTATTAGATGTGAGTTCTAAAAAAATGGACATGTGACATACACACACACTTAAACATTAAACTTATTGAGCTATCATGAACTTTATCTACTTGTGTGTTGTTTATGCTGATTTCTTTGTTGAATGCTCCCTCCCTAATAGCTTTCAAGGATGTCATGGACTAGAAGACTGGGGGCATGGGCATGTTTACTTTCTTTCTACTTTTGGGTATATGGTGTTAGTCTAAGGTGTTTAGATCATTCATGTTTGTCCTACCTAACACTTTGGTCCTACAATGTATCATCCTTGTTTATTTTTGCAAGACCGCACTCAAGGGTTCTCCTAGCACTTATGCCTTGATATAGGTTAATATTACTATACTAAACTTATGGAATCTAATTGCATTAGCCATCTTTACTTACCTATCTTTGATGCTTAGGTTAGATTCCCACATACCTATCCAATATAGATCATATTCATATCCTCACAGTTATACTAGTGAGCATTGTGTGGTCTTTCGATGTCCCTAATAAATGCTCAATGATGAAATTAGAGTCTAACTATTTTGTGTCCCTTACAAGTAAACCAATTTACATTATAGGTATTCTATATTAGCCTTTCATTTGGATATGGGGAGAGCTCTCCCTTCATCTTTCACAGACATGTCAACTAATTGCTTTCATATTTTCTTCACTTTCTTCTTGATCATATCTTTTCATTTTCTTGATCTTTCATGTTGCCTCTATCCTATCATGTCATCATAATGGGTTAATATAAATCATCACATCTAATCTATCAAAGTACCACATTTTTCAAAACATTATTCTACATCATAAACATGAGAGCTAAAACTATCCATGAGAGAGATCCATGAGCATATAAACACAAACATAAAATTGAGCATACATAAACATGAGCATAAGTTGAAACATCACAAGGAAACATAAATTCAAACTTTGAAATATCCAACTATCACATGAACAAAAAATTAGACAAGTACACAAATACGTCGATCAAATCTAGTATCTCATACATATCAAATTTTTCAAAGAACATAGATAATATGGAATTCAAAACCTAGGTCAATGTCTCAAAATACATATATTAAAACAAAATGACACAAGGAAATCAACCTAGACCTAGCCCCAAACTTAAGACTGGCTCTCCCCCACATGAGTGGGTTGTGCCAAGGAGGATTCATTGGTGCCCTTAATGGTGGCTAATCTAATTTGCTAGCCCTCTCCGAGTACATAGGTACCTATCAATCCATGGAACTCTAGTAATGTACACCTTGTGGTAGTAGGTCATCCTAATCATCTATTAGTCCACCTCCTACCTAGCCTCTTCTAAATCATCCCTTAGTAATCTCTCTCTCCTAGCAGCCTCTACTCGAGCATCCACTAACTACTAGTCTCTAACGACTATGGTCATCCCCAACCCCTATAGATCTACCTCCAAACCCTAAATCCAAGCATCTCAATCATCCTCCCCATCTCCCCTTGTAGGCTTCTCCTATTATGGCTCCACTCACTCTAGTCTCCTACATCTTAATGGATGATCCTCCTCCTCCTCGCTCTCCTCCTCCCTAGTGGCTCAAGCCTACATCCATCTCACCCTAGTAGATCAAGAACTACTCTTGACCTCCATCACTCACCTCTACCTCCACCATCATTTCCACAATCCACCTTATTCCACTACCACAGGAAGTACATTTAGTCATATAAATCTCAAGAAGGAATATCTCTACATCTCATACAAATATTTTGGATCCACTCTTGCATTTGCTAAGTCTAGGAAATAATCCCAAGGCTCTAGCATTAATATTTTTTATCTCTCAAGGCTACCTGGTAGTCCAACACAGGCAACCAGCCTTATACCTCCTCCTCACAAAACTAAGCATAAGTGGTGGTATCCATCTAGATCACCTATCTCTAAGAAAACTATCACCATACTTGGTTGATCACAAATCTCTCCATAATCTCTGAGTCCCTCTGAACTAATGGTCGATTGTATTAGATGTACTCAAGCTCCCATGTGTTTGGTCATCTATAATACTAATGGTATGGCCACCAAAAAAAAAGAGGTAAGCTCATCAAAAAGGCATCAGTAGTATGCCACATCCGCACTATAACTCTAAGAGATGAACCCTATGTATCTAAAGATGAATGGCTCACTTTACTTCTGTGGTTGTACTCATGGCCATATCACTTCGATATGCTCCCATGTCCATATCTAGGCCAACACTATAATACATGCCCAATAATGCCCATCTCGATATGCTATCTCATGCAACTCATGATACTTATCTACAAGGATAGCAGGTCCCCATGCCATCCTCATGGTCTGCCCAATCAAATTAGCAACCAATCTACCCCAACCTAATGGGAATCACTTCTGGCCCCTGTCGATGAGAAGTACCTAGGAAACCAGTGAGCAAAGAAGGAAGAGTAATGGATATCAATCTCCATACTCATCTATTAACCTCTCCTAGCTAAGGTGTTGATCTAGGATGATCACATCCTGAAACAACTATTACACTACCAACCTCCCCTCTATTGGGGTCTGATCCTAATAAACCTATGACATGCAAAAGCTCATATCATCACACCTCATATGGATATCAAAAAAAAAAAATTAAATGAGCATAAAAACATAGAAATTATACTCATAGGATCTCCATGGCATCGTACACAAAGGATGCAATATACATCCTTTAAAGTAATAGTGGCCTCACCAGTAGGCAAATGGAAGGTGTTGTGCTTGTTGTGCCACTACTCAACAAAAGCAATCAAAAAACCACGGTTCGCATGTAAATGGGGCATGTGTATCAACCACCTCAATCCCATACTAGCTATGGTGGCCTTTTTGTCATCCTCTAGATGATAAAGAACATGTAACCCCACCACCTTGGGGGCTCTAATCAAAAGGGCAGTAAAGACAATCTACAAAATTGACTCACACAAACATTGAAAAGATTAGTATCAACTATATGCAGGTTAGGAACATCATCAATAGATCAAAATGAAGAAAACAGTGTTCACACATGAAAAAAGCTCAAAAATAACATGTGTGATACTTTTTATAATAATTGGCTGACACAATCTGTTGAATAAATGTCGTGCAATATTTTTTATAGTACCCATGCAATACTTTCTTGTTGGGTGATAGTTTACACCATATCGTGTGATATTTGGGTATGCATGATCCAATAAACATTTACAAAGCATGTGATACAACTTGTGTGATAAAATTATCATGCGATACTTCTCAAAGAATCTGTGTAATAATTTTAAAGTATCACTCAATATTTTTTTCAAAAACCCTAGAAATACACTAAAAATGTGTTAAATCCTCAAAAATGTGTAAAATATTTGAAGATTCATTGGGGCCTCATACTCTGATGGTCAATTGTGCAACGAGCTACACTCGAAATGGTGTATGTGGGTCAGAATGCCAACAAGAGCCATGATCTCTCTCAAAATCACTCAAAAGCTCTCCAAAATCACAAAAGACAAATGAATTGAAAATGACCCTTGGATCCTTTATATAGTCCTCTAACCTCATTTTGACTCATTTTTTAAACTCCTCAAAATTCTGCAAAAATTGCATCAATGGCTAATTTCGACATCCTTGATCCATTTTCATGATCAAAATTGAAATTTTAGTTCATCTTGATAGTCAAAATTGCATTTTAAAATTATACCTTCTTCTATGCAGTTAGCTAACATTATGAGGTCTAATCTCTAAATCTTTGTTGGAGCATCTTCATTTCTCCATGTCTTCATCATTTCTACATTTCATACCTACTTCAATTCACCTCTCCCACTTCTAATTCATATTTATACTTGATTTAACCTAATTATCATACTACATCCTTCTGTAAGGAAACTCAAGTGTAAAAACAACTTCCTACACTAATCCCTTAAGGAAAGTATTGTGCAAATTCCTATTAAATCCTTACAATTTCAGATTTGATATTATATAAACAATAATATTGCATTCAACCATGGATACAAAAAATAGATAGAGAAAGAAAACACATAAATACAAAGATATGTAGGTGGGGAAAAACCTTTTGGTAAAACAACCCCACCCCTCCAAAACCTGCACAACACATTATCTTCAATGCAAAAGGTTACAACACACTTGCAAAGAAAGTTCTTTTAGGAGAGCAATGACACAGAAGACCAATCTAGTAGCAACATACCATACCAACAATACACTTTCTCACTCTCCAATCTACAACCCTAAAAAATGCTTATATCATGTGCTTTCCCTTTTAGGGCAACTTCCAAAGAATAGCCATATTAGGGTCTTACCATTCTCCAAAAAGATAGGAACCCAAAAAAAAAATTGTACACGTGAGTTGGAGACTCAAGTGTACAGTACTCAATGATCAATTGGCACAGGTCTTCACATCTTCACCCATCATCAAATCTTCTAGAGATAGCTCTTACGTGTCATAGGAATTCATTGTAACCATTTCAGCCATGATCTCCTTACACACAATTTATGATGTTGACACATACAAGTGGAGTGACACATCAACATGCCAACTAGACATGTACACTCACATTTAATTACATTATTTTCAAATTATACATTTACAAAAAAAAAATTAAGAATAGGAATTATCCAAGGTTGAGACACCTTATTCCTAACACCTTCTTGGTCAACTCTAGTCAAACTGGGACATTCTATCACCTCTTTATGGTCACTCCTTTGGTTCTAATCACATATCTATCATCATCAATTTTTGTATATCTTGATTCTCTAATATCTTTCCCACTTTTGCATTCCCTTTACCTCATTTCAATTTTGATCTTGAGGGGGCAGAAATACTCTATCATTGCTCACTACAGCTATCTATTTGTTAGGAGCAAATGTTGGATATTTTTATTTTCTTTTTATCTTTCTATGTTTCTTAGTGTTAGTACTCTTCTTGACTTATAATATCATATATTTCCTAGTGTTTAGTACTATCACTATCAGGTTGTACATTCAGGACTTGCTATCTCTTCTAAATCTCATTCTTCAGAATTAGATCTCTCTATCTTTTGCGACCTCCTTGGCTTATGTATTCTTTGATGTAAAGTGTTCCTAGATCAATAACACATTAGTCAAAGAAGAGGAAATTCAATCACCTAAAAATGGTCATCTATACTATTAGCCCCCTTTTCAACACTTTGGCTAAATTAATTAATTATTTACCTAGGCCAAATTGTTAAAAAATAATTTATTTGATTTAAACCTATAGTTTGACTATAATATCCTAAGCCTATATTTTATTAAAGGAACATGTCCCCCTTTTAATTAAATAAAAGACCTCATTCTTCTAACCCACTCAATGTACACACATAAAGTCTTTTTTCTATTTACAAATTAAAAGAAAATGTTTTTGTCTCACATGAAAACTTAACTCCTTTTCATTGGTTGACTTGCTCTTACACATGTATCATGAAAAAAGTCAATCCCCGCCCTTGATTATCCAATTCTTGATCTTAATATCAACAATTTGTCTACCTTTAAAAGGTAGAGCTCTCTCCTCATCTAAGGTTCTTGTTTTTGAGTATTGTTATGTTGTAGGTTTCTTGACAAGTTTCTTATAGCTTTGTGGAGCAATTCTTACCTCTTGTCTAATTCTCTCATCACCACTCTCATACTAGCTTAGATTCATTTAAAAGTAGTTTACTTCCTTTTTCAATAGCTTAAATCACCTATTTTAATTAGCATGCCTTGTTAACATTATCATATTGTTAGCATAACTTTGCATTGTGTGTTTCATTCTAGCTTAGATAATTTCTTGTATTGCATGCTTAAGAACTCCTTTGGAAACTTACATTCTTGTTATTTTCTAAGAAATCTCCCATTGCATGGTTTACTAGCAAGGGTTATGTCTTTAAGGCTTAGATGAGAGCTCTTCATATGCTCAAAAACATACCTTTTCACTCCATGGATAGGGAGCTCTAAGCTGTCATTCAAGAATTCCAATCCATGGAATAACTTGGATAGAATGATTTAGAGAAGTTCACATTCTTAGTGTACAAGTATCTCATTCTTGAAATACATAACGAATGGGAAAAAGTTTGTTCATAGTATCTAGGGTCCCCCTCAAGATTCCTTCCTTCTCCATTTTATTTTCTAATCTCTCCTTATCCTTCACAAAGGTCATCAATGATAGCTTCAATAACTAATGTTCATCATATTTTTCAAGGTATCATTCATTTAATACTCTCATGAGTGATCTACTAAGGTCACTTGCTAATGATTCCTCTAAAACTATCTTCTATAATTAAATAGAAGTGTTTGTGAGACTATCCATTTGATCTAACACTTTCTTTTCTCCTCTTTTCATTATATGATATCAAGTATATCAACACTAGTAGGTTGAGTATCTTTCTTAATACTAACCTCTATAAAATCATGAATTGTATCATCAAATGTGATTACTAAAGGTTTATCTTTATTAGTCACTTGTTATATCTCTATCTTAGTCATAATCCCATGTGTCTTCTCCTTCTCCTTATCCTAATCAAAATATTCTTCAACCATATATTGTTTCTTATAGCATTATTTCTCTAGTTTCTTCATTTTAAATGAATTTTTCCATGAAAATATCTTTTTCCTTGTTCCTCCTTAGATTTAGTTAAATTGATAGGTGTTCCTAACGCAAAGAATTTAGGTTAGTGAATAGTACTGAAGAATTGACTAGAGTCATCTTCATCATCCTTACCTTTCTTAGTATTCTTAAGATCAATAAATGTTACTATCTTCTCCTTAATGGTTATGCCTTTCACTTGAGATACAAGCATAGGTGTGCCATTCTAATCAATTCCCATGAATACTTGAGAAATTTCTCTCTCAATTTCCTCTCCAATATCCTAATATTTCCCTACCATTATCTTGGTAATTCAAATCTCGGATCTCATATCTTTATCTTTCTCAAATATCCTATGCATTTTCTCAACTCTCTCAAATAAATCATCTAGCATACTACACTAATTTTTTATGTAATTCCTATTGAAATTTAAAATATAAGTAATGATTGAATCTTCTAATATCATTTTCTCACAATTACTATATCTATCATAATACTTATTCAACTAATTAGTAAATCCAATTTTTAATTATTTCAATGATCTTCTTCATGTCTAATTTAGATTTGGTATTTTCTTCCACTCTTTCCTCTATCAATTTTCTCTTCTTAAGTCTTAGCCTCTTGGCCATTGCTTTGGGTCTAAGAGTCCCAGAAGGTCTCTTTGTGGTTTCATAAATCTTCGCTACCTTTTATTTCTTCTCTTTCACCTTAGTAAGAGGTCTTCTCTTAGAATTTCTCTATATAACTCAATGTAGTGTAGGAGTTGTCTTGGGCACCTTTTAATGCTCATCTTGAATAGTCATGTTGAGCTATCATTTTGTATGATGCTTAATGGTAGGAATCCTTTTGAACTCCTCACTTGAAAAGATAATATGGGATCAACTCTAAGGTTCCAAGTGATCTTGCAACCTACTAGAATCCGCTCGGTAGAAGATAAATGTATTTGTTCATGGGGAGCCTTTGCTGGTTCGAAAAATTTGGATAAGGTTTTGAATCTACTTGTTGTTTCAAAATTAACCACTAAAAGAGATTTTTTTTGGTATTTTTTATTTTTTTAATGAATGCAATCTAACAATGCAACTATATGATATCCTAATTTAACAAAGGGTTAGTAAAGAAAATAATGAAGATAGGGTAACAAGAAGTTTAAGAAAATAACATTAAAAGTATAATCCTAATGAACATAAGCTACAGAAACAACACATCTGTGAGTTAAGTCTTTGAAAAGATGGGTAGGTAACCAATGCAAATAGGAGCAGCTCTTCCTTAATTCTACTAATGCAATTTTTGATAGGAATTTAGTAACCGTAATGTTAGGATAAGCCATGGATAGAAATAAAAAACTACATGCAAATATAACCAATAACAAAAAAAATAATAGATCACACAAAAATGAACACAAGGCACCAAGATTTAACGTGGTTCACACAATCCTTGGGCTATGTCCACCAAATAGCCAGTTTGATCTTATTACAATCCAGTGATTACAACCTGATTACAGTCCGTAATCCCATACAGCTCAATACTATCACAAGAAGCAATTTTGCATCACAACATAATGAAAATACCCAACCGTAAACCCCTTTAGGGTTATAACATGTCGGCCATAAATTAGCCATAACTTTAGTGGAAAATCTATGAATGTAAAATCTATGAATAGTACCCAAAAAAAATTGAGCACCACAAAATTATGGAGTATGTACAGTACTTTCCTGATTAGTCACCACAATCTAACAATCTCCCACTTGGGGACTGATCAGGCTCCACACTAAACAACAGTCTCCCACTTGGAGACTGATCCTGTAGCAATACCACTACCACATGGGGCTCCCACTGGATCAAACCACCCTAGACTCTATTGTTCTTTTATTCATGTTTAGTCTAAAAGACCAACCGAAGCTGAAGAGTAGTTTAACTTCTCCCTTGTTACAACCTTTGTCAACATATCTACAGGATTCTCATTTGTATGTATCTTCTCTAGCTTTAACTGTCCATCCTCCAAAACTGACCAAATGAAATGCTACTGCAACTATATGTGTTTGGTCTTAGAATACAGAGCTGAATTATTTGCAAGATGAATGGCACTCTGACTATCTGTGAACAAATAATTATCCTTCTGAGGATGTCCCAATTCTTCAAAGAAGAATTGAAGCCATATCATTTCCTTGGCTGCCTTTATAGCAGCAACATACTCTACCTCTGTAGTGGATAGAACATAAATCTTCTGTAACCTAGAAACCCAGCTCATGACTGCCCCACCAATAGTAAAGACATAACTTGTAGTACTCCACCTGGTATCAATATCCCCTGCCAAATCTGAGTCAACATAACCCTATAAATTATTAGTAGAGCCCCTAAAGTGTAAACACTTATTGGATGTTCCTCTCAAATATCTAAGAATCCACTGGATAGTATTCCAATGGTCAAATCTTGGATGACTCATATACCTACTAACGACTCCCACTGCATGGGCAATATTTGGCCTAGTGCATACCATAGCATACATCAGGCTTCCTACAACTAAAGCATAGGGTACCTTGGACATCTTATCCTCCTCTTCCTATGTCTTAGGACACATCTCCTTAGTCAATTTCAAATGACCGGGTAAAGGTGTGCTGACAGCTTTAGCATTCTCCATAGAGAAATGTTGCAACACCTTCTCAACACAATCAGCTTGAGATAGCGTTAATGTTTTGTTCTTCCTATCTCTACAAACCTGCATACCAAGTATTTTTTTTGCTGCCCCCAATCCTTCATAGAAAATGCATGTGCTAACTAGGTTTTTAGCCCCTTAATATGATCCATGTTAGACCCAGCTACAAGCATATCATCAACATATAAACATAAAATAATGTATCTATCATCATCTAACCTCTTAAAATAAACACAATAATATGAATGACACCTGTTATAGCCATGCTCATGCATAAACCTGTCAAATTTTAGATACGATTGCCGAGGTGCTTGCTTCAAGCCATATAAACTTTTCTTCAATTTGCACACTAAGTTCTCCTTACCTTTGACCTCAAATCCCCATGGCTGAGCCATATATAATTCTTCATCCAACTCACCATGAAGGAAGGTTGTTTTAACATCTAGTTGCTCTAAATGCAAATCTTCAGTAGCCACAAGACTTAAAACACTACGGATAGAAGTCATTTTAACAACAGGAGAAAATATCTCATCAAAATCAATTTCCTTTTTTTGTGCAAATCCTTTTACAACTAACCTGGCTTTAAATCTTTTCTTACCTCCTTCCTCTTCTTTCAACCTATAAAGTCACTTATTCTATAAATCCTTTTTACCTGCAAGCAACTTGCACAAATCCCATGTCTTATTCTTCAGCAAAGAGTCCATTTCATCTTTTATTGTAGACTCCCACTGAATCTTAGTATCCACCTACATAGCTTCATCATAACTTTTAAGTTCACTAGCATCAGTAAGTAAAATAGAATACAAAGAGGGAGAAAATCTTTGTGGAGGTCTAATTGGCCTCATTGATCATCTAACATTCACTGGTATGTGTGGTATTTGTTGTTGCAATTGTTGAACATCATGAGGAATGGCTAGAACATCAGCTTTTGGAGTATCATCCAGAACTACATAATCATCTTCTTTCTTCTAATGTTGCTGCAACAAATTTTTATACAAAACTTTCTCATTGAATATGACATCCCAACTTCTAACAATTTTAAGATTTTTAAAATCCCAAAGCCTATAACCAAATTCATTAATTCCATATCCAACAAAGACACATTTCTTTGACTTAGCTTCTAGCTTGGCTCTATTTTCAGAGTCTATATGAGCAAAAGCTTCACAACCGAAGGTCTTGAGAAAAGAATAACTCACCTTCTTACTAGTTCATGCCTCCTCTGGAATACCACAGCCCAAAGGAGTAGAGGGACCTCTATTAATCAAATATTCTACAGTATTGATAGCATCCACCCACATGTGTAAGGGCAACCTAGCATGTAACCTCATGATCCTTGTGCACTCCATTATAGTCTTGTTCATGCGTTCAACCACTCCATTTTCCTGTGGAGTCCTTGGAAAAAATTTCTATCTACAAATACCATAAGTGGAGCAATAATCTTCAAATTCATGACTGCAATACTCACCACCATTATCAGATTTGAGACATTTTAATTTCTTACCAGTCTCATTTTCAACCAAGCATTTCCATTTCTTAAAAATTTGAAATACATCAGATTTATGTCTAAGGAAATAAACCCATACTTTTCTAGTTGCATCATCAATAAATGTAACATAATAATGAGAGCCACCAAGGAAGATACCTAAGCTGGTCCCCATACATCTATATGCATAAGCTCTAATTTCTCCTTTTTGTTTTCCTTTCTAGTCTTTACAAAACACTCTCTTTTGTTTTCCATACACATAACTTTCACAGAAATCCATATTAACACGTTTCAGACCTCATAAAACTTTCTTTGAATGAAGTACTTTCATACCTTTCTCACTCATGTGCCCAAGTCTGTTGTGTCACAGTGTTGTATCAGAATCTATAGCAGCTATTTGTTCTCCCTACTCAACTGCAGCAATTGTTCCTGAACCTTCATTTTTCTCTGAAACAATCAAAGTAGAAGGAACAATATGACCTATACAAAGATATAAGGTGCCTACTTTCACACCTTTTGCTACTACAAGGGAACCTTTTGAAACCTTCCAATTTTTATCATTAAAAGTAATTACACAACCCTCATCACCGAGTTGCCCCGCTGAAATTAAATTCCTACTTAGCCTTGGAACATGTCTTACCTCATGTAGTAGCCAATGATTCCCATTCTACAACTTAATCTTAATTTTTCCCTTTCCAACAATTTGATAGGGTTCATTATCCCCAAAATAAACAAGCCCAAAATCCCCTTGGACATAATAAATGAAATAACCTCTATGAGGTCAAGCATGAAATGAAGCACCAGAATCTAAAATCCATGAATCATCAACATTTTCTAAAGATAGAAGCAAAGCATCCTCTTTGAATTTGTTACTTACCACATTTTCCTCCTTTTCTCCATCTGATTTATCTCCTTCATTTTTCTTTTGATTCCAGCAATCTTTCTTTTTGTGCCCTAGTTTCCCACAGTACCAACAATCATTTGGTCCTCTTGATTGAGAGGTCTTCCCCTTTGACTTTCCTCTTGATTTCCCACGATCTCTAGAGTTACTTCCTCTCTTAGTTGTTCTGCCCCTACTTTGTGCATTCAAAGCACTTCCTGATGTAGATCCACCTGAGGATTTCCTACGAGTTTCCTTACTCAAAACAACTCTGATCACATCTTCACATTTTAGGGTACTAGATCGAGGAACAAAATTCCTCACCACCATTACCAAGCCATTCCAACTTTCAGGCAAAGAAGACAAAATCAAGAGAGCCCTAATTTCTTCATCAAAATTGATACCCACAAAAGATAACTAACCAGTAATAGTATTAAACTCATTTAAATGATCTGCAACAGATCCACCTTCTGCCATTTTCATATTAAATAAATGCTTCATGAGAAATACCTTGTTTGAAGTAGAGGGCTTTTCATATAGTGTCGCTAGGGTTTTCATCAACTCTTTTTTTGTCTTTTCTTTTTTAATATTAAATGCCACCAATGGTACCAAGAATAACTGAATGCTTCTGAGTGCCTTTCTATCCAAAAGATCCCATTCAGCATCTGACATAGATCCCTAATTCTTGGCTTTGCCTTCCAACGATTTCCATAAATCCTTCTGATAAAGATAATCTTCCATTTGCATCTTCCATAACTAGAAGTTATGCCCATTAAACTTGTCAACCCTCAGTTTACCCTCATGTTCCATCGCTCCCACTCAACTGTGAGACTCCCACTTAACCGTGAGACTTTCCTGCAGAGGACAACTGAAAGACAACCTCCCTCTGATACCACTTGTTAGGATAAACCATGGATAGAAATAAAAAACTACATGCAAATATAACCAATAACAAAAAAAATAATAGATCACACAGAAATGAACACAAGGCACCAAGATTTAACATGGTTCACCCAATCCTTGGGCTACGTCCACCAAACAGCCAGTCTGATCTTATTACAATCCAGTGATTACAACTTGATTACAGTCTGTAATCCCTTACAACTCAATACCATCACAAGAAGCAATTTCACATCACAACATAATGAAAATACCCAACCCTAAACCCTTTTATACAAGTATTAAATCACTTTAGGGTTATAACATGTCAGCCATAAATTAGCCATAACTTTAGTGGCAAATCTACGAATAGTACCCAAAAAAAAAAATTTGGGGTGATGCCCCAAACCCCACAAAATTATGGAGTATGTATAGTACTTTCTTGATCAGTCACCACAATCTAACACATAAGATGTTTCATTTTTCATCAAATCACAAGGCCACAGAAAGTGCGCTCATGCAAGACAAAAAGCTAGGTAGGAACAATGTGGATGATCTCTTCTCAAACTAAGTACGTCAATGGAATTTGTAGAAACATAGAAAATACCAAAAGTAAAAGATCACACAATTTCAAAATAACACAATAAAATTATTGGTTCAATTACATTTCATGAACATACATTCACAAAATATAACACACTTATGCAAGAATCACTACACTCCAAATGCAAGCATCAATAGCATATATTAATGCATCAAAATAATGGCCTAGAATACATAATACATTCCTAAATAATAAATCTTCTCCTCAAGTTGTGTTGAGAGTGAGAGATATCTTTATGAAAACATATTCTTCTAAACTAATAAAACAAATCTATTATGTACAAACTAACTCTCTAACTTGTACTTAGTAGGACTCCATCCATATTTATGTAATTAAATGGATGCATGACCCTTTACATGTCTTAAAACAAAGAAAACATGAGAAAGTAAGAAAAAACCTATTAAATGATGTAGAAGTGTCTGGAAGTGCCAAAAATAGAAGCTCCATCTTCACTAGGTGTTTGCAGGAGCTAAATTATTGTCAAAATGCATTTTTGATGAACTGGCAGTTAACTATCAATGCATCTCTGACTTCTTCAAAAAAAATTGGCACATCTCTAAACAAAAGTTCACCTCAAAAGCAACACACCTAGCACACCTATACACCTCGGAAGCAAGTTCAAAAAATGCAAAATTTCACCAAGTGTCAAAATTGAAATTCTAGCCTCTAGGTTTTGTTCCCCTTTATACCATAGCTATGTCTAGGTATTTTCTCTTGAATTTCTCAATAATCTTGGTGATTTGGGCTGCATCTATAAAATATAAAGCTTCATATTTTTCCTTCACTTTCTGTCTATAATTGTCCACCTTGATGTGAGTCTCTACAAAATCTTCCAATTTCGCATCCAAGTCTAGTAATGCTTCTTCAGTCTTGAATGCTTGTCTAATATCATTATCATTAGAAGCTTCTTTAAAAGGCTTCTAGAACTTTTCAACAATTTCTTCTACAGTCATCATTTTGTCCCTTGAATCATCTTCAAAAATATCAAAGCATGCACCACTATAATGTTTCTCTACCTCCAAAATTTGCTCTTGGGTTTGATCCTTAAGCTTATGAATATTTGTGTGTAATGTTTCCATTACTTTATTGCCATCTGCACTCTTCTCTATCCAATCATCAATTTTATCTAACTCTTCTATTTTATATACCTCCATTAACATCTGATACATTCAACCTTTGATTGACTATAGTTCTTGTAGGTCTTTTCCCCAGGTATGTACTTCATCCATTAACCCAAAATCCTAGTTCAAAATGGCCACCAACTTATCTACATTATCCTACATATGGTGTAGCAGTTTAAGATTTCCCTATATAATCTACACACCTTTTTCTTCAAAACTTTCTCACCATTGCTGACAAGCCTTCAAAAATAGATCTAACTACACAATCTCCTTATCCTTTTTCTCTAGTTCCACATTCAAATTCTTTTTGGGATTTTAAGGATCTAATGGACCAACCACTTCTTTGTGATATCCTTTAGGATCTCATTCTATTTTTGAAGTGTTATCAATTATGTATCATCCTGCTCTAAGTACCTAAACACCTCTTTAATTCAAGTTATCACCATTAACTTGGCCATGTCCAACATGGATTTCCCAAGCACAACCTCCCTAATTTGATAATCTTTCAAAGTCAATTCTTTAATATATGCATGTGGAAGAGGGATAGCAACATGAGCAAACAAGTCCAAATTATGATCACTCATCACAAAGGCCATTGTTTGTGCATCTTTTGGAGGTGACTCAGGCTTCATGAGTGCTTCAATCAATTCTCTCATCTCCTCTTCCTTAGTATCATATCACTGCCTCTTATTTCTAAACACCTCTTTCCTCAACTATCTTGGAATATGTTTCGTTAGAGATTTACCTTTTGATAACGAAGGATTTTTCTCTGCAATGCTCTTCCCCTTATCACTTCTCTTTGGAGTCTTCTCCTTTTGTGAGAGATCCACATCAAGAGTCTCTATATCCATTGAGTCCATAGTTTTCACCTTTGTGTCTTGGAAAGTTTGTTGAGGCTACTTGCATATTTTCCCTTCTTCTAACACTTCATTAGCAAGTATTTTTCATGGATCTTCCTCCTATCCTACTTGGACCTATTCTTCTTCATTTCTTAGAGGAAGAGGAGTGGCTGAAGCCTTATCCATGTAAAATATAGCTCGATTTAGCAATGGTGGAGCTACTTTGGGTCCTTTTGGATGAGATGGAAACTGACTCCAATCCTCCTATTGAGGTTGATTATTTGGAGTATCCCTTATCTCATTTCCCACTAGGTTAGTGCCAACTAGCATAAAATCAAAATCTTGCATCTGAAAGACATTAGCCCCTTCACCCTCCTACTCATCAATCCACTACTACATCTCATCCTCATTAGTTGTAGACTGAATAGGTCGCATGGGAGTAGATGGTGGTGTAATGGTGGAGCTCCTTCTCCACTCTAACTCTGTGGCCCTAGCAAGATGAGTCCTTTGACTCAAAGGAAGGTTATATTCTTCATCTTCATCATTCTCTTTTTCTTCTCCTTCTGGGATAACCTCAAGGACTGATGGAAAAGGAATAACTCTTCTAATCACCTTTTATCTCCTCTTGACCAAAGTTTTGATCTTTCTTCTCTTAGGAGTAGATGGGGAATCTTGTACCTCTTGAGTAGGCAGAGACACTTCTTGTAATTATATTTCAACTCCTCTTGTTCAATTGATGACCTTTGAGGATTATCTGAGGCCTATGTAGCTTTGACATTCTCTTAACCTTGTACATTTTCTACCCCTTGTTGTGGTAGTTCTTTGGTTGGTTCTTCTTTTGGCTTGACTTATTGAAGTAAAGTTCTTTTCCTCTTTCTTTTACCCTTTTAAGCCCTATAATATCCAACTTCTCTATCAAGTTGGTACACTATTTTTGGCCTCACTAGGGACTGAGCTATAAAATTGGGCATTGTTACCTTGGTTCCTCAACCTTTTTCTAGGTGGATTGTAGTATGGAAGACTACCACTTGAGGATTTGGATCCAATTTGAACGGCCTTTTGATCTAATCCTTGGTCAATTTGATGATGTGTCTAGCCCTATGATTAATATCTAAGTTTTCTTCCTTATCAATCTTTGCATTCATAATGGATCGATCAAAAATCTTATCTCTATTATACAATGGATCAAGTACATCCTCAATATCTTGTTGTACTACCTTTAAAGGGACCTTTATCTTCAAAGCATGGCTTTCCAAATAGAGAGTCATCCTACAATAATCTCTTACACAGATATCATAGTAGTCTACTGTGTTCATCCAATGGTCCTCAATTGCATCTTCATGTTGGAATGTTTTACCTGCTAAGTACTACACTCTTCCAATGTTATAAAAATAAGGACAAGGAGGGTTATATTCATCGAAGGGATATTGATCCCACTCAAACTCAAAAGATAGAATATCTTGTCTCTGGACAACACTAAACGGTCCTATAGTAATGGGCCACACCTAGGTTATCTTTTGTTTCTTCCTTACTCTATCATATGCAGACAAGAGTTGTTGAGCAATCTCCAGCAACATAAGTCTGTCACTTGGATACCTAGGGAGCTTCTTGGGATTGATATTCATACTCGCTACCCTAAAATAAGTGAATGTTTGGAATTGGATGTAATAGGCACCAACTTCTAAAATCTTTTTCACTGCCTCATTTGACATCATTTTCACATAATTCCCTTCTATGAATTAGATAATTGCAAAAATAAAAGTATCATTCACTATCTTGTATTCTTTGTTGTGCTTTAGACATGTTTTCTTCACCAACTAGGGATATACTATATAGGGCCATTTAGTTGCATCTTGCATGCTACCTTTTTTAAATAGTCTCGAACACTCTTTTGCCCTTGTAGCTAATAGGTACACCAAATAGAATGTCATGTAGCACTTACAATTGTTCTTAACTATCACCAGCTACTCATCCAAGTTCTCACTAAGAATCAAAGCCCGATCAATTGGTATCTTCACTGTTCTAATGGTCTTAATGAAATGCACTAGCCATATGTTTAGGTGTCCTAATGCTGGTAACCCCATGACTCTACTCAAAAGTATTATAGAATATATGATATCCTCTTTCATATAGGCCCTAGTCATGTCCACTTTTCCTACTTTATGTCCAAGAGTATTTTTCTCGATGAGGTATGAGGATTGAATGATTTCAAATGCTTCCTCTTCATTTTCTTTGTACCATCTTTCTGCCTAGTGATAGGTCATTTTGATAAACCGGTCTACTCTCAGAAGATGGAATACCTTTTCTATGTTCTTAGGTTGAAGATCTAGCATGATCTCTCTAGTTACACTCTTTATGACCCTTTCCTTAGTGACATAGTTTTCTACTAGCACCATGATCAACTCTAAGGACTGTACCAATATTGGGTGTGATGTTGCATTGACTAGTCCCAATCGAATAAGAGAAAATATCAATGGGGACCTCTCCATAGGTTTGTTACATGACACTAGGAATGTGTTCCAATCGATATGACCAAGTTTAGTGTCCTAGATCTCTAAATAATCATCTTGGAAGCATGACTTTGCAGGAACACCTTGAAACTTGAAAACCATTAGTTTCATGACCATCTTTATGGCAAGGGAAGATGATGAAGAATCCATTGAATCTACACAAAATCAAGATCCATTAGTCCAAAGTTAGAAAAAACTTAATTAGGACAAACCCTAATAACAATGAAATACAACCCAAAAACCCTAATTTACCAAAACTGACTGGAAAACAAAAAAACCCTACTAAACTCTTTGAAAAACAAAAATGTGCACTGGCACACCTTAGAGGTGTGCT
Source organism: Cupressus sempervirens (assembly GCA_028749045.1). NCBI lineage: Eukaryota > Viridiplantae > Streptophyta > Pinopsida > Cupressales > Cupressaceae > Cupressus > Cupressus sempervirens. Next base: position 215,980,768 of record CM053783.1, read on the forward strand.
AGGTGTGCCTTTCTTTACCAAATCTCTTAAAATAAGGATGCGCATCTAGAGCACCTCATGGGGTGCACTAGATGCACACCCTCATGATACAAAGGTGTTGTTTAGCTTTAGTATAATGTGCATAGTAGTGCACCTTGGATAGGTGCGTTGTTGTGCACCTGATACTAGGCAAAAGTTAAACTTAAGGTTTTATTTTAGTTAATGAAAAATAATTTTTTTTTAAATAAAAGGTGCACACCTATCACACCTCATGAGGTGTGCTAGATGTGCACCTTGTTTTGGATATGCTTAAAATTATTTTTGGTGCATTGTGTGCAAGTGTGAGGAGGAAAGGCACAACTTGGGAAGTGTGGTGATGTTGGAAGTGAATCTTGGAGGAAGAAAATAAATGTGAGGAGAGGGGTGGGGGTTCTAGGTTTTATAGACCCGGGACTTAGCATACCTCTTGGAGGTGCGTAGCTGTGTACTTTCAAGAAGGAAGTGATTTTCTTTAGTTATTTAGTGCACTAGCACACTTGGATAGGTGCACTAGTGCACATTTTCCTTAGTAAATTTGATTTTCTCTCTCCAAAATAAGGTTTTTGGAATTTGGGTTTTTAGGTATAGACCTAGACTAGCCAAAGGCATTAGTCAAAACCCTAAAAAGACTCAGACCCCAGACTAGGATTCTAAAAGGCTAAAAAAAGTAAGGGGTCCCTATTTCTTGGCAAAACAAGGTGTGCATTGTGAAACCACAACAAATAGTTGCATAGTTGCACACTTCTAAGAAGGAAGTGATTTTCTTTAGTGATTTAGCACACTAGTGCACCTAGATAGGTGTACTAGATGCACTAGTGCACATTTTTCCTTAGCAAATTTGATTTTCTCTCTCCAAAACAAGGTTTTTGGAATTTGGATTTTTAGGAAGAGACCTAGACTAGCCAAAGACACCAGTCAAAACCCTAAAAATACTCAAACTCTAGACTAAGATTCTAAAAGGCTAAAAAAAAGTAGGGGGTCCCCATTTCTAGGCAAAATGGGGCATGCACTATGAAACCACAACAAATCCCTTCATCTTCTATCTTTTTTGGAGTAGAAGCCACAACTTTGTCTTTTATAATTTTCTCACTCTTCTTTCTTATTTCTTCCATTTGTTCTTTGGTTATACCTTCTCTATAATTTTATCTACATATTTGTTTTCTTCCTCTTCCTTGAACTCCTAAAGATTTCTTCGCATATCTTAGTTGACTTCTCCTCATAGGTTCTTCATGTCTCAATGTTAGGTTCCTTATGTAATAGTGATAACGCTTCAACATGATGAGTAAAAATGAAAGGATCAACTCCATAACACATAAGGCTTATACATTAAACCCTTGGCTCAACAACCTCCATAAAAGTGCAATTTATCTCAACTATAAAGAAAATGGTTTTTGCATACTTGTCAAAATTTTCTTTAGGGGTCTTCATCCTCTATTTTATTTCTCTTTGAAATCATTTGAATAGACCAAAAAAATCACTTACTAATTGAAATTTTTCTTTCATATATAGTATTTAGTGACTTGAACTATAGTTGGAACTATTAGGATAAAACCATGGAAAAAAATAACAATTACATGCAAATATAAACAATATCAAAAAATAATAGATCACACAAAAGAGAATACAAGACACCAATATTTAATGTGGTTCACCCAACCCCTAGGCTACATCCACCAAATAGCAAGTCCAATATTATTATGATCCAATGATTACAACCTTATTACAATCTATAATCCCTCACATCTCAATATCACTGCCAAAAGTAATTTTTGCATCACACATTATGAAAAATCCCTAATCCTAAGCCCTTTATACAAGTATTTTTGCCACATTAGGGATAAAATTAGTTACAAAATGTTAGCCATAAATTGGTGAATAATAGCCAATTGTTGAATAACAAATAATTTATTAAGTATATATAGTACTTCGCTAATCAGTCACCATAAACTAAAAATCTTCCACTTGGGGACTGATCAAACTTCACACTAGACAATAATCTCCCACTTGGAGACTGATCCTATAACCATGTTGCTACTTCATGAGGCTCCCACTAGATCAAACCACCCTAGATCATGTTGTTAGTTTATTATGTTCAGTCTAGAAGACCAACCAAAGCTAAAGAGGAATTCAACTTCTCCCTTGTCACTACCTTTGTAAACATATCCACTCGATTGTCATCTATATATATTTTGTCCAACTTTAACTATCTATCATCCAAAACTAAATAAATGAAATGGTACTGCAACTGGATGTGTTTTGTCTTTGAATGTAGAGTTAAATTCTTTACAAGATGAATGGGACTCTAACTATTTGTAAACAAATAATTATCCCTCTAAGTGTGTTCCAATACTTCTAGGAAGAACTAAAGCCATATCATCTCTCTGGTTGCCTCTATAGCAGCAACATACTCTTCCTTTGTAGTGGATAAAGCATTAACCTTTTGCAATCGAGAAACCCAGCTCATGGCTACCCCACCAACAATAAATACATAACCTATAGTACTCTACCTAGTATCAATATCCCCTACCAAGTCTTAGTCAACATAGCCCTATAAGTCAGTAGTAAAGCCCCCAAAGTGTAAACACTTACTGGATGTTCCTCTCAAATATCTGAGAATCCATTTTACTGCATTCCAATGCTTAATTCTTGGATGAGTCATATACCTGCTACAACTCCCACTACATGTGCAATATCTAGCCTAGTACATACCATAGCATACATCAAGTTCCTACAGCTGAAGCATAAGGTACCTTAGACATCTCATCCTCCTCTTCTTGTATCTTAGGACACATCTCCTTAGTTAACTTCAAATGACCAAGTGAAGGTGTATTGATAGCTTTAGCATTCTCCATAGAGAAACATTGCAACACCTTCATAATATAATCAGCTTGAGATAAAGTCAATCTCATGTTCTTCCTATCTCTACAAATCTTCATACCAAGAATTTTTTTTGCTACACCCAAATTCTTCAGAGAAAATGCATATGCTAACTAGCATTTTAGCCCCTTAATATGATCCATGTTAGACCCAACTACAAGCATATCATCAACATATAAACATAAAATAATGTAGCTACCATCATCCAACCTCTAAATATAAACACAATGATCTGAATGACACCTACTATATCTATGCTCATGCATAAAATTATCAAATTTCAGATACCATTGTCGAAGTTCTTTCTTCAAGCCATATAAACTTTTCTTCAATCTATACACTAAGTTCTCCTTACCTTTGACCTCAAATCGATGTGGTTGTACCACATATATCTCTTCATCCAAATCACCATGAAGGAAGGTTGTTTTAGCATTAAGCTTCTCCAAATGCAAATCTTCAATAGCCAGAATACTTAAAATAGTATGGATAGAAGTCATTTTAATAACAAGAGAGAATATCTCATCAAAATCAATGCCTTTTTTCTGTGCAAATCATTTTACCACTAAACTGGCTTTAAATTTTTTCTTACCTCCATCCTCTTCTTTCAACCTATAAACCCATTTATTTTGTAAAGCCCTTTTACATGTAGGAAACTTGCATAAATGCCAAGTCTTATTTTTTAACAAAGAGTCCATTTCACCTTTCATTGTAGACTCCCACTAAATCTTAGTATCCACCTACATAGTTTCATCATAACATTTAGGTTCACAAGCATCTCTTAGTAAAATAGAGTACAAAGAAGGAGAAAATCTTTCTAGAGGTCTACTTATCCTTGTTGATCATCTAACATTCACTAGGTTGTGTGGTATTTGTTGTTGTAGTTGTTGCACATCATGAGGAATTGCTAGAAAATCATCTTTTGGAGTATCATCTAGTACTACATAATCATATTCTTTCTTCTCATGTTGTTGCAATAGATCTTTGTACAACACTTTCTCATTGAATATGACATCCTTGCTTCTTAAAATTTTACAATTTTTAAAATCCCTAAGCCTATAACCAAATTCATCAATATCATATCCAACAAATACACATTTCTTTCACTTAGCTTCCAACTTGGTTCTATTTTCAGAATCTTTATGAGTAAATGCTTCACAACTGAAGGTTCTGAGAAAAGAATAACTCGCCTTCTTACTATTCCATGCTTCCTCTAGAATACCATAGTCCAGATGAGTAGAGGGACGTCTATTAATCAAATATATAGTAGTATTGATAGCCTTTGCTCGCATGTGTAAGGGCAACCCTGCATGCAACCTCATGCTCCTTGCATGCTCTATTATAGTCATGTTCATGCATATAACCACTCCATTTTCCTATGGAGTCCTCAAAATAGTTTTTTTTCTATGAATACCATTAGTGGAGCAATAATACTCAAAATTATAAGTACAATACTTATCATCATTATCAAATCTAGGACATTTTAATTTCCTACTAGTCTCATTTTCAACCAAGCATTTCCATTTCTTACAAGTTTGAAATACATCATATTTCTATCTAAGGAAATAAACCCATACTTTTCTAGTTGAATCATTTATAAATCTAACATAATAATGAGATCCACCAAGGGAAGATACCTGAGTTGGTCCCATACATTTGTATGCACAAGCTCTAATTTCTCACTTTTATTTTCCTTCCTAGTCTTCACAAAACTCACTCTCTTTTGTTTTTCATACACACAACTTTCACAGAAATCCATATTAACACATTTTAGACCTAGTAAAACTTGCTTTGAATGAAGTAATTTCATACCTTTCTCACTCATGTTCCCACATCTATTGTGCCATGGCACTATATCAGAATCTACAGTAGCTATTTGTTCTCCCTACTCAACTACAGCAATTGTTCCTAAACATTCATTTTTCTCTGAAACAATCAAAGTAGAAGGAACAGTATGACCTATACAAAGATATAAGGTGCCTACTTTCACACCTTTTTCTACTACAAGGGAACCTTTTGAAACCTTCCAATTTTTATCATTAAAGGTAACTACACAACCCTCATCACTAAGTTGCCCTACTGAAATTAAATTCCTACTTAGCATTGGAACATGTCTTACTTCATGTAGTAGCAAATGATTCCCATTCTACAACTTAATCTTAACTTTTCCTTTTCCAAAAATTTGATAGGGTTCATTATCCCCCAAATAAACAAGCCCAAAATCTCCTTGGACATAATCAATGAAATAACCTCTATGAGGTGTAGAATGAAATGAAGTACTAGAATCTAAAACCCATGAATCATCAACACTTTCTAAAGATAGAAGCAAAGCATTCCCTTTGGATTTGGTACTTACTACATTTTCCTCCTTGTTCCCTTCTAGCTTATCTCCTTCATTTTTCTTGCAACTCCACCAATCTTTCTTCTTATGCCCTTATTTCCCACAGTACTAGTAGTCATTTAGTCTTCTCATTTGAGACATTTTCCCCTTTGACTTTTTTCTTAATTTCCCAAGATTTCCAAAATTATTTCCTCTCTTAGTCATTTTGCCTCTGCTTTGTGTGTTCAAAGAACTTCTTGATATAGATCCACCTGAGGTTTTCTTACAAGTTTCCTCACTCAAAATAACACCGATCACATCATCATATTTTAGGGTATTAGATCTAGAAATAGAATTACTCGTAGTCATTACCAAGCCATTTCAGCTTTCAGGAAAAGAACACAAAATCAAGAGAGCCCTAATTTCTTCATCAAAATTAATACCCACAGAAGATAACTAACTAATAATAGTATTAAACTCATTTAAATGATCTGCAACAGATCCACCTTTTTCTATTTTCATATTAAATAAATGCTTCATGAGAAATACCTTATTTGAAGCAGAGGGATTTTCATACAATTTCACTAGGGTTTCCAATAACTCTTTCATTGTCTTTGCTTTTGTAATGTTCAATATCACCGATAGTGTTAGGCATAATCGAATGCTTCCAAGTTTCTTTCTATCTAAAATCTCCCAGTCCTCATTTGTCATAGTTCCCTGATTCTTAGTTTTTCCTTCCAAAGGCTTCCATAAATCCTTCTAGTAAAGATAGTCCTCCATTTGCATCTTCCATTAACTGAAAGTTCTACCCATTAAACTTGTCAACCCTCATCTACCATCACTCACACTCAACCATGAGACTCCCACTCAATCGTGAGACTTTCTAGTAGAGGATAACTAAAAAGACAACCTAGCTCTGATACCACTTGTTAGGATAAAACCATGGATAGAAATAACAATTACATGAAAATATAAACAATATCAAAAAATAATAGATCACACAAAAGAGAACACAAAATACTAAGATTTAACATGGTTCACCCAATCCCTAGGCTACGTCCACCAAAAAACAAGCCCAATATTATTATGATCCAATGATTACAACCTCATTACAATCTATAATCCCTTACAACTCAATACTACTGCAAGAAGCATTTTTTCCATCACCCATTATGAAACAATCCCTAACCCTAAGTCATTTTATACAAGTATTTTTGCTACTTTAGGGTTAAAATTATTTACATGCCAACCATAAATTGGTGAATAATCAGCCAAAAATGTTGGATACAATTGATCAATTATGTGTTCTCTTTGATGTTACACAAATGTCATATCAGTTATTAGACAGAGTCTACCGAGCTCAGTTGGTCAGCAAATTAAATGACAGAGTCTACTGAGCTTAGATGGTCAGCAAAGTGAATTACAGAGTCCACCGAGTGTTCTTGAATGTTACACTATGGAAATAGTTTCTACTGAGCTCACTCAGGCATTGAAGGTTTCTGTGACAGAAGTCAATTTCTACTGAGCTCAAAAGGTTAGCGAAGAAAAGACAATGTTTACTGAGTTCACTTGGTCTCCAAAGGATTTTGCAGAATTTGTAAAGTTTACTAAGCTTCATTTGATTAATAGTGAAAATCATTTCTGGAGCAATGTCTACTGAGTAGGGTTGGCCAATGAAGGATTTCATTGTTTTGGGAAATAAATTTTAATTATTTCATGTAATAATTATAGCTGACTGATGTAATGATTATTGATAATTGTAACTTCTAAATGAGCTGACTTGACAATTTGTAAGGTATAAATAAAAGTTCAAGTTGTGAATTCTAATTGTAATGAGCGAGCATTCAAATGAGTTGATTGTGTGAAGAGGAAAGTGTGAGCAAATTTTGAAGAAGGATCAGATATCCTTGAGGAGCAAAAAAGTTGTATTTGATCAACAGAGGATCTAGTGAAGTAGAATAGAGATTTGTATCAGCAAAATTGAGTTGCATCTCAATCAGGTCACTCGTTGTTACTTTCTCACAATTGTGGCAATGATTTCTAAATCTCCTAATAGATTTGGTTTAACAACCATTTTGTAAATCCTTTAACAAGGTGGATAGTTCTATTGAATTGTTCTAAAGTCCTCTAGCAAGGCCACTCCTAGCAAGGTGATTAAATCCTCTAACAAGGTCACACCTAATAGTGTGTTTTGTAACCTTTAATAGGGTTGGCTCCTAATAGGGCTCACTTCAGAAAAGTGAAAATTGGTAGCTAGTTACTTGGTGGTTTTTTCCATATTGGGTTTCCATGTTAAATCTGGTGTCTCTTGTGTTGTTGTTATTTTTTTTATGCATGCATGTTAAATCTTTGTGAATGCTTAAAGATCAATAATAAGTTAACATACATCTACTAATTACAACATTTTTCTGTATGGCTACCAAGTGATAGCAGTAACTAGTTATTTAAGACATCTAAGGAATCTATGGATTTGTTTGTGTGGTAACTGATTCACCTCCCCTCCCCCTTTTAGTTACTCCATCTATATTTCCAACAATTGGTATTAGAGTGTTTGGTTCTTGCAGGAAGGATTTCAAGGATCTAAGCTAAAGATCAGGATGTCTTACAAGAGGGAAATTCCAAGACTTAACAGGGATAACTTTTTAGCATGAAAAGGTCTCATGAGACTCCATCTAGCTTTCATTGGAGATATAGGATTGAAATATCTTGATGAAGCATATGTAACTCCTTCTAGTACACTATATGTTAGTGACATTGCTGAGAAGAAGACTTATAACACCATGATGATAGATATTACATCTGCCTTAAGCTATGAAGAATTTGATGATGTCAAGGACTGAAAATTTGCCTTTTAAATGTGGAACAAGTTGAAAGATATCTATGGATGTGATGATAATGTGAGAAGAGCCAAAGCAAAAAGTCTAAGAGGACAATTTGATTAGATGAGGATGAGAGAGGATGAAAACATTGCTAAATATGTTAAAAGAGTCAAAGTAGTCGTCAATGCAATCAAGGATTTTGGAGGAGACATTAAGGAGGAAATATTTGTAAGTATGTCATGTCCCCTTTTCAAATAATTAAAAAATAATAATCTTTGCTAAGGCAGGCAAGCCCAAGAAAGTGAAGTTTCAGAAAAAGGGGGTTAATCTTTGGAAACTGTTGGACTAATAAATGAAAATTATTATTAAAATATGTTTCATTAACCTCTCTTGGACGTGAGTTACAGTTATGCCCTCTTTTAAGGGGTTTTGGAGGCATTTTGGGCTCATTCCAGAACTTGATTTTTGCTCATTCTTTGTTATTCTTCAGAGGCTGCCAAACCTGTGGAGAAGGAGACCCAAGAACGGAAGTTTGCAGGTTTCCAGGGAGACCCAAGAATGGGATTTTGTAGGTTTCCAGGAAGGCTAAGGATGGGAGTTTGAAGCCATTCCATGTGCATGCTCATACAGAGTATGCCTTTGTGCTGAACAATGCAGATTTGTGAGTTTCCGGGTGTGTTTTTGTATGAGTTTGGTGTTTACAGTTGAGTATTTCATATCAGTTTGGGTTGCTGCTGTATATCAGAATTTTAAATGTTAAAATAGAGCTGAATATATATATTGGGACGTGATTAAACTTCTGAGATAGATTATTAGTGTTTTTGTGGTGTTTTCGGGCATATTTTGTGCTATTTCGAGAGCCTGATGAGCATAGTTTTGGTCCTACATTTTCAAGCTGTTGTGTAAAGGCTATATGGATCTAGAAATGTCAATTTTTAGGCTGTTATGCTGCTGAAAGTTCTGTAAAAATTTCCATTTTCAGATTCATTAATAATTTGTGAAGTTGTGAAGCTTTTAACACTATTTTCAGCATACCCGATTTGGGGTTTCTTGAGGAATTTGGTGGATCTTTGGGATATTAGCTGTTTGATTTTAAAGATCTGATTAGAGGTTGGAAATATCATACAAAACCAGTAAAGGGACATTTCAGTGGTATCAGAGCCATGATCTTGCCAGCCTGAGGGTTTGTAGAAGTTGCAGAAGTTTGCATTTCAGTTTTGACAACTACCCAGATCTTGCATGTCAGTTTTGTCAACTACCCAGATCTTGCATGTCATAATTTGGTAGTTGCATATTGATTCTAATCAGTTGCATGTCAAAATATATGGTTGCATGCTACTTCTAATCATTTTCATGTTAGTTCTTGGTGAATTTGGTGGTTGTAGAAGTTTGCATGTCAATTTTGGCAACTACCCAGATCTTGCATGTCAGTTTTGACAACTACCCAGATCTTGCATGTCATAATTTGGTGGTTGCATGTTGCTTCTAATCAGTTGCATGTCCAAATCTATGGTTGCATGCTACTTCTAATCATTTGCATGTTAGTTCTTGGTGTTTGAAGAAGTTATATCCTATTGGGGTTACACTCTACTTTATCCAGAATGGACAGGTATAGTACAGAGTCTCAGAGGAAACGATCTTGGACAATTGATAACCAAAGTCAAAATAGTAGAAAGGATGGTTATTTAGACATTCGAGATAAACTTATGAAAATAAGCCATGACATGTCTGAACAGTTGGTTGAGCACCACCGTATAATGAATGACATGTTATCTGACCCAGCTAAGGTGGATAAGTTGACTGGATTTCTATTTGGCATATTTTCTCATAGGACAGATGACACAATTCCCAAGAAGTTGCATGAGGAGTTTGAGAAACTAGCTGATAGCCAGGTAGAGGTCTCAGATTCTACTCTGCCACAGGAGGTGGTGGGAAAGGATATTACACAGATTGATAGTAATGGTCAACTTGATACTCAGATTGAGACAATTGTTTATAGGTCGTCAAAGGGTGATGCCACAAGTATTCAGGATGGTATAGTTACAATAGGCAGTGACTACAGTGTAGTGGGTTCAGATGATGATTATGAGGATGTTGTTGTGCAGGATGGTGAGATACCTAGTAGAGATGAGCAGACATTGAGCATTCATGACTTTGTTGAGAAAGAATACTAGGCACAGTTAGATGCTTCATCACATGAGGTTGAGGCTGGTAGTACTTCACATGATTTGTCCAGCCAGCTGAAGGTGAACAAAGATAGTATTGTGACTTCATTATCTCATCATGACAGGTATGTGGAGTTAGTTGGTATTGGTCATATTACTCAGGTGAGGAGTTTTCTTGAGTTACCAGTTGATTCTAGTTTACGGATATGGACTCAAGATTGTTATATTGGCATTTGGGATTTAGTTGACTGGAGATCTTTAACACTTTTTGGTAGCAGTGTTTTTTTGGGTGCTATCATGGATTTGATTAGCAGATTACATGGTGTTGTCTTTTCTTGTGCCAGTATCTTGTCTGATGTTGGTATTAGTTTTTATACACCGATGTTGGGCATTATTCATATATTCAGTCGACCATATTTGCTGGAATGTGTTGATGATCTTTCATATTTGGCAGTGTGTACAGATGAGTCCCAGGATCATATTGGCATTGATGACATCGAGGAGGATGTAGTGGGCAGTTTTGAAAACTTAGTTTCATTGGGTGCAAAGGAGTTGGACAGCAGTGCTAATGTTTTTGATACTCCGTATGTTGATATGAGCTTTAGATTTGATTCACAGGATATGGATTGTAATACTCTAGAGACTAGTGACTTTGATTATACTCCTTTAGACAATACATCAGAGGAGGTTTGTAGGAGAGAGTCAAGCCAGTGCCATCATGTGTCTAATCAGTTGAGAGTTAGTGATCGAGACATTGCTATCACTTGCCAACATTTTGATGCTGCTCGTCAGTTGTTAGCAGTTTATGGATGGGGTTCTCCTACTAGTGATGAGCAGGAAGGAAGTTATCTTTCCTTGACAGAGATCTACTCTTTATGGGAGGCTATTCGAATTTTGAGACAAAATTATATGCAGTTGGTAGCCGACAGAGATTATCTTATGGAGTGGGGCAGTACAGCATATGATGCATTGTTGGCCAAGGAATATGAGGTGAGTGAGCTTATTGAGCATCTTGAGGTGACTTCTAAGATTCTTGAGAGTACACAGTTGGCTTTCAAGGAGTCACAATTTCATTTGGCTAAGGTGACCATGGAGTTAGAGCGACTACAGTCTTTACCTGATTCTATACAGTCACAAGCTATGGTGTTTGGTGATTCGAGGATGTCCATGGCCGAGATGGTCAGAGACAGTGGAGATGGGGATGCATCCATCCTTGATACTAACATTGGCATATCAGGTTCATTCCCACTAGAGTCAGGTTCAGTTGAGTTGGGTTTTGTAGCAGATTGTTGTATGCCTCACATGGTGGGGGCCTCTAGTACTGATGGCACAGAGACTAGAGATGTATCAAAGAGCATGTGTGATGTTGGTGAGTCGACAGTTGGCATGGTTCCTACTAGTAATACTACTCCCTTGGTGATATCTTTAGAGATAGTAGTCAATTCCAACATGGTTAATGATCAATTGCAGTTAGTTTCATCTGGATTACAGTCTGAGCCACTGACTGAGATTGGCACATTCTATCGGCATTACACTGTGAGGTACGCTCATCAATTTACCTTTGATGACCATGTTTATTAGATTATGATACAGAGATGTACTTTGGTTCCTAGTGCTTATCATCAGTTATGGAATAGCTTGATGCCTCGGGATGAGAGTTGTGATGGGAATGACATGGTGATAGGTCCTGCAGTTGATAGCTTGATAATACATGACTTAGAGCAGGAGTTTTGGAGTGATGCTTCAGCAGGGTATGTACATCAATTAGCAATTGATCCTTGTGTTGAGGAGTTGATGGTAGGAAAATTTGGTTTGGGTTCCATTTCTTGTTGTTCATCTTGTGATGGCTTTTCACCATCAGGGGTGCATGGGAGTTATGGTTATGAGACAGTGGCCGATGATCTATAGAGTTGTGTTGATTGCAGGAGTTGTACAGTGTGTGGATTCTCCATACTTGGTATAGTTTCATATGAGAGCATTCACCATTGTTGCAGAGTTGGATTGTACATTTCATATAGGCCAGTGAGATGCGTTAATGGTATTTATTGTGTTGGCAGTTTGATTTGTCCACTTTACTTGGGTTCTGATGTTCTAAGAGTTTGTGTCTCATGGGTTTTTGACTATGGTGGTGGTGATTTTGGAGTTTGGTTGAGCTATAATTGTCAGTTTGATTATGGATTCCTCTTGGTCATATTGCAGAGGATATTGCAAGAGCCTGTGTTAATTGGTAGTAGTATAGTTCATGACTACATTTGGGATCCAGGTGGATTGATTGGTTTATTGTTCAGCCATTGCTTGAGGACAAGCAATGTTTGGGGAGGGGAGGACTTGTCATGTCCCCTTTTCAAATAATTAAAAAATAATAATCTTTGCTAAGGCAGGCAGGCCCAAGAAAGTGAAGTTTCAGAAAAAGGGGGTTAATCTTTGGAAACTGTTGGACTAATAAATGAAAATTATTATTAAAATATGTTTCATTAACCTCTCTTGGATGTGAGTTACAGTTATGCCCTCTTTTAAGGGGTTTTGGAGGCATTTTGGGCTCATTCCAGAACTTGATTTTTGCTCATTCTTTGTTATTCTTCAGAGGCTGCCAAACCTGTGGAGAAGGAGACCCAAGAACGGGAGTTTGCAGGTTTCCAGGGAGACCCAAGAATCGGAGTTTGCAAGTTTCCAGGAAGGCTAAGGATGGGATTTTGAAGCCATTCCATGTGCATGCTCATACAGAGTATGCCTTTGTGCTGAACAATGCAGATTTGTGAGTTTCCGGGTGTGTTTTTGTATGAGTTTGGTGTTTACAGTTGAGTATTTCATATCAGTTTTGGTTGCTGCTGTATATCAGAATTTTAAATGTTAAAATAGAGCTGAATATATATATTGGGACGTGATTAAACTTCTGAGATAGATTATTAGTGTTTTTGTGGTGTTTTCGGGCATATTTTGTGCTATTTCGGGAGCCCGATGAGCATAGTTTTGGTCCTACATTTTCGAGCTGTTGTGTAAAGGCTATACGGATCTAGAAATGTCAATTTGTAGGCTATTATGCTACTGAAAGTTCTGTAAAAATTTCCATTTTCAGATTCATTAATAATTTGTGAAGTTGTGAAGCTTTTAACACTATTTTCAGCATACCCAATTTGGGGTTTCTTGAGGAATTTGGTGGATCTTTGGGATATTAGCTGTTTGATTTTAAAAATCTGATTAGAGGTTGGAAATATCATACAAAACCAGTAAAGGGACATTTCAAAGTAAAGTTCTTACAAAATTACTTCCCATTTATGCAATTAGAGTTTTTGCAATTCAAGAAAAAACATGTGAAGCAAATCATAAGATAAATTTAGAGGCCATGGTAGGAAGATTGACTGCATTTGAGCTAGATAACTATGACAACTATGTTCCAGCATCCAAGAACATTGAATCACCATTTGAAGCCAAGCTTTCACTCAAAAAAAAAGGCAAGAAGATAAAAGATTCTTAGTCAGAAAGTGAAGAAGAATCAAAATAGAGTTCTGACAATGATCTTGAGGTGGTTGAAGCTCTACTAGCAAGGAAATATTCTAGAGGCAAAGGGAAATACAAAGGTAAAGTTCCTCTAATCTATTTTTCATGTGAGGAAATTGGACATATTGTTGCTAGGTGCTAAAATAAGCAAAAAAGATGAGAAGAAAGGTCACAAGTGCAATGGCAAGAAATATTTCAAATCATTCAAGGTTAAAGGTAAGAAAACATGTTTCATGGCTAAGGATTCTAATGATTCTGATGATGATGAAGATGAAATTGTTTATATTGTTGTGAAAGATGAATCTGATAATGATGAGGAAGATGAAATGGCACTTATCTCTCATGTGAGAAAAATTGATACATGGATCATAGATAGTGGTTGCTCTCATCATATGATCGGTGATAAAACTAAGTTTGAACATTTTGAAGACTATGATTGTGGTAGTGTGAGGTTTGGTAATCATGAACCTTGTTGCATAAAAGGAAGAGGAAGAATCTCACTAACCAAAGAGCTTGTATGTGATAATGCCTATTAGGTTGAAGGACTGAACACAATTTGTTGAGTATGGCACAGCTAATCAATATTGGATTCAAAGTGGAATTCATGCATGGAAAAGCAAGACTATTGGATGACAAAGGAAAGCTAATTGGATCAGGCATACAAAAAAAAGGTAACTTGTTCTATCTTGAACTTGGTGAATGTTCATGTTTTATTACTCAAGTTGAAGAAAGTTGGTTATGGCATAGAAGGTTATGTCATGTAAACTTTGATAACCTAGCGAAAATAAGCAAATTCAGGAAAGTAAGAGGCATTCCTAGTATAAAGAAACCTAATGTTGGTCTATGCAAAAATTGTCAGATTGATAAGATGGGAAAGACTAGCTTTAAAAGTAAGAGCTATTAGTTTGAAGAATTTTTAGAAATTGTGCATACTAATTTGTGTGGACCTATTGAAATTGAGAGCTATACTGGAGAAAATTTCTTCATTCTTTTTGTTAATGATTACTCTAGAATGATGATTGTCATGTATTTGAGAGAGAAATTAGAAGCATTTGAGAAGTTCAAGTGGTATTTGGCCAAAGTAGAGAAAGAAATAGGGAAAAGACTTAAATGTTTGAGGTCAGACAGAGGTGGTGAATTCATCTCTGATGAATTCAATAACTTTTGCATTGAAAGGAGAATCAAAAGATAGGTATCAGCCCTTAGAACTCCCGAGCATAATGGAATAGCTAAAAGGAGAAATAGATATATCATGGAATGTGTAAGAACCTTAATGATTGAAAAGAACATTGCTATCAAATACTAGAAGGAAGCTATCAGCACTACAGTTTATACCTTGAACCGAGTATAGCTGAAGAAGGACTCATTAAAAACCCCCTATGAGTTATGGTATGGCTATAAACCCAATGTAAGTTACCTAAAAGTATTTGGAAGCAAATGTTATATTTTGAAAGAATCTAGAAAAGGTAAATTTGATGTGAAAGTTGATGAAGGAATATTTTTGGGATATTCTTGCAAGAGTAAAGCATATAGATGTTTGAATTTGTCTACTCACAAAGTCATAGAAAGTGCACATGTGAAAGTTGATGAGTTTGCAAAAAGGATTGAAGAAGAAAGCAAAAAGGAACCAGAAGATTACATGAGATTTGTTTTCATTGAACCTAATACAATGACAAATACATCTGTCAATCAAGAATCTTCTACTCCCGACTCTTCAGTCATCGAGTTGCAAGAAGTTCAAACCAAGCTGCAGGAACTCGAGTCACATTCAGATGCTATCAAGTCAATGCCTACTAAGTCTGAAGGACTTGAGCAATAGCCAGAATAGCCAGAACTTGAAATTGAAGTGCAAGAGGATGACAATGCAATTCGTTCAAAATGAAAGGAACCTATATTAGCCAAGTATGTCAGGAGACATCATGCACCAAATTATATTATTGGAGACAAATATGAAGGTACTATGACAAGAAGTAAACTAAAAGGTACTTGTTTACTTGTTGATTTTGAACCTAGAAATGTCAAAGATGCATTAAAAAATTAAAGTTGGATTGAGGCTATGAATGAAGATATAGATAAAATAGAGAAGAAAAAAACATGAACTCTTGTACCTAGGCCTAAAGATAAAAATGTAATTGGAACTAAGTGGGTATTCAGAAATAAGTTAAGTGAAGATGGTAAGGTATCAAGGAACAAAGCTAGACTGGTATGTAAAGGATACTCTCAAGAAGAAGGAATAGACTATGGAGAGACTTTTTCTCCTATTGCAAGATTGGAAGGTGTCAGGACCCTACTTGCATATGTTGCATACAAAGGATTTAAGGTTTATCAGATGGATATCAAATTAGCATTTCTCAATGGTATACTTGATGAAGAAGTCTACATTGAGCAACCTAAAGGTTTTGTTAATCCAGACAAGAAGGACATGGTCTACAAATTACACAAAGCTTTGTATGGTCTGAAACAAGCCCCTAGAGCATGGTATGAAAGATTGCATAACTATCTTATTCAGATTGGTTTTTAGAGAACTAATGATAATAGTAGTTTGTATATCAAGGAAGGAATAGATAACAAGATTTTTTTAGAAAAAATATTTGTGGATGACACTTTGTTCATAGGAAATGATGATCTATGCAAAGAGTTTTTAGAACAAATGAACAAGAAATTTGGGATGTCAATGTTTGGTGAGATTAAATTCTTTGTTGATCTTCAAATTTAGCAAAGTAAGAATGGTATCTACATCACTCAATCTAAATATATCAAGGAGATACTCAAAAAGTTTGGCCTAGATGATTGTAAACTAGTTGGGACTCCTATGTGCACTGGACTAAAGCTTACCAAGGATGATGAATCAAAGGAGGTAGATCAGACATTATATAGATCAATGATTGGAAAGCTGTAATATGTAGTTCATACAAGGCCAGATATTGCTCTTGCAGTTGGTATTGTAGCAAGATTTTTAAAAAAACCAAGAGAAAATCACATGATGGAAATCAAAAGGATCATGAGATACTTGAAAGGCACTAAAGATTATGGATTATGGAACAAATTTGGAGGTAATCTAGATTTGAAAGTGTTTACTGATGTAGATTGGGCAGGAAACATTGATGACAGAAAGAGTACAAGTGGAGGAGCATTCTTTCTTGGAAAGAGGTTGGTTTCTTGGACAAGTAAAAAGCAAAACTGTACATCCCAATCTACAGCTGAAGCAGAGTATGTTGCAGCAACAATAAACTATTCTAATATTGTTTGGTTCAAACAATTATTGGAAGACATGAAGATGGAAATCAAAGAACCAATTGTTATGTTTTGTGACAATACAAGCGCAATCAACATCTCTAAAAAACTAGTGATGCATTCAAAAACCAACCACATTACAATAAAGTATTACTTTTTCAGAGAATCGATGCAAGATAAGGAGATCAGATTGGAATATGTCCATACAAAGGAACAAATTGCTTACATATTCACCAAGCCATTACCTACGGATGCATTCTTGTATCTAAGAGGTAAGTTAGGGGTCATTCCCCTATCTAAAGCTCACTAAAATGAAGTTTTAGTGATGCATCAACAAGTATCAAGTTGAAGATCTATCAGTTGATGTAGCAAAATCATGGGAACATTGCATATGAATTAGTACTCAAGGTACATTTCTACTCATTTGGTTTGTGTTGTCTTTGGCATGTGTTGTCAAAGAGGGAGAGTATACTATCATATCTTTCTAAAATTTGAATTTATTTGTGAAGAGTTTGTTGTTTGAAAAGAAGCTATGTAATTCCTTCAAAGAGGGAGATTATTGTATTTGAGAAGTTTGTGAAATATAATCTAAGAGGGAGAAATATTCTATCAAAAAAAGACTTGTTCTCAAATTTCATTCTGCTATGACATGTTGTGTTGCCATCAATGCAAAAGAGGGAGATTGTTGGATACAATTGATCAATTGTGTGTTGTCTTTGATGTTACACAAATGTCATATCAATTATCAGACAGAGTCTATTGAGCTCAATTAATCAATAAAGAAAATGACAGAGTCTACCGAGCTCATATGGTCAGCAAAGTGAATTACAGAGTCTACTGAGTGTTCTTGAATGTTACACTATGGAAATAGTTTCTATCAAACTCACTCGGACGTTGAAGGTTGTTGTGATAGAAGTCAGTTTCTACCAAGCTCACAAGGTTAGTGAAGGAAAGACAATGTTTACCAAGTTCACTTGATCTCCAAAGGATTTTGTAGAATTCGTAGTGTTTACCAAGCTTCAGTTGGTTAACACTAGAAATCATGTCTGGAGTAGTGTCTACCGAGTAGAGTCAGCCAATGAAGGATTTCATTATTTTGGGAAATAAAGTTTAATTATTTCATGTAATAATTGTAGCCAACTGATGTAATGATTATTGATAATTGTAACTTGTAAATGAGCCAAATTGACAATTTGTAAGGTATAAATAAAAGGTCAAGTTGTGAATTCTAATTGTAATGAGCAAGCATGCAAATGACTTGATTGTGTGAAGAGAAAAGTGTGAGCAAATTTTGAAGAAGGATCAGATATCCTTGAGGAGTACTAAAGTTTTATTCAATCAAGAGAGGATCTAGTGAAGCAGAATAGAGATCTGTATCAGAAAAGTTTAGTTGACTCTCAATTAGGTCACTCATTATTATTGTCTCATAGTTGTAGCAGTGATTTCTAAATCTCCTAATAGATTTGGTTTAACAGCCATTTTGTAAATCCTTTAACAAGGTGGATAGTTCTATTGAATTTTTCTAAAGTACTCTAGCAAGGCTACTCCTAGTAGGGTGATTAAATCCTCTAACAAGGTCACATCTAACAGTGTGTTTTGTAACCTTTAACAGGGTTGGCTCCTAACAAGGCTCACTTCAAAAGAGTGAAAATTAGTAGCTAATTAATTGGTGGTTTTTCCCATATTGGGTTTCCACATTAAATCTGTTGTCTCTTGTGTTGTTGTTATTTCTTTTATGCATGCATGTTGAATCTTTTTGAATGCTTAAAGATCAATAATAAGTTAACATACATCTACCAAGTTACAGCATTTTTTTGTGTGGCTATTGAATGACAACAGTAACTAGTTATTTAAGACATCTAAGGGATCTGTGGATTTATTTTTGTGGTAATTGATTCAGCCCCCCACTCCTCTCAATTACTCCATCTATATTTCCAACAAAAAATTGGTGAATAATAGCCAATTGTTGAATAACAAAGAATTTATGAAGTATGTATATTACTTCTCTGATCAGTCACCACAAACTAATAGGAACATACTCTTCCATGCACTTGGACAAACAATATGAATTCTAAGAACAATTTCAAAGAACATGTGAAATATCAATGATTAAAACTTTAATACTTTTTATTTATCATGCTTAATCCTTTTCAATTTATCAATAATTTTTAGTCTAATAATATCGCATATTTCATAGTCTTCGTGATCATTAACCATCCTATAAGCTACATGAATTATTCTAGTTGAAACTAAATTCACTCTATTGTTGTAGTTCATTTTGTATCCAAACTTTTAGCAATGAACCTCACATCCTTTTGTATAATATTGACAATGGTCATGGCCCTCTTGTCCCATTTTAAACCAATATTGTTTTCAATTTATTTCTTCACAGTATTGGTCATAGAGGGTATAATACCTATATTACCAAATCTTGTCACTAAGTGTATCAAATCCTTGGTATTTTTTATAGTTTGATCAACCAACTAGAGAAACTAATCATGGATATTATGTAGAACTATCTTTACACATTTAATCACATCAAATTCTTTGAAATCCATCACATGAACTAGGCTTAGGGTTTTTTAATACTTGAACTCAAGGTTGAATGTCTTATCCTCAAACAACAAATCTCTTAAATCACTCGAGATATTTTCATCTCATATGCTTTCATACTTATAGTAAATGGAAGCTCTAATATCCTCTTCAAGAAGAAATTTATCGAGGGGTTACAAAGAAGCACCCTCCACATCATCCTCCATGGATTTGAAAGGATGCTTCTTAAAATTATATCTATTCCTTTCCTTGATAGCATAAATATGATGTGTATCCATCTTGATTCAACTAGTAACCATTGAAAAAAAATCTTTCAAGATTCAATTAAATACCTTTCATCATGGTAAGGGTTTGCACTAACAACCTTTTGATCTCAACTCATAAAATTTGAAGATAGTATACTTCTCTCTTTGCTCAAACATTATGGTGAATGATGAAGAATAAGATTAAATGGTTTGATTTATCCTTCAAAAATTTATTCCACCTATGCAATGATTGTGTTAGGTCATATTCCTAAAAAAATGTTGTAAAATTAGTAACCATGAATTCATTGGCAATGATTTTAAACAACATATCAAGGTCTATGATAAGAGATATCAAGTCTTCCAACCTTTAATTACCTTATTCTTTCATCACATACTCTAATACTATAGTATGAGGGAAAGATGTATCACTTCTCAAATACTCCCTTGAAGCCATTGGCCAATAAAGCTCATGTTGAGGGTTCAACACTAGGCACTCACAAAATCAATCTAAATAGTTCTTCCTTGCCTATAGAGTCTCTTTGATTCTTCCTCTTCCATATCTTTTCACTACCATTATTTTTTTCTCCTTTCACAAATATATCACTAATATTCTTACATTGTGATTAGTTATATCCATTATTTCTTCTTATGTTATTCCTTCTACTATTTGGTGTTCTTCTGTTGTTACAAATTTATTGAATCTACAATATCTAGTTTTATGCCCTAGATTATTATATTTAAAAATAAGTGATAACTGAATTTCCATACTTTGGACCACTATGATTGACTTGTAATCTGCAATCCCTTACTATATGCCCAAAATTATTTCACTTATAATATGTTACTTTGATGATGTAATATTATTACCTCCAATAAGCTTTCTAGCATTGGATCTAGGTTTATGTCCTTTATTTGTCCTTTGATTTGACTTGGATCCATATTCTTGTGACTTGCACCCATATACAAAACAATTGAAACACCAATGTGAATGGCTTAGGATAAATATTACTTTTTCAATCCTTCTTCACATGTCCATACTTGTTGCATGCAAAAGATATTTTATCTTTGTGATTTAATCTCTTGGTGCTTATTGCATCATCCTTTTCTTTGATGTCTTTGATTTTTATCACTACTATAACCAAGTCTAGTAATATTGCCTTTAGGATTCTATTGAATTAATTGATCATCAATTTTATCACTTCTAAAATAGAGTTTCTCAATATACTTCTTTGCCTCAACAAGTTCATCTTTGATAATATTAGTATACATTTCAAGTTCCTAATAGTTCAATCTTGAATCTTCAAGTTCCAACTTTATTTGTCTAAGATGAGTATTTAAACCATGAAATTCATTTAATTTGACCTTTAAGGTTTCTTCAATATTTTATTTTTCTTTTTTTCCTTTCTTAATTTCTTTGGCCATAAAAAGAGTAGTGATTTCATTTTCATGTTCAAGATATTGTTTTTTCTTCTAAAGTTTTTCAATCAAATTCAATGACGGTTCAATATCAACTACGTTAGGTTCATATTTCATCTGATCAACTAGTTTCTTCCTTTTGATTCTAGATACACCAATTCACTCCTAAAGCCTTCTGATATAATCTTCTACATTTATGAGCTTATTCTTCAATTTATCTTTATGTACATTATATTTATCCAAGTCTTCTAGTGATACTTAAAAAATCCTCTATAAATCGATAATGACATAAGTAGAGAAGATGTATAAGTTCAAAAAAAAAAGGAGGATCTTGATATTGAGAAACTATATCCATTTAAAAGGATCAAGATCACTAGGAGTTGAAAATAAAGTGGGAGATGATGTAAAATTAGAACATAAAACTTTCAAAAACTCAAAATTCTTGCAAGATATCAACAAGTTTGGTTAGGATTAAAGGTGTAAATAAAAAAACTTGAGATGGGGTGGTATGTTGTTTATGTACAAAGAGAAATCATATTTTAATAAGAATATAAATGTTAAAAGTCTTAAAATTAGTTAAATCTCATAAATAATTTTCTTTAGAAGGTGATTTCATTCTTGAAAATATTTCAACTTAATGCAACTATTTTCTTGTTTTTTTGTGTGAAATGGAGGGAATTTTCCAACGTGATAATGAAACACACACTAAGTGTTGTTCAAGGTCAAGCTTCTTCATGTGCAAGAAAGAGTGCAACCTCAAATAATATGAATAATGGGATATTTGTTAGACATTCATCAAGCTAGTGAGAAAGTCAAGATTGGAAATCAAAGTGAAATAGAAGTGCAAGTGCAATGCTCCTAACGCTTGAAGGATAAATTACTGATGAGACAAGTAAACATAATGAGGAAATAAAGATATGTTAACCAAGTTTAAGTTCAAGTCATCAAGTCAAGAACTACTTCAAGTGAAAGTAGTTGGGAAAAAATTTGAATGAGAATATTTACAAGATGAGGAAAATGGAGAAATAGAGGTCAAACAAGATAAGAATGTTGAGTTGGTATGCCTTCATCTCCCCCAATCAAGTTATTCCTATTACACTAGTCAAATAATTAGCATGACAACCGAGAATGGCAATGCTTAATACTTTACATCACACACTAAATGTTGTCATTGATTGGAAACTATTAGTATAAATGGGGAGAAGACTCGATGTTAACAAATCAAATCTAGGTCATTGGTAGAGTCTCACACTAGTCCAAACATTACACCAGAATGTGAGACCTCACCTCAACCCATCATAGCTTAGCTGATACATTTATGATTTGATATTTTGAGAGATTATTTGATGGACTAAACATTTATCAATATTATTCATGTCATGTAATAATTACTCTAGTATAATTTACTTGTGATATTTATGATGTTTTATATAGATGCATGCATCATGATGGTTTAGTGTAGAAATCTAATTTTAATTGATGAATATGTTATGGTGTTCTTATGAAATTTAGATATATTTAATGATCGTGTAGAAAAGGAAAAGGTTATTGAAATAAAATTTGGAATGTTTTGGTTAAGTTTGATTATGCAAGTTAAGTTTATGTATTTATGTGATTTTTTTAATACTATTGATATTTGAATTGAGTGTGTAGGAAAATTAACCATGGAATTAATTAGAGAACCAAGAACCAAACCTTTGTGCAAAATATAAGGCCAAGGGTGAATATAATGAAGAGATTTGAACCTCATTGTCATGTAATTTAATTTGTAATCATGATTTGAATGTATGTATTAGATTAATTCACTATGTTATTAGGGACATGTCAATTATTTTATGTAATGTGATTTTATGGTGTCACTTGACATCTATCATGTGTATGTGTAAAATGACATGTCAATTAGGGTTGGCAATGTGACCCTTAACCTAAAACATAACTTAATTAGGAGCCAAAGTTAATCCCCCTTGTTTAGAGATGTCTTGTTAAGTCTCACCAAATAGGAATTTCAAGTCACTTTTAGAGGCCAAAAAGTGGTCATAGGAGCCAAATTTAGTGGAATTCAAATGCCCAAGTGGTAGGGATATGAGTTAGGGACTGGATTAGCACCACTAGAAGGTCTAGGTAACTTTAGGGACCCTCCAAACCTCTCATTTTGTATAATTTTCGAAAATGGAGTGGTCTTATGACATTACTCATACCCACACACTTTCCCAAAATTTGCATTAATGATCAAGGACATGTATGATTGCCAAAGGACTTAAGGTGAACTCAGAAGTTATTGTTTGTAGGTGAGTGGTATTTTGAGGCCTTTTTAGAGGCCCTTGGAGAACTTAGTCAGTGTTCAACCACTCTCTATATTTAAATACACTAGGGTTTGGAATTGGAGAAGCAAAGGGATAGGGCTCTTCTAAAATTTCTATTTCATAACACATTTGAGTAAGGTTGGTGATTTCTTTTCCATAAAGTTTATTATTCTTCCAATAGAGTAGTTTGTGCTTGAATTTATTTTTCTTGCATTCTTGCATTGTATGTATTGTTGTATTGTGTTGTGAGGGTTGGAAAAATGGTGATTTCAATCTTGCTTCTTGTCTTTTTTTCTTGCATTTCTTGAGGGATTTTTCATTAGTGTGAAGGCATTACTCACCCTTGGATAGGGAAGAAGTGGCCTTGTGGGGTGAAGGGGTTAGTTGTGACTCCATGGAAATGTAGAGTCTCTTCTCATGGGGAAGAAGGAAAGAGGAAAGGTGTATGGGCCATTGTTGCCAATGAATTTTATGTTATTTAGGGGAGATAAGGAGAGTATTTTTATCAAAGATGTGTGTGATTATAAGCCTTGTGAAGGCATGTTATTGTATTATTGGCATTGGCATATCCTTCATGGATGTTCAACCTTCACCCTTTGTCATGGGTTCACAGGCGTAACTCATTGTGAAAGTCTTGGTTGGGTATTTCTTGTAATGTTCATGTGTGTTTTGAAGTTTTAATGTGACCTAGTTGGTATTGGTTCTCCTAGCTTAGTGGGTGGTCTCCTTGAGGCCTAGGTTGGGAGGTGAGTTCTCCATAGTATTGTTCATTTGTATTTGCATATCTTTGTGGATTCAAATGTTGGAGAAATCTTTCCATGTTGATCTCTTGTTGGTCTCATGGTGAATAAAGAGAGAGTTGATGTTTTACCATGTCTCATTATATCACAATGTGTTTGGCAAATTCACCATTGGTGTTCACCTTCTTGTTGCATTGATGCATTCTTGTAGTGAAAGGAATGGTTGTAGGTTTATTACAATGTAATGGATTGACTAAAGATGTATATTTATGTCAATTGATATCAAATGATAGTTTCATTATGTGAGAAAAGTTGTATTGAATTGATGCAACACTTCAATGGTTATTTCCATTGTAATCCTTGATCTCAAGTTGAAATAAAAGATAAATTTTTTTGAATCCTTGACTTAAATCATTATGATATTTCATCCCTTTGCATTTGGTAATAATAGTGAAAGAATGAAAGATTATTTCATTAAGTACTTTCATGATTTCCATTGTAGAATCAAGTTCAAATTTAAATGAGTTATAAAGCTCATGGAATAAACAACACTCTAAATTGATGCATTGCATAGTTTCAATACTATTAGATCCTATAGATTAAATGGATTAACTTGTAGCTTATATTAAGTCCATATAAAATATTAAAAACATAGCACTTAAGTGTTATATACCTAGCTAAATTAGTAATTTAATACATTACAAAAATTGAAATGAATGGAGTTATAAACCCATTTGGAAAGCAAAAAGAAACTAGTATATTTTCATCCTAATTAAGACCTATAGGTCTCCGAAATTTGTGTAGGAGGAAAAATAAATTCATCTCATACAAATTCCACACATTGTCAATTTATAATATCCCACTTGTACAATTAAATATCCTTTAACCAAATAGTAGTTAAGAAAATAAAATAAATCAAAAATAATAGAAAGGGATCTCCCATTCAATTCAAAAAAATTAAACCCATTAGAAAAAAGGGAAGTAGAGGTGTGTGGGATGTGACCCACGTAGGGCCCACACCCCAACCACCTCATCCCATCCCAAAGTCCATGCAGGTTGCTATTAAATGATATTTTTGGAGCCCATAATTTTAATGTTTATGTTGGGGTACCCCTTGGAAGGTTGGTGGGACCCAAAAACCTTTCCCAATAGTCCATCTTTCTCCCCCATGCTCCCATGCATACCATGTTGGTGTACTCATGCTAACTTGGGTCAGTAGGCCATGGGAAATGCACCCTAACCTTGGGGAGCATACAGACAAGGTGGCCCACTTTCCAAGTTGTAGGGTAGGGCTAAATAGAGGTATAGGGTGGTTACTTGCGTAGGATTAGAATTAGGAGGGATGAGGAGGTATATGATAATTTAGGGATGGGTTAGGAGTATTTTGGGTAACTAATTTAGATTCCAATTAGAATTTATACATTAGTAATTTTATATGTAATTGTTAACATATGTTAGTAGCGTATAAGTAATTTAGATCTAGCTTTTAAGTAGAATGGGTATTAGAAATTAGTAATAAAGTAATTTGGATAGGTTCTTAGAAGTAAGATATGTTGTGGATAGTTAAAAGTGTTTATTAGTTGTTGAATTTATAGTGTAAATTGTAGGAAATAAATAGTTGATTTAGTTAATATTGATTCAAGTGGTTTTTGATATGTTTTGTTTGTAATAAGTAAGCATGTCATTAAGGGTTGGATTATATCCCCTTATTAAGTAGTATGTTATTAGTGAATTTAATTTATTGAACATTATTAGACTATTATATTTTTATGGTGGATATATTCCTATGACTAATTAATTTGTATGTGTAGGATAAATATTTCAATAGCAAGTTAGTATATTAGGTAATTAGGAGATAGGTGTTATTGTAATATTAGTAAATTATGAATTATTTATTTGACTTAAGTTTAAAGTATACAAGCTTTTGTATAGCCTAATTGGGTTTAAGTAGACCTATTAAATCCAATTGTGTCTATATTAAAATAGAAACTCATTTTGACTTAAGTTTAATGTATGCAAGCTTTTGTATAGGCTAATTGGGTTTAAGTAAACCTATTAAATCCAATTGTGTCTATATTAAAATAGAACCTCATTTCATAATATTATTATATGTTGATTATGTAGTAAGGTTCCTTTAAATTTTAGGAAAATGAAAACATAATATGTTGTTATGCACACCATGTGCTTAATCTTTTAAATGATAACCTAGTAGACTGAATATTTTATAATGTAATTGAAACGTAATTATCTCCTTGTCTTAATGGTGTACATATAATTCATGACATAATGGTTTAAAAAATTAAATCTTATCCCACCCGTTATCGAGTGTGCCTATACCAACACATTATGGCTTATCAAACTTAACTATGAATGCCTTCTTTAATGACATATGAATCATAGTGAAATATTTAATCAAATTAAATAGTATGTCTAAACCTAGAAGCATGAATAAGATCTTTTTAAATGTACTTTAACTTCATCCTCCATCTGTCACCTTGAATGTTAATGCAAATTTAAAAACTGAAACCCTAAACTCTTGTAACCTAATCATGTAACCTCAAGACTCGAAACTTGTAAACCTTCTCTTACCGTTATCATAATTGCAACTCATTCAATGTTAGTATGTAGACAATTTTTTTTATCATCTTTTTTTTAAAATGGTGTATTTTTTCTATAATTTTTATACATGACATGGAATAAGATGTTCACATAGGTGTATTGAATAGTAATGAGATGAACACAAGAGTGTTGAGTCACCATGTTAGGAACTACAATTGCAGCAATTATTATGTTTTCATTGATGTCAAACCTACTAGAGAGACATTTACGAATAGTGTAGAGTGCCATATCTATTGATTGATGAAGAGGATTTGCAAAGAGATATAACTAGATGAACTAGTGAAGTTTTTGGGTGAAGAGGAGCAAGTATGTTGGAATTACAATGGGTATTTGATCAGTTAGTCTTTGACATGATGATGTATTGTTTATTGTTTACTCAATTTATGAAATATAGAAGTGTTGATTTAAACACAAGAAAGGCCTACTGAAAAGTGGTTGATCAATGAAGTAATTGAAATAGAAGATTAAGGAACTTAAGAGTTGGTCAAGTAAATAGTATTAACCTAGTGTTAGTTATCGTCGAGCAAGATGAAGAAGCAAAATGTAGTAGCAACCGAGCATAATGAAGACCAAGCAAGCCAATGTAAGTTGAGTGAGATAGAATAGTAGAGACCAAGCTACATAGTGATGAATGGGTGTCAACAAAAATATAGTTTGTGAAAGAGTCAAGTTTGAGGCCAACATAGTTGAATTTTTGGATTAGTCAAAATTCATGGATGATAAGGATTGATGAGCTAGCATATAAAATGCACAAGTTGAGTTTGTTATATGATCAAAGGCAAGGATTTGATGAGAAGTTTCTAGAAGTATCAAGAAAGGAGTAGAAGGACTAAATGATTGATAGATTCATTGAGTCTAAACTAACCCTAAGATCTGCGGTGATGCTTAAGTGGAAAAAGATCAAAGATACCTATTTAAGGAGGCATAAGAGATGTTTTCAAAGGTTGGTTCATTGTTGATTGGAATTTTTATGGAGAACCTATGAAGAAAAGAGTATCAGAGGAAAAGTGAAAATATTAGTGAAGTGTGATTACTTCAAGGGTTTCCAAGAAAATCAGTGATGGAGATGTTAATGAAGTCCATTTAATGAACTAGTAGATGATCCAAATGGAGATCTCAATTTCCAGAGTTGTATCTCAATAGATCAAACTTGAGGTTACTTTATAATCATTATGGTAGTCAAAAAAATTTAATCAAGGTTGGTCTAATAGTCATTTTTTAAATCCTTTAATCAAGGTGACATTCTAATAGAATGATCCAAAGTCCTCCAACTAGACCACTCCTAACAAGGAAATTAAATGCTTTGATAGGGTCACACCTAATAGTGTGTTTTTGTAACCTTTAACAAAGTTGGCTCTTAACCAATCTCACTTCAGAAGAGTGAATAGTGGTAGCATGTTTCTTGGTGGTGTTTCCTTTATTGGATTGTCATGTTAAATCTTGGTGTCATATATGTGTGAATATTATATGTGTGATGTATGTTATTTAATGTTGTTTTATTTACTTTTGGTCAGCATATATTGAACAAAGAGTTATGTAATGAATGAATATGGTAAGTTGTTTATGAGTTGCTATATAGACAGAGTATTTTTATGTGTTTGAATAAGTTGTTTGAAATTACTGAAAGTTGTATTAGTACATCTACACCTGAGGATAACTAATTCATCCCCCCTCTTGATTATTTTCAATATTCTAACACACCATTGATGTTACATGATAGAAGGACAAGAAGGATTTTGATGTTACATTTATCCTTGTCATGAACTTTGCATATGAAAATGTTAGAAGCTACATGATAAGACTCTAGGTAGACTACCATTCCTGCTAGTCTAGGTAACTATGAGTAGGTAGTGACAAGTGTCTTGTGACTAACCCATATGAGATATTAAAATTTTGAAGCTGCCATATGAGTGGGATTTTTAAATGTTGTTTTGGCACCTAGAATCATTCAAGTGTAAATATAAAGTGTACACTTGTAATGTAATATGCATAATGCTATTGAGTAGTGAGAAAGAGATGAAAGGACTTGTAGAGAAGTAGGTCCAAACAAAACATAGGTTATTTTAGACAGCATGAAAAATGAAAGAGTGAAAGGTGACACAAGGATGATCATGGGGAAATCCAAGGTAGAGAGTCAATTGACCCTCAAGGATTAATCAAGAGATCTACAAAGAAAGTCGTGTCACTTCTTAGATCAACCATTTAGTTTTCTTTCTCACCATTATAGCTATTTGTAACTCTTAACCAAGTATGCTAATATTGTAAGAATTTTTAAATCCTCTAACAAGGTACCTATTAGGAGTTTGTAATTCCTCTAACAAGGTAGTCTTCACAGGCTTATTATAATCTTAATAGATTACTACTTGACAAGATGAGTTCTCAAAAAAAAAAATTGTAGCTCTAAATTAGGAAGTCTTTTATCTGTAGTAAAAGATAGTGAATATTTTACCCCCATCATGGTTTTCATCCTCTCACTGAGCATTTCCATAGAAAAAAAACCTACATGTAATTGATGTGTGTATTCTTGTGTGAGCTTGCATGGTTTTACTTTGTTTTGTTTATCATTACTTTACTATTAGAGTTTTTGATTTAGGTAAAAACAAGTTTTGTAGGGACCTTGAAACCCTTTACAACTTCACAACAAGTATATTTTCAACTAAGCATAATCAACAAGAAAACTACAAAGAGTATTGCAAAAACCTAAAATAGAGGCCAAAAAGGAGCCTCACAAAACCAGAACAAAAGAGACTAACAAATAAATAATAAAGGAGTGAAGACCCAAACTTCCCTAAGGAAAAGAAACCCTCGACCAGATAAACAAGGAAAATGATAGGACTTTCCATTACCTCCCTTCTTTTAGGACAAAATCTTCATGTAAAAATGAGGGGAGCACTTCTTATGATATTTTCCAATAACTGGGATCCACTCCTCCTCGAGCAATGAAACTATCACCTATGATTATAGAATAAGAAAATCTTTAATAGAAGATCCAATAACATAAACCCAAATAATGATAGTAGTAATAGATCCAAAAGAAGAGGGAACAACAATAATTAATCCAATGCTAGTAGAAATCCTAGCATAAACAACCTCTACTAACACAAGGGAACCTAGTGGAGTAGTAGGGAAATCCAAGGAATCATCTAAGGTTTGAATAGTAATACTAACAATAAGGAAATTAATACAATTACTAACAAGCCCTGTAGGAACAAAACTAGTTTGAATCCAACAACAATAGAAAAAAGCACCAAACCAACCACATCACTATCCATAGTAACACAAGTACCTTTAATTAAAACAAGAATAATAGGAGAAACATGCTCAATAGTAGGGTAAACATGAGTAAGCTTCTTAAAAATAGTATAATGTTTCAAAGAAACCCCCTTCCACCAAGAAGAATCTTTTTTAGTATTAAGCCTTTATAAACCATATTGAGCCACCAAATGCCCAATGTTGTAGTATTTTCTACGTTTGAATGGAATCGCTTCATAGTCCAAAGTCTAAATCCAGTTGCTCTCATTAGAAAGTTTAAATAAGAATTTATCAAAAAAGCCCTTAGAAATATCCACCTCAATAAGGATTCTTGGATAATTAGAATGCAAAATATTTGATATATTAGCTCAGCTAATCAATTTTAAAATAGAAATTGATTCACCCCCATTCTTAGTACTAGTTTTGGACAACAATTGGTATCAGAGTGGAGGCCCTAAGAGAAATGAACTTAATAGCTTGAGGAAAGGTCTAATGTAGGCATCCAAGCTTCATCAACAAGTGGTTAATCTCTCACTACTATTAAGGGTTTTAAGGAAAAAATAAGGGCTTCTTGAACAAGAGAAAGAAATTAGTGCAAAAACTAAGTGAAATTCAAGAGCTCATTAAACAACTTGAAGACCAAAGTGGATCAGATGAATTTGAAGAGGTCATAATAGATCTCATGGATGATATGAAAAGCTACCAAAAGAAATGCATTGCTAAAAAAGGAATAGGATGAAACATAAATAATAATGAGTATAGCGCTTGATGAGAAAGATTCTTAGGCCCAAGGTGAAGTTAAGGAAGAAATGAAAAGAATCCTAGAGGCTAATATAATAGCTATGGAATATATAAAGGAAAAATATACATATATGACACAGATGGAAGAATAACACTATCATATAAGATAAGAGAATAGTATTTTGTATGAGTATGAGAAAAATCATAAGGAACAAATAGCACTATTGACTAAAGAGAACAAAAAATTGGGAGAACAATTATACCAATTAATGGATGAGTTTAAGAGTGCAAATGAGAGAAATGAAAAAATAAAGAAGTTCAATGAAAGCACTAGAAATATAGATGAACAACTCAGAAGCCATAGGAAAAAACAAAAAGCACAACTAGTCTAGGATATACAAGTGACACTAAGACTAAAAAGGGTGATCCTTTTGGAACAAGGGACTTGGAAAAAAACAATAAACAAAGATCATCACGTAAAGGTATGAAACTTGTTGAGCAATCATTTTGCATGATGAAAATGATAGAATTTTGTGAGAATTTATCTCTTGAAAAGTTGATCAAATTAACCAACTCCAAGCTTCTGGGAGGCTATTTTTCAACCACTTGGATAGCTTAGTTAAACAAGTTGCTAAAAATAAATTCCTAAAATGACATAATCTATAGCAAGAATGTGTCTACGAATTAATTTTTGAAGGGATTGAGGAAGAAACCAATGAAATCGGGAGCAACATGTCCTTAACTCCACCAATGTAATCATCAAAGGAATTAATCCCTTCTCCAATTCAAACTACTATGCAAACTATAAAATGATCCCTTCTCCAATTCATCACCACAAAGGAATTATGTGGCTATGTGTCACAAACTCCAAAAACTAAATTATCACATGAGCATTAAAACACAATAAGACTATTGGCTCTATCACTATTCATGAAGATAAATTTATAAAGGAAATACACATTCTAACAAGAAACACTACACATAGAATGAGAGCACCAATAGCATAGCTTCATCACATCAAGATACCAACCTCAAATACATATTACATTCTTAAATTTATAGGAAGCCTTCTCCATCATACATTTTTTGGAGCTAGGGTGATTTCCTTACAAAAATCATGCTATAAACATTAATTTAATGTTAATTATGTACAAAATAACCCCTAACATGGTGCTAAGTAGTCATGCACTCTTATTTTTATTAATTAAATTTTGCATGGGCCTTTACATGACTCAAAATTGACATAGAAGAAGTAGATAAGAAGAGAGAGAACTCTGATTGGAAACTCAAGCTTCGAGACATTCTAAAAATATAATATTTTTTGTATCCATCCATATCAACTATATAAGCACCACCAAACTTTAAAAATGTAGAATTAGTGCATGAATATGATGAATCTTGAAATTGGCAGTTAACTGTCAACATAACTATAAGTTACCCAAAATTGTCACACTTGTGGAGTTGAAAACATACACACATATAGAGGTGAAAATTATACATAATTAAAAATTTGAAAGCCGTGGAGATGCTCACATGCAGAGGTGCACACATATGGAGGTCCCATGGTCAAAATAGGCATAATTTTCTCTAAGTCAAAAATGTCAATTTCTAGCATCCAAGTCTTCTTGTGGTTCAGCAAAAATGATGTTTGGGTGACCTACCTTGAGCTTTCCTATAGCCACAATGATTTCTTAGGGATCCAAAAATTCCAATTCATTACACTTAGCCCTTAAATCCATGAAAAAATTGGATATCTCTTTCTATACTTCATCAAAAATATCCATCTTGATGTCCAATTCTTTCAGTGTCTCCTTGACCTTCAAGAATCTCCTTGTAACATCCTTAGAGGAAACTTCTTCAAAAGATGTTCAAAATTGTTGTATTATTTTCTCTTCTAAGCATAAGTATTCCCTAGATTCATTATCAAAAATTCTCCAAGCTTGTCACACTGTAATAGTTTTTTGCCTCTAGTATCTGAGCCCCAATTTTTCCTTGCATGTCCTAGATATTTGTAAACATGGATAATATTACATTGTTTCCATCTTGTATTTTATCAATCCAAACATCAATTTTATCCATCTCTTCACTCATAAAAATTCTTAGCAACATCCTATAATTATGTCCTCTAATATTTTGTAAAGCAACCCAATAATTATACCTAGAGGACACTTCATCTTCCAAGCCAAAATCCTAGTTGATTATAGTCACTAAATTCCTCACATTCTACAGTATACCATGCATTAGCCGCATGTTGGCCTCAATGATATTTACTCCCAACTCTTCAAAATGTAACACCATATGTAATAGAAATCCAAAAATTGATCTCTCTATGGTGTGGCCAGAGCTCATTTCTAAAGGGCAGCCTTTAATGTTATCTCAAGGTTAGCTGTGTCAATGGGACCCATTACCTCTTTCACAAACTCCTGCAGTATTTCATTATGTTTCATTAAAACTCATATATGTTCCTCACCCTGATCTAGTTGGTAAAATACCTACCTCAAGCCCATGGTTGTTAAAACTTTCACTTGTCCTTAATGGCCTTCCTCAATATAATTTCTTGCATTTGGTAATCCTAGAGATATATGGTCTATGGATTGGCATGGGGTGGAGGGATAACAACATGTACAACTATATCATATCCCTCAAAATGAAGACCAACTATGGAGGATCCTCTTGAGGAGGTACTATGGGTTGTAGAGCTTGAGTTAGGACTGACATTCCCTTAGTTGCACTTGTAATATATGTTCTTTTCCAAGTCTCTACTACCTGTGTCATTTGTTTTGAGGTTGTACCCAGTAGAGACATGAATTAGTGAGGTGACAAGGTTGTTATAGATGCTATTCCTTTTCCTTTGTATGTGCTCTTCTATGGAGTTTTCTCTACTCATGGTTTATCTACCACATATGTGGCTACTGTTTGTCTTGAGGAGATGGAGGCTATAATACTACTAGCAGAGCTTATTTGATGATAGAAGCTTTCTCATGTCAAGATACCTACCTACCTTGGTTTGTACCTTCCTCTCAATATGTATTTTTCTAAATTTGGTCCTCTAGCATTAGAGGAAGCATATACATTTTATCTAGCTCTGGAGGAGGTGAATGAAATGTTTGTGGCTTTCCTAGAGGGGGGGTATCTTTGCCTATACTTGTAGGAATAGAGGAATGATATTTGAGTCATCACCTTGTGTCTCCTCACATGGTGTATGTTAGAAATAGAAAATATTGAGAGGGGAGGTGAATCAATATTTCACAAACTTTTGCCCAAAACTAGATATCTTTAATAACTTTGTAACTTGCATAAGAAAGTAAACTAACTATGTTGAACACTAAACATAACCATGAAAAACAATTAACTCATAACACCATATTTTTTAAGCTATGGAAACCCTAGCCAAGGGAAAGCCCTAGTGGGGATGTTACCCATAGAATGATTCACTAATCAAAAGTATATGGTTATATTGACCCTATTAGGAGTCTATTACATATGTATAGTGTATTGGTCCTTGTTAGAGGACTTAAGCCTTTTTAGAAGCCTCAACCCTATTAGGATTTGTTAAATATAGTTTACAAATGTATGTAAGATGAACCCACTACCCAAACATGAAATGTACAATGAAATTATTCAATACAAAAGATAGATAAAAAAAACCTTTGCACTATTGTCAATATCTTCAATATCTGATATTGTCTTTGTTGCTCTTCACAAAAATTTATCACAATTCACATTTCTCTAATCATACATCATAATTCACATCACATACATATTATTCTCATTTCATAATAAGTGCATTTAACTTCACATTTACAATTTTCCTTTATACCTTGTCATTTCATAATTGTCTACTCTATTGGCCTTCACATCTTTACGTGCTTGCCAAAATATAAAATCAACTCTTGTTATCTTAGGGTTATCATATAGGATTTTGTCTCTAATTAGTTAATAATTATTTTGGTAAACAAAATTATTTTGTAACCCAAAATACTCATTTCCTTATCTTTCTCTATTCTACCTATACAATACTACAACTAGTAAAATCACTATAACTCTATTTTTATTGATCATACTATCTTGTGCTCTTGCACACATCATCCTCATAGTCTCTGTGATTCGTACTTAACTCTCCACATGTCAATATTTCTTCTATGAACCATTTTGATCAAAACTCTAAATATTTTGTTGAATGAACTATGTAATACTTAGATAATTTTCCAAGTATGTAACCCAACTCTTTATCCTTATGATCTACTCACTTCAGATGACTTATATGTTGCCATAAATGACAACATGATGCTAACCAACCTAGCCAAATTTCCAATAGTGTATCCCTTATCTCTCCTTCCTCTAGGCGTGTTCCTATTGTGGCTTCACAACATGCCCCATTTTTTAGTCAAAAATGGGGTGTATTTTGTTGTAGCATCACAAAAAACCCTATTTTCTAGTAAAAAATGGGGTGTATTTATTGTGGTATCACAACATGCCACATTTTCAAGTAAAAAAATGGAGACCTTTTTTTTCTTTTAGGGAAAGGGATCCCACTCTCCAAAAAATGGCATCTAGTTGGTTGTTGTTGTCACAAAAGTTTACACCCTTGCCTAAGTTTTTACCTAAAGGAAACCTTGTAAAACATGGAAACAATATCAAAGTTGTGGGACTTGAACAATGAGACTGAGTCTCCAGAGAAGGTCAGCTTCCTTACTATCAGGGTTCACTTAACTACTCTTGAGAGGAAAAGGGAGAAGGAGATGCATGGAAATCAAACTACCTAATCTAATCTAAAGGGGTGATACACCAAAATAGTTTTTTGGCTTTATCTCTGCCTAACAATGCACTACTCACAATACAATCTTAAAATACATTAATTTATTCTTTGCTTTAATTCAACAATCACATGCAGATCAAGAACCAAATGAGATGCTACAAGGAAGGAGCTTCCCTCTATATTATTCAAGGCCAAATAGATATTGTCATGCAGATTGAAGGATGGAAACAATATAGTAACAAAGGAAAGAAGGTTTTGCACTTATATTAATGAGAGAATGACATATAGTAGAGAAAGATATTCATTAATAGGTGAAAGGAAATTACAATAGTAGAGCATAGAATGGAATACTATAGAATCAAAGAAAAGATTGACCCTTGGAGGGTTTACAAAACTTTATTTTATAGTTCAAGCATAACTAAGAAACTTCTACCCTAAGGAAAAGCTCAACTACTACCATTAAAGTTGCAGAGAACAATCACTACAAATCTAGGAAAGATTTAATCATGGTACAATCTAGATGTAGGAAATCATATCCTTCATACCAACCCAAGCCCTAAGAAGATGGAGATGGCAGTCATAACTACATGATTGGGTAGAAGGACAAGCATAGTGGCAGGAGG
Source organism: Cupressus sempervirens (assembly GCA_028749045.1). Lineage (NCBI taxonomy): Eukaryota > Viridiplantae > Streptophyta > Pinopsida > Cupressales > Cupressaceae > Cupressus > Cupressus sempervirens. The sequence continues at coordinate 216,016,947 of CM053783.1, forward strand.
ATAAAATTTTCATCTACCAAGCATGGAGTACATTAAAACTAGTTACAAACAATCAAAAAGATCAATTCGCCATTAAAGAGTTATTTTCTCTTTGTTCTTGTCACACCAAATCAAATATGTCATTAATTCAACCATATTTAACCTTCATTCTATACCTTCCCATCAATTTCATTGGTTGAAGACACCTCTTTTCATTTTCTAGCTCAGACAAGCAATCACCTTTTTTACATCAACCCAAGACCTAAAATCTAATGATCCTCATTGAAGTCAACCCCCTCATAACATCTTCATCTTGGAGCATGGCCTTTATGATCTTATGATCGTCAATATATCTCATGGTCGAGGGAATGTTTAATAACCTCTATGATCTTATGATCGTGGTCATCTCTCCTTTGTCATAGCTTCAGTAGCATCAAATTTTACCTTCATGATATCATGATCATTGACTGCTTTATAGCTTCAAAATGCCTCATTTCTTGTACACTGTGATCTTATGAACAATAGTTTATCATTTGATCGTAGGTCCCTGAACTACTTCATATGATCACTCGTCTCTATGATGCTACAACAACTAACTATTGTAACATCAAGAGACCCAGAAATTAGCTTCATGATCCTCCATTGCATCGTAAGATCATAACCTATAGCCCCTTCTATGATCTTACAATTTCCCTTTATCATAGCATCTTCAAAAAATGTGCATATTCCTACCGTTGATCTCAAAAGATCCCACGGATGGGAGGATGTGGGCCCTCTGAGGGTTCCTATGCAAGTTTGACCTATGACTATGCAAATAAGGTAAATCGCAGGATTGCAACTTGAAACTAGAGTCTATATTTTAACCCCAAAACTATATGAATAATGAGATTCATGACTTTTCCATATTGACCCCGAGCTAAACTTAACTCCTTGCAATTTTGTGAACAACAACTCTACACAACCTCGTAACTTGAATCCTTGATCGAACATTAATACTTGTGAATGAGCAAACAAAGACTTTTCACAATCACCACCTTAACCATGGTTTACATCCCAAACCTTGTGAAGATGGGAGAAAATTGAGATCACCACTTTGTAGCATGAACCCTACATCAACCTTAATCACTTGCAATGAAGAAAAACATTGGAGATGACTGTTATGGTTTAATCACAGCCTTGTAACCTACAAATCCTTAAGCACTTAACTACTAACAAAGATGCATTAACTGTAGAGATAACCTTTTACATGCTCATAGCCTCCCTGATGGTTAAGTGCTAAGGGCCTAGGACCATGTGATGAAGAGTAGTCGCAAGGTCACAACTTAAATCTTTTGAGGATATAACATGAAAACATGAAGATTTAAGACTAAGGGATAAAAGAAGAAGGTCAAGGATTATGTTGTATTCTTAGGGAAAATAAATTTGAGATATCAAATAATCATTGGGCATGTTGTCACCCTAGAAAAATTTCAAATTTTGGCAAGGGGGCAAAATTGGCTAATGATTTTAGCACCTCAGAGGGGATGCTAGCCTATTAAGCATGAGATTAGTGGCCTTGAGCATTCATTCGGCTATGGAGTCACAAAAAAAATGAGATCTGTATGATGTCTGAAACCCCACAAAATTCTACTTTGAAACCCCTAAACCTATTTCTCTCCAATTGCAAAAAACTCCAAAACTTTTCTATTTCCATAGAAATAGCTTGTGTTTAGGTACTTATTGGAAAACATGAAACTACTCTAATATTTACAAGAAACCCTAACCTTCTCTAGAAGCAAGGTTTAAAGTGAACTCCATTGACTAGAATTGGTAGAACATCACCATTAGGTCTAGATAGCTAGAAAGCATTGGCCTACTTGCAACTGGTGATAACACAAGGGCCACTCTACATAGTATCAAATTTGGAGTGCCTACTTGGTTTAACTCTATCTACATCCCACTTGAGAATGAGGTCTCCCTCTTTGAAAACACTAGCCTTAGCCTTTTTGTCAAAACTCCTTTTGACCTATTGCTCATATGCCTCAAGTGTCTGCACAACTTGTTGCCTCTTTTCTTCTAACTCCATTAGTTCCAACATCCTTACTGTCATGGCATCATCTTCAACTAGCTCCAACTAATGAGCTAATTCAAGAGAGGGGAACTCTAGTGAAATAGGAAGCCTAGCCTCTCTTCCATATACTAGCATGAAAGGTGAATCCCAATTGCTCTCTTAAGTATAATCTTATTAGCCCATAAGTTGTCTTTAAATTTGAATGCCAACACCTCTAGTTATCCTCAATTATCCTCTTGATAATCCTGATTAGGTTCTTGTTACTCAACCAAGACATTCCCCTGGGGATAATAATTCTAGGAAGTGCTCAAATGGATACCATGGTCAACTGCTCAAGAGCAAATGTGATTCCCAATAAAAGACTTGCCATTATCTGATATTATTGTTGAAGGGATACCAGACTTGGTGACAATTCCATCCAAGAATTCAACTACTAAGTCTTTTTGGTGTCCTTCAAAGCCACTGCCTTTTTCCATCTTGTAAAGTAGTATGTGGCTATCAAAATCCACTTATGATCTTCACTAGAGGGTGGGTTTATTGGACTAATAAAATCCAAACCCCATTGAGGAAAGGGTCGGTCAACTTGGATGGGATGGAGAGCAAAGCTGCTAACCTTTTTTTTCTTGTAAAGAAGGCACACTTCTCACATTTCCTCACATTTTTATGATAGTCATGGAATAGATTTGGCTAATACTAACTAGCTCTCATGATCTTCATAGCTATCATTCTAGCTAAGAAGTGGCCACCATCAGGGCCATCATGAAATTCTCTAATCAACCTATTAGTTTGATCAAGGTTAATGCATCTCAATAGGGATCCATTGAGATCTCTTTTGGAAAGAACTCTATCCACAAGGACAAAAGGAATAGATTGCAATCTAAAATGTATTATTTTACCCCTATCTAATCCTTGTAGGTATCCTTCTCCCAACAAGAAGGTTGTCATATCATATATCCAACCATTCAAATTTTCATCCCCTATTGGTTATGCATCTTCTATAACTAGAGCAACCTCCTCAGTTGTCTCCTAGGATGAAATCATCTTCTCACATAGTCCTTTACCTCTTACCAGCTTGGTGATCTTGATATCTATGTCATACTCCATAACCTTAGTGATCCATCTAGCTCTTTTTTCATTGATGTCTTTGTTTAAGAGGAACTCCTTCACACTTGCATGTGGGATTAGGAGTTGGACCCTATTATGTGATAATATATGTTAGAATTTCTTTAAAGCTTTTATGATAGCAAGAACCTAATTTTCCACATAACTATATTTATCTTCATAATCCTTTATCCCTTCACTAAAAAAGGCTAAAGATCATTCTTCATTAGCATCATTCAACTGTGTTAAGATAGCTTATATACTTGACTCACTCCAAATAGTATAAAGAATGAAATCCTTATTAAAGTTGGGATTAATAAGTGTAGGGGTTGATGATATTGCTACTTTAGTCTCTTAAAAACTATGTTGGATATAATTGTTTAATTTTGTGTTGTCTTTGATGTCACACAAATTTCATATCAGTCATTAGATAGTGTCTACCGAGCTCAGAAGGTTAGCAAGGCAAAGGATAGTGTCTACCGAGCTCAGAAGGTTAGCAAGGCAAAGGACAGTGTCTACCAAGCTCAGAAGGTCAACAAGGCAAAAGACAGTGTTTACCAAGATCAAATGGTCAGCGAGGCAAAAGGATAGAATCTATTGAGCTCACTTAATCATCAAAGGAAATGTGGTAGAAATAGTTCTTACCGAGCTCACTCGATCATCAAAGGGAATGTGGCAGAAGTAGTTCTTACCAAGCTCTCATGAAGGAATTTAGTTTTTACCAAGTAAACTCGGCAGCCAAATGATTTTACGAATATTGCAATGTTAACCGAGTCAAGAAGGTTAACTTAAGAAATTTCTAGAAGCAGTATTTACCGAGTAGGGTCGACCAGTAAAGGATTTCATTATTTTATGAAATAACATTTATTTGTTTAGAGTAATATTTGTAGCTGACTAATGTATGGTTTATTGATAAATGTAACATGTAAATGAGTCGACTTGACAATCTAAGTGGTATAAGTAAGAGGTCAAGTTGTGAATTCTAAGTGTTTGGAAGTGTGTGGAATTGATGTGATATGAAGACTAATTATTGTGGAAGTGAATTTGAAGGATGATCAGAGATCATTGAGGAGTAGCAGAGCCATATTTGATCAAGGAGGATCTAATGATGCTGAACAAAGACCTGTAGCGAGCAAATTTAGTTGCATCTTGTTTAGGTCAATGCATTGTTGCTTTCTAACCATTGTAGTAGTGATTTCAAATCTCTTAATAGAGTTGGTTTAACAACCATTTTGTAAATCCTCTAACAAGGTGATAGTTTAGTTGAATTGTTCTGAAGACCTCTAGCAAGGCCACTCCTAATAGGGTGATTAAATCCTCTAATAGGATCACACCTAACAGTGTGTATTGTAACCTTTAATAGGGTTGGCTCCTAACAGGGCTCACTTCAAAAGAGTGAAAAATTGGTGACTAGTTACTTGGTAGTTTTTCCCATATTGGGTTTCCATGTTAAATCTGGTGTCTCTTTTGTTCATTTTTTTTCAATTGCATGCATGTTTTCTTGAAGATAAGTAATAGTTTAATTTACCGAGTCACAGCATTTTTGTTATGTTTACCGAGTATCAGTAGTAACTAGATCTTTAAGACATCTAAGGGATCTATGGATTAATTTTTGTAACTACTTCACCCCCCCCTCTCAGTTACTCTACCTTTAATTCCAACAAACCAGCCCTCCCCTCCTTTGTCTAGGTAATAACCATATTTTTATTTAGCATAGTTGTAAGAGGCTTGACTATGGTAGGAAGATTAGGGATACATCTCCTTACAAAGTTAACTCTACCAAGGAAGCTTTGCAGCTCTTTCTTTTGAGTAGGAAGTGGGAGAGCTAGGATTTCCTTTATTCATTCTAGATTAATGGTTAAACCCTCCTTAGACACAATATGTCCAAGTAACCTTCCTTGACTTTTGGCAAACACACACTTAATTGGATTCAAAGACATGCCATACTCTCTACATTTAATGAATATCTGCCTTAGATGACCAAAGTGGTTTGCCACATTCCTTGAGTAAATTGTTATGTCATCAAGGTAGTCTAGCACAAACTTCTTAATCGTGCTCTTGAAATTCATCTTCATTACCTTTTAAAAAGTGGCACCTGCATTGGTTAGTCCAAAGGGCATCTTTCTATAGGCATAGGTGCCCCATTTAGTATTGAAAGTACTCTTGTATCTATCAGACTCCTGGGCTAACACTTGGTTATACCCTGAAAACCCATCTAAGAAAGATAATATTTTAGGGCCACTAACCTTGGACAAGATTTGTTCATTAGAAGGTAGAGGATGGTGATCTTCAAGAGAAGCCCTATCAAGGTCCCTAAAATCTACACATAATCTAATTTATGCATTCTTCTTTCTAACAGGAACAAGGTTGGCTACCCAAGAGGAATGCTTGATAGGAAAAATAATATTAACCTCTATTAGTTTGGATAGCTCCTTTCTCATCATAGGCTCAATATTTAGGTTGCTTGGTCTTTTATTTTGTTTAATAGACTTTGCGTCATTATTTAAATCTATGGTATGTTGAAACAAACTTGGATCAAAACCCTTTAAATCATCATATGTCAATGAAAATACATCATTGAATTCTTAACATAAATGAAAAAAAATTTCTTGTTCAACTTCAAAGCATACCTTTCCCAAACTAAGAACTCTTCCATCAGCAATGGAAACTGGTATGTGATCATCTTTATTTGTAGCTAAATTTGCACCCCTACCCCTTGCTTGATCATAAAGATTGAAAATACTCTCCAAGGTGATTAACCCCTTAGGAAACTTGTTGGAACTAAGATTCATGATCTGGTCATCATATTGGTTTTGTAGCTTGGGTTTATTTCTCTTGGAGAACTTTGCCTTACTTTGCAAAAAGCTAACAATTTGCACATCAAAGTCAAACACTTTCCAATTTGTGAAGTTATCTAGGACAACAGGATTGACAACCATTCTAATTTTTTGTTCTCTTTTATCCTCAACATGCTTTCACACATCATAATGAGCACTAATAGCTATAAGTCTATCATTTTGTTTGTTTTCTCTTCTAGGGACACTCTAGATGTTGAAATCTTGAAAGCATTCTAGTAGATCCCACACTCTATGTTTGTATGATTTAAGCAGATTATTTTTGGTGATGTTGTAGTTCCTAACCTAGTTAACAACTAGTTTGCTATCTCCAAAGACCTTTAAATCTTTGATTCCCCTCTTATGATAAAGTTGGAGGCCTTGAATCAATGCTTCGTATGCTTCTATGTTGTTAGTGCAACTGAATTGGAGTCTATAAGAGAAGTAGAACTTCTCCAAACTAGGGGAGATCAGCATCACTCTAGCCCTTGAACCATTATTGTTTCTTGAGTCATTAAAAAACATGCTTCACAATCCACTTGTATTTTCCTTTTCTTTCATGAGATTAGGAATAGGAAAATTCTCCTCAAAGATGTAATAGGTTCCAAGACCTGTCTCCCTAGCCTCTTATATTGGGTCAAATTGATAAGTGATGGCCCACTCATCCAAAAGATAATCAAGCACTTCTTCCAAAGAAGTAGCAGGTTCATGTGTTATGTTCTCCTTGTATATCTCATGAATTGTACAAATCATATTTATAGGACTAGGTGTGTAAGTCTCTATGTGATTAAGGGCCTGAGGTTCTGTGCTTATGCAATTTTGTTCCATACCTTGTTCTAAAGAAAATGTAAGACTAATTAGATGCAATATGACCCCTATCTGTGCAATGAAGTCTCTAGAAAGACAGATGGAAAAATGTGGCTCAACCTCAGCTACTGATATGTCTTGAGTGATGGCATAACCAAGGCAAGCATTCAATACCATTTCCAAATTTTTTAGGATCCCTATTATTTTGATAGAGCTACTATCTAATTGGAGCACATCCCTAACCATTGGCTCATATTTAATACCAACAAGGTCAGCTATACACCTAGGTATTATAGAGCTACTAGCCCCTAAATCAATCGTGCAATTATGGATAGTTTGTCACCTATGATCAAAGAAACATAAAAGGGAGGAGGTTTATTTTTCTTGCATGTTTCTTCTTCCTTTGTTAGTTGCACCAGATTTGTTGCACAATTTAAGGTGAATAACTGATCCTCCACCCCTATGCTTTGTAAGTCTTGTTGCAGTAGTTTCCTATGTATTGGCATGAAATTAATAGCATCCCACATAGAGATATTGATCATAGCCTTTTTCATCTGATCCAACACATTAAGTGAAGTACTGACTACTTTAACTAGAGTTTTGGAAGCTATAGGGACTGATGATTGAAATTGAATAGTTTGAGGTTCAGTAGACTTCTCTTTACTTGTATTTTGCTTCTATTAGGTGGCCTCATTTGGTTGTGCATTAATCACTAGCAAATTAGGAGCAGTACCTAAAGTTAGAGCTTAATTTCATAGAGGAGTTATAGCATCTTTATTAGCTCCTCTTTTACTTTTGGTATTCTGAGCTATGGCATCATGATTGGTATGAAAATGCTCCTTAGGTTGATGGTTCATTAAAGAACAATCAACCTGCTGCTAAAAATGAGAATCATCAATAGATTGGCTAGCACTATATTGTTGTCATGTTGCTTAATCTTGTGTAGCTAGTGCTAGGAAATGTTCTGCCTTCTAGCACATACAATATCCATAGGAATAGTTGCAAGAAGGAAAGAAATCTTGATCTTGAGAAATATTATCCTAAGGGGTTAATGCCCTATTTATATTTGTGTTTGCATTTGTAGTAGAGGTATTACCAGTAGGCTTGTTCTAGATGTGTGGAGCATATCCCTGGCCTAGATTTGGTGGTCTATTGTATGTGAGGGAATTCTAATAGTGAGTTTGAGAAGGCCTAGAAATTTGAGCTTGTTGTCTTTCCAAGGTCACCACCTTGTTGCTCACCTTCTATATCACTAAGAGGCTATCCTCTAGCCCCTTATCTTGAATTTGCAACTTCTTATCTGTATTTTTCATCAAGGCCTTCAACTCTTCTAACTCACTGGTGGATGTAGAGGCTATTGGAGCTATGGCAAGGGGTTGGCATGTAGATGTGGTAGGAATAGGGGCTATTGTGAGTTGATGATTAGGCATGTCGAAAAAGAAAGGCATTGGAGGCCTTGGAGCTAACTTTCCCCCTTGAATCAAGATATTCTTTTCCCTTATGGAAATTTTATAGGTAGTAGGCAAAGTATCCTCTCCCATGGTTTGCATTGTGGTAGCAATATCACTATTGAAGTCTCTAAGGTAGTACAAGAAAGCATTCCTAGGGGTAGTCTTTACTATAGTGGGTATTTTGTCCCATATGTTTTGGAATCTATAATCAAAATCTATCATGTATTCATGGGGTGCCCTTTTAATGGTAGTTATTTTTTCTACATGTGACAGGTCATCACCCTTATCCTCAAAATGCTTACAAAGCCTTTCACCTAACTCATCCCAATTAGCAATTGAATTATGTGGTAACCCTCTATACCACTATAAGGCCTTTCCTTTTAGGGACAAAGCTAGAAGTCTAACAAACATCATCCTTTGTAATACCATGTATATTACAAATATTTGAAATCTCTTGAATGTGCTCTATAGGAGAGATGGAAATTTCACTAGTGAATTATGGTATACTTTTAAGTGTAGTAACTAGGATATCAAGTCTCCAGGCTAGAATGGGAGGACTTCCACCATTAAAGGTGGAAAAATCGTGAGCTCTAGGTTGTGCCATATGGAATAATGATCTATTTAAATGGATAGATGGTAACCAAGGTTGTAGGTGTATGTGTTACTTCTGCACTCCTAACTAGTGATAGAGATAATCTATCTCTTTTTCTTCTAGGATTTGAAAATTAAAGCTCATTATATTGAAAAGTACCTCTAGAAAATGCCCTTGTTTGAGCCTTAGGCATAAATCATGGCAACTTTGGTTTGGAAACCAATATATTGAGATGGAGCAGAGTCACCGATTGCTTTGAATGTGAGCCTCTTGAAGGCTTGGAATGCTAAGAGAAGCACTATCTCCTCAACATGAATTTGAAGTTCTTTTCTTTGACACCAGTGAACTAGTAGACTTAAGAGTGCTTCAATAATAGTCCCACCATGCATGCCAAAAACTAGTGTCACAAAAGTTTACACCTTTATCTAAAGTTTTTAAATAAAGGAAACCTTGTGAAGCATGGAAACAATCTCCAAGTTGTGGCACTTGAGCAATAAGACTGAGCCTCTAAAGAAGGCTGAATTTCTTACTATCATGATGCACCTAACTACTCTTGAGAGGAAAAGGGAGAAGGAGATGCATGGAAATCAAACTACCTAATCTAATCTAAAGGGGTGATACACTAAAATAGTTTTTCATCTTTATCTCTACCGAATAATGCACTACTCACAATACAATCTCAAAATACATTGATTGAACTTTTACTTTAATTCAATAATTACATACAAATTAGGAACCAAATGAGATGCTACAAGGAAGGAACTTCACTCTATATCATTCAAGGCCAAATAGATATTGTCATATAGATTGAAGGATGGAAACAATATATTAACAAAGGCAAGAAGGTTTTGCACATATATTAATGGGAGAATGAGGTACAATAGAGAAAGATATTCATTTATATGCAAAAGGAAATTATAGTAGCAAAGCATAGAATGCAATACTATAGAATCAAAGAAAATACCAACCCTTGGAGAGTTTACAAAAATTGCTTTTATAGTTCAAGCATAACTAAAAAACTTCTACCCCAAGGCAAAGCTCAACTACTACCATTTAAGTCACAAAGAATAATCACTACAAATCTAGGAAAGATTTGATCATGGTACACATCCAGATGTAGGAAATCATATCCTTCATACCAACCCAAGCCCTAAGAAGATAGAGACAATAGCCATAACTACATGATTGGGTAGAAGGACAAGCATAGCAGTGAGAGGATAAAATTTTCATCTACTAGGCATGGAGAACATCAAAAGTAGTTGTAGAAGGTCAAAAAGATCAATTCACCATTAGAGGTGTTGTCTCTTTGTTCTTGACAAAGCAAATTAGATATGTCATCAGGTCAACCACATTCAACCTCCTTTTTGTACATTCCTAGCAATTTCATTGGTTGAAGACACCTCTTGTCATTTTCTATCTCAGATAAGAAATCACCTTTTTTATGTCAACCTAGGGATATACGATCTTACGATTGTCAATGAAGTCAACCCCCTCATAACATCTTCAACTTAGAGCCTAGCCTTCACAATCTTATGATCATCAATATATCTCATGGTCAAAGGAACCTTTTATAACCTCTACGATCTTATGATCACGATTATCTCTCCTTTGTCATAGCTTTGACAGCATCAAATTTTACCTTCATATCTCATGATTGTTGAATTCTTCATAGATTTGCAAGGCCCCATTTCTTATCCCCTATGATCCTATAAACAATATTTTATCATCTAATCACAAGTCCTTGAACTACTTCATATGATCACCCAACTCTACAATGCTATGACAACTAACTATTTTAACATCGAGAGACCCAAAAATTAGCATCACAATCCTCTGTTGCATCATAAAATCATAACCTGTAGTCCCTTCTACAATATTATGATTTCCCTTTATCATAGCATCTTTGAAAATTATGCATACACCTACCATTGATCTTAGAAGATCTGACAGTTGGGAGGATATGGGCCCTCTAAGGGTTCTTATGCAAGTTTAACCTACGACTGTGTAAACAAGGTAAATAGTAGGATCACAACTTGAAACTAGAGTCTATCTTTTAACACCATGACTGTGTGAACAATGAGATTCATGACTTCACCATACTGACCCTGAGCTAAGATTAACTCCTTGCAATCTTACAAATAATAGCTCTAGGCAACCTCGCGACTTGAATCCTTGACCCAACATTAACCCTTGTGAATGAGCAAAGAAAGACATTGCATAGTCATTTCCTCAACCATGGTCTTCATCCTAACCCTTTCAAACATGAAAGAACACTGAGATCACCACTTCACAGCATGAACCCCGGGTCAACCTCAATCACTTGTGATGGAGCAAAACACAAGAGATGACTATTATGGTTTGATCACAACCTCATAACCTACAAAATCCTTATGCCCTTAGCTATTAATGAAGATTTTTTGACTATAGAGATAACCTTTTCATGTGCTCAGAGCCTCCCTGATGGTTAAGTGCTAACATCATGTGGCCATTCAATGAAGAGCAATCATTGTTGGAATTTACTAGTGGGAAGATTTACTTCTGAGAGGGGGGGTGAATCAAAAGTAATAGTATTTAACCTCTAAAATTGTTAACTGGTATTATTCACATGCATCTAACATCTTCTAATAAACATGAAAGTAAAGACATGCATGAAAATAGATAACACAAGATTTTGATCACCCAGAAATCCTCCAAAATGAGAAGCTAAAACTAGGGTGGGGATGACACCCACAAATTATCACTATAGAAATCTATAATTGGTTAAGGTTACAAAGTTTTACCACTTCCAATGGTCTGCCCTATGAAAGCCCTGCCCCATTAAAGGTTTTAGACCCTATTAAAAGTGACCTGTCTAAAGGATTTACAAACACTCACTTAGAATGTTACCTTGTTAAAGGATTTACAACCTTGTTAAGGATCTAAAATATAGTTGTTAATCCAACCTATCATCATAGGATTTCCATTCTCCTAATACAATGGTTAGAAAGTATAGTAGAATGTCTTGACCTAATAACTTACAATCCTTAATTGTTGATTCTAGATCCTTATTTAGCTCAATCTGTTTTGATCCTTCTTGATCTGATAATTCTCTTTTTGTAGTGTTGGTACTCTATTTTGATCAACTTGATTATACAATGCTACTCTTCCTCTAAGTTCTTACACCCCTTTTAACTTTGTTAGCATTCTTCTCATGCATTCCATACACTTCCACATGACTATCTCTTCCATACAACTTCTCTCATGCACACAAATTATAGGGTATCAACCTCCTTTAAAGCTTCAAAGACTTAGGATTAGGTATGTATCCACGATCGATATTATTCCATCTTTTCCCACTCAAATATTTACACTTTTCCTATTGGTTGCATGCTTTCTCCATTTTTCTGATTGGTTGCATACTAATTACATAGGGAATGTAAAAGATTTGATCTTATCTTTTAGATCCTTCAAGATTCATCTTGAGTTGGCTCAAAAATAGTTTACATCTAATTTTGTGAAGTTACAAACTCATATGTTAATTCTGTGTTACTCGACACTTACTAATTACTGATGCTTGGCACATATAGCATTTTTGTCCTACTCAGCTCCTATAGTAACTCTGTCTCACTCAAAATCTATACTTTGCTCAGCACCTATAGTGATTCATCATTACTTGTCACTCGGCACTTGAAACTTGCTCCGCACTTGAACTTCACTTGGCACCTATTGAATTTTTGGCTTGGCGCATACTGTAGCTTGGCATCTATATTATACTTAGCATCAACCTTAGAATTTTCTTAAGTGTGTTGATACTCAATTATCAAAACCAATCTAAGACCAATAATCTCCCCCTTTGAAATGAGTGTCAAAAACACTTAACTAAACATTTTAAATCTAATCTCTATGAGTATAATACACATCTTATTTGACATATGTACAAAACTTCAAAAACTTGTTCAAAATTTTGTAGAAGACTATATAACTTAAAAACTTGTAACTCTCCCTGAGCTGATGTGCCATTTCTGTATACAAAATTCCTTATGTTGAATTTTTCTCATGTTGTTTAATATAATACTCTTTATCTCTACCTTGTCATTCCTTTCCTTGTCTGATCTATTTCTTCTCTATGTCTACTCCCCCTTTCACACATCTCCTTGTAGTTTTTGTATCCTTTTGGCTATATCTCCTTATTTCTCCTCGAAACTCAAAAGTTTATTATCTTCCCCTTTGAGTATCTCCCCCTTTTGGGTATCTTCCCCTTTATTATCTATGTCACAATGTATTTCTCCCTAATCATTATATATTCTCCCCCTTTTTGACACTTATGTCAAAGGGTCCTAAGAATGAATTGAATACTCAACCAAAAAAGATTTATTTACCTCCATGATAATCTTTAGAGCAGCATCCCAATTGTCTAATGCAATTTCTAGTGCTTTAATTTGGATAGCTATCTCTGTTGTAAGGTGTAACAAGCCTTCCAATGTAGAAAGATTAGGATCTTTCTTCAAAACATTCTCCGCATAGGCCATTTCTTTATGCAAAACTTCCATGTGTGGAGTGATTGTAGATTGGATCTGTATTAATTTGGCCTTGGTATTAGCCTCATCTATTGTGAGTACAACTAATTCCTTTTGAGTGTGAAGCATTGTAGCAAAATGCTTCTCACTTTGAGCTAGATCCTTTGGTAGTTGTGTGCTAGCTACCTTGAGGTTCCTTTGCAAGCTCACTATCCTCTGGCTTCTTTCTTATTTGAAGTATGAAGAATCACACAATTTGGAGTACAATGAGAATATGTTCTCAAGTACTGCTTTCACCTTTTCAACCTTTTTAGCTAGTTCAACTTGAGACAGTGCTATTTCACCAGATATTTTCTCATTGACCTTCATTGGAATTTCTTTTTAGACCATTCAAGTAATTTGACATTAGTGTCTAGCTCTTGATTTTGTACCTGGTCCACTATGTTGGATAGTTACTCCATGATAGACTTTGACTCATCAGGTACTAGCAAGCTAAATTCAATAAGAAAGATGTCTTTGATTTCAATCAGTGCTTGCCTTTGCCTATACTCATTCCTAAGTATTTCTTGCTTCTTCTTCTTCTCTAGTGCCTCTTGCACTTCATTGATCTATGCTATGTTCATTGTTTTATAGTCATAGCTTGGTATGACTATCTCCTCATCAAGTGTAGGGTCTCCATAATGAAGTACCCTTGCTACCTTGGTAGAGATTGAGCCTGGTGTTGATATTTGCAGTGGTATTGCATCAGTGCTCGGCTATTTAGTAGGGGTCCCTATAGTAGGAAAATTTACCAATGTTTGAATTGCCTCTTGTTCTTTCTCCTTAGGGGTCTTCTCCTCTTCCTTGTCTTCTTTAGTTATGCCTTGATCAATTATAGTGATCAGAGGAGGTGCACCTTGACTCTGTGTTGTAGGAGCAGAGGCATCATTCTATCCTGTTTGCTTCTTTGTTTGCTCCTCAATAGTTGAAGTCTTTGTAACTGTGGAATCAACCTTAGAAAATTTATCTTGTGCTTGTTTCTCTTATGGTTGTCCACTTGTAGATATTGGAGTTTGTGAAGGTGGTTCTTGTGGATTCACTTTCTCCTTGGTAATCTCAACTACTACCTTTTGTAGTTCCTCTACACTCACCAGAACTGGATTGGTAAATAATTGTGCTTGTAACATTGTCTAGTGAAGGATCTTTTTGAGATCTTCTATAGTTAGTGGGTTGATGTTCTAACCAAAAGTGTCAGGAACATCCTTCACAATTATTGTTTCTATAGATGTAGGTGCAGCATGTGGAGGACTAAGTGGTGGCAATTGTGTGTCTTGGACACTCTGTTCCTATTACTACTTCTCAGCTATTGCCTCATCACCTTTTTGTGTTTCCTTCTCCACTATTGCTTCTTCCTTTTATTTCTCTCCTTCTTCATCCTTTTCATTTTCCTCTTCCTCTTCATCATTATTTCTTCCCTCAAAGGGATCTTCTTTTCCTTCCTTTACTATTTGAAGGCCATAAATCAATTTCCACATGAGACTAGACTTCTTTACAACATCGTCAATCACTTTCCATCTTCAATTTTGTGGTATGTTGAAGGCTTTGTATTTGGGTGCAAACTTGCTCCTATATTTCTTGCTAGCCTTGCTTATTTGACCTTTAGTGAGGTCAAGCATTAAACGAGCCAAAGTTGACTCCCTTATTTCTTTCTCAATTTTTAGGCAATAATGCCATTTATTTTTTACAATTGTATATAACTCCTTGGGCATGGTATTATCAAGTTCAAGTGGAGTATTCTTGAACTTGGCCATCATAGTATAGATTGTTCCTCCCACTATGTTCTTCTCCTCTCTACTTAACATATTGAAATCAATAGTTTTCAATCTAGTAAAATTTGCATTATCCCTAATATTGTCACAAACATTTTTAAAGTTAGATTTAGTGGTATGACTTACCACTCTAAATTGTTCATTATCAGATTTTTTCCTCTCCTCATCTGACTCTCGGGGTGCCACATATTTTCCTCTCTTTTTCTCTGATGGCCCTTCTTGTTGCGTTTCTTTCTGTGTCTCCTATTCCTTGGATACCTTTGTTGTAGCCCTTGTGGTAGGCTTTGACGAGCTTGGCTTGACTATTTTCTTCTTTCCTTTTGGCTGTACAACAAGTTGTTTCTATGCTTTCCCTCTTATTGGGTTTTGCCTTAGGTGCTTCCTTCTCAGCACTCTCTTCTTCTTCAACATCCTCACCCATGCCTTGGGTTAATGCTAGTGGTCCTTGTTCATGTTCATCTTCATCATCATCTACCTCTTCATCATATTCTTCCTCTACAACCCCTTCTCCAAATTTAGTTTTGAGCTTCTTCACTAGTTTATCCTTTTTCTTTAGCATAGACGCAATCTTTAGCTCCATATCCACTTTGGATCTCACCATATCATATGTGCCAAAATGTGGGGCACTCTTATCTACTTCCTCTGCTAACAATGTTGTAATTTTTGCAGATGCCTCATCAATGTTTATCTCATACGCAAGAGGTCTAAGCCATCTAACCCTTAGTATGGCTACTTGAATGTAGGTATAACCAATGTCAACAAGAAAATAGATGTCATTTATGTGTTTCTCCACAAATGAGACTGGAATCCTAAGTCTCTGCTTCATTGAATTCTTGAAATCTTCAAAATAACTAGTCATGAGTGTCTCAAAATTTGCCCCCATTTGTTCAATGTATTCATTTACCTAGGCTACAATGGACCTATTGGTTTTCAAACTAACTTTTCCAAAGGATGGGAATTCATTTTATACATAGAATAATATACAAATCAAAATTGCACCAAATTTACATTGGGCTCCCTTAGTTATCCTTATAGCTCCTAAATTCTCATTGATTTGCTACAATTGCAATTCTACTAGATCATAGGTATGATCCTTTTTAACAAGTTTGTAGCCAACATCTATTGCAATGCATGGAACATTGTTGAGTTTGCTAGATTGATAAAACTTGTGGGAAATGACTCTAACAACAAAATCAACAAGAGGATCCTGAATGGTATCTATGTTCATGCCTCTCTTGTTCCATTTGGCTCTTATATTCTTCTCAATGGCTTCTTTGGAGTCACTCCTTAAGGTTTTGGGCCAATCTAGGGTTGGATACCCTGGTACCCTATAAGCAATCATTTTTGATATCTTGACTGGGCCATCTTCTAACCACAAACTTCCATCATGAATCCTACTCAACACAATTTTGATCCATTCAATTTTGAAAATAGTAGGGAATTCTAGGGCACGGGTTAAGCCCTTCCTCTCAACAATTTGAAACTCTTCCTTCAAGACTCCATTTTCACACAATTTATCATATGGTTCACTAATCTCCATATCTCCAATGGCTCCTATCTTATAGTTATAACATCTACTAAAATCTTGCACCATTACTACCTTACGAGGAATTATGGATAGGGCTTTGGCTAGGTCATTTTTGTAGGCAACTCCAAGAATAGGTCAAAAATCAGGTTGCTTAACTTTATTTGACACTAATTGAACTTCAAATAGCTCTTTCTCCTAAGGTTTCCTATAACTAGAGGCCATTTCTTTGAACTAGGTTTAAACATGAAGAAAATTTAAAACTGCATAGCTCAGCACTAGTGTAAATACCTTGGAATCAATGAGACTATGTTGAATCTTTGTATAAATCTGCTTAAATGCTTGAAATTATGCTTGGAAATTATTTTGCACTCTTCTTCATATTTTCTATTTGTTCTCGATGGTGAAGAATGATTCAAAATGCAACCATATACCCTAACTTCATAGCATTTAATGCTTAGTGTGTTTACTTTTGTCCACTCAGCTCCTTAAGAAATTCTGCTTTACTCAGCTTCCATTGTCTTTTCAACACTTGGCATACACTAAAGTTTCCCTTACTTAGCTTCAACTAAAATTTCCCTTCACTCGGCATCTACTACTAATTGAGCTACAACTAATCATTCAGCTTCTACTAACTTTGGCAAACAACTCGGCATGTATTATGTTTTTCACTCAGCATCTAAAGGCAACTCAACAATGCTTGCAAAAACTTGAAATTTTAACTTTGCATCTCTATTCATGTTGATCTCTCCTTTTTAGTAATTACTTTTCTAGGAACTGATGTATGATAAAGCTTTGTATATCAGTTCCACATACCTTCTTTTGCTTAGTTAGATCAAGTGTGACCACTTCACCTTTTGGGTGAAGTGATCCCTTCATTGGATGTGCTACTTCCATCTTTCTTCTTCTATGTTTTATTCATCTCTCCTTTTAATGTGTTCAGCATCTACCTTTCCTTTTTCTTTGTTGAACTCTAAGTTGGGTGCCTTTGACCTCGTTGGGAAATTTTTGCTGATATGACTAGTCTTCAAACAACTGAAGCATGTAATTTGGCTCAACCATCTGTTGTAGTTTCCACTCAAATGTGTTCTTATGTAGTTTTCAGGGATGCGTCCATATTCCTGATAGTAATGACAGCAATGCCTGGTGTTGTAGTCCCAATTGTAGTGATGTCCATGATTATTTGACCTTTCTAGCTAATTATTTGTCCACATAGGCTTTGATCTACATTCAAAAGATCTATATCCATACTTCTTGCAATTGTAGCAATGACCTTCAAATCTTGGTGTTCTGATGGTTCTAGTCCTACAATCGTGTGATTGATGTCCTTGCTTGTTGCACTTATAACAGTGACCCATGTTCTTAGGTTTTTCATACTGATGGGCATCTTACTCATGCACACATTAGAGGTATGTCCTTTTTTACCACAAAAATGACAAGTAGGTTTAGCCTTGTTACCTTTGTCACTTCTTTCTTCTACAGTCTTGGATGATTCTCCTTTTTCAGTGCTGGTGTTTCCTAGTCCTAAAGTATCATTGCTAGCTCTTGGTGATTTTAGTAGCTATGCAAATTACTTGATGGCTTCATTGGGTTTTTTGAAGTTCTCTACAATCTCCTTCTCTCTTTTCAAGTCATTTTGCAATTGTTCATTTTGCATCTTCAGTGTGGAGATCTCAATGTCCTTGACATTTAGCTCATGATGTGCATTCATCATCTAACTTAGGGTATCTAGCTACATGTTGTAAATTCTTGAAAGCTCAATTGACTTTTCTTCCAACCCGTTAGCAAGGTTTCTCTTGTCTTCTTCTATCATAGCCTTATCTTCAATGGCTCTTTTCTTCTATTTAGTCACTTCACAAAGCATCATGGCTTGTGATTCTTGTTCAAGCTTGAGAGTTTTGATGTCTTCTACTTGAGATCTATTCTTCTCCATTAGGTATTCTATTACTACATCAAACTCTTTAGAATCCCCATTTGCAAATAATTTTGAGGTGTCAATCTCCTTGTGTTGTGTATCATTCTCAGCTATGGCAGTCTCTCTTCTTCTCTTTAAGGATTTCCTCAATTCTTCCCTGGCTTCTTCCAAAGTATGTAGAATGACTTGTATATCAATCGCCTATTTTTCTATGATCTTCCCAAGTTTGTGGACTTCCATTTCTAGATCTTTTTCTCTAAGTTGTAAGGCTTCTCCCTATGAGAACTCAGCTCTAATACTAATTGTTGGAATTTACAAGTGGGAAGATTTACTTTTGAGATGGGGGTGAATCATAAGTAATAGTATTTAACCTCTAAGACTTTTAACTAATATTATTCACATGCATCTAACATCTTCTAATAAACATGAAAGTTAAGACATGCATGAAAATAGATAACACAAGATTTTGGTCACCCAAAAACCCTCCAAAATGAGAAGCTAAAACAAGGGTGGGGATAACACCCAAAAATTATCATTGTAGCAATATGTAACTAGTTAAGATTAAAAAGTTTGACCACTTCCAATGGTCTGCCCTGTGAAAGGCCTACCTTGTTAAAAGTGACCTATCTAAAGGATTTAGAAACACTCACTTGGGATTTTACTCTGTTAAGGATCTACAATATAGTTGTTATGCCAACCTATCATCATAGGATTTCCATTCTCCTAATGCAATGGTTAGAAAGTATAGTAGAATGTCTTGACCTAATAACTTACAATCTTCAATTGCTGATTGCAGATCCTTGTTCAGTTCAATCTGATATGATCCTTCCTGATCTGATAATCCTCTATTTGTAGTGTTGATACTCTGTTCTAATCAACTTGATTCTGAAATGTTTCTCTTCCTGTAATTTCTTACACCCCTTTGAACTTTGCTAGCATTCTTCTCATGCATTCCATAGACTTCCACACAACTATCTCTTCCATAGAACTTCTCTCATGCACACAAATTATGGGGTATTGACATCCTTTTAAAGGCTTTGAAGACTTAGGGTTAGGTATGAATCCATGATCAATATTAATCCATCTTTTCCTTCTCAAATCTTTACACTTTTCCTATTGGTTGCATGATTTCTCCATTTTTCTGATTGGTTGCATGCTAATTACATAGGGAATGTAAAAGATTCAATCTTATCTTTTAGATGCTTTGAGATTCATCTTGAGTCAGCTCAAAAATGGTTCACATTTAAGTTTGTAAAGGTACAAACTCATATGTTGATTATGTGTTACTTGGCACTTACTAATTAATGATGCTTGGCACATATAGCATTTATGTCTTGCTTGGCTCCTATAGTAACTCTGTCTCACTCAGCAACTGTACTTTGCTCAACACTTATAGTGACTCAGCGTTACTTGTCACTTGGCACTTGAAACTTGCTTGGCACATGAAGTTCACTCGGCACCTATTGAATTTTTGGCTCAGCACATACTGTAGCTCAACATCTATATTATACTCACCACCAACCTTAGAATTTTCTTAAGTGTGTTGATACTCAATTGTCAAAACCAATCTAAGACCAACGGTTGCAAGGTTGCAACTTAAATCTTTTGAGGATATAACATGCAAACATGAAGATTCAAGACTTAGGGATAAAAGTGGAAGGTCAATGACTGTGTCTTATCCTTAGGGAAAATAAATTTGAAATATCAAATGACCATTGGACATGTTGTCACCCTAGAAAATTTTCAAATTTTGGCAGGGGGCAAAAATGGCTAATAGTTGTCTCAGTGAGGGGGTCCTACTCTATGTCAAGGTTAGTCTAGGATGTTTGGTTAATCATTATCAAACAAGTTTGAGAGGTTAAAAAATGAAATTTTTACAAAAGAAAAGGAAGGTGCACACATGCACACCCATAGGAGGTGCAGCAAGTGTTCTCATCACACAAGTTTGTAGGGCACAGATGCACACCCTTAGAGGTGTGCTAAGCACACACCTTGGCACCTTGGGTGCCTATAAATATGAACCCCCCCCCCACCATTTGTATGTTCATTTTCCCTTTTTGAGACCATTTGGGACTTCACCATCACAAAGTCTCACATGCACTCCTTACTATGTCTGCATCAGCCATGAGCTTGTCAGGTAAACATAGGTGCATACATGCGCATCTTTGCAAGGTGTGGATGGTGAAACATGTGTACCATTTAGACCACCAAGGTGTCCCCTTTAAAGCACACATGTACAGATGCACTATTGTGCAATATGTGTTTCTCAAAGAAAACATAAGATCAAGATGTGCACCTTGCTTACATGCGTAGGTGCACCTAGTGTGCATGCAAAATTTTTTGGCCTTTTTGTCAAGTTGTCAATTTTTATCATTTTTTGGCAGTTCATTTTTTTTGCTAGTCTAATTATGTCAATTAGCATCCTTCCATTCTTCCAACATCAATATATTGACATGTGTCTCTTATGCAAGTCAAAGTGGCATCTTCATCATCCTCTATGATAGTAAAGATCACACCAAAAATAGTGACATTCAAGTTTTAGGATGCACTGAAAAAGTCACATTTCATAGATAAACACTCAGAAATCTCCAACACAGAACTAAGATATATTGACTAGAACGCATTCTTGATCCTATACAAAAAACCAAGGGAGAAGTTGGAAATGGTCCCATCATTGATTTGGAGTGGCTTTGTAAACATAGCTTCACATCTTGTATTAGTCTAATGCTCTGAGTTGATCATGGCATTCTCTCATCATTATGTGCTTGAAGAGAAAGTAGTAAAGAGTGTCATGAGAGAAATAGTCTTGGAAATTTTCCTTGATAACATCAAGAAGATATTTCACCTATAGCCTACACATTAGTTCTAGAAAATAACCTATGACATAGTAGACAGGTGGTACAAGGAGCATAAATAGGAAGAAAAAGGCTTGGTACAAGATAAATACCTCATTTCCTACCCCCTATTGACAAAAGAGCTAGAAAGGTCGATATGACCCAAGGGTATATGATTAGTGACATCGACTATAGTATAGCCCTCCTAAGAAGAGTGATGGGACTCCCCACAACTAGTCATCTAGAAACATGGATGGTTCACTTAATAGAAACCATCAAGAAGAGAGGGTTTCCAATTGACTAGGCCACCATCATAAGAACCAACCTAGATGAGAAGCTCATCTCAGTGAAGTCAAACCCTTAGATCTACATGACCTCCTATGTCATGTATCTTTTGGAAGAAAATCCAACAAACTATCTTGGATTGGTGAAGAGGGGAAGCATGCAAGATGATAATTCCTAGTTATACATAATCTACTCCAAGTTGGAATAGAAAAAATCTCATTCAAGAGTCCAAAATATAAACTGGTGAATGATAGTTTTGTCTTTTCTATAATCCAGTTCATTGAAGGGGATTATGCAAAGAGTTTATTTGTGGAAGTTTTCACTTGAGTAACACAAGTGGATGCTTATTTCATATAGTTCAACACATTTTCATATATCTAGCTAGCAGGGACACTCCTATGTCCATAGAAGATTCATCATTAGGTAATTGGCTTGCACCTATGACAGGGTGAGAAACAAACACAAGAAGAAATGTGTGTGGCCTATCACCATTGGATCTTTTGAGGTCAAGCAAAAGTAGAATATAGATAACTATTAAATTGAATGGGATAAGTATCCCTTGGAAGATTATCTAGTGCCCTAACCCTACTTTGAAAATATTGAGATGGTCCAACATCTCACAAGGAAGTAGTTCATACCAGATGTTACTATAAAAGATCACTGGATGAACTATGTAGATGGTTGTGATGTTCAAATTAGGAACTATTGTAGGATGAGTCTACAACTTGTAGAAAGAGCCCTCAATCTAAATATACCTTTGAAACTATAGAACAAGTATAACATAGATGTGTTGGATCCACTGTACAATAGGGATAGAATCTTTAAGAGGCCCATAATTAATGTTGAGAATAGTTGGGAAGAGAATTATGACATTCATCATCAAGATGGGCATGTCATTCAATTGACTATGGATTGGGTGAGGAAGCCTTCAAGTTAGTTCCTAATGCCCCAACATTTCAAGCTATGGTGAAACAAAAGAAAGGAAAAGGAGCTAAAATTAATAGTTCTAACCTACCATAAGAAGTCCCTAGTGTGACTACATACAAGCATGAGTAGGAAGTGGCATACTTCCATAGTAATAGGGTCAAGGGGAAGAAAAGGAAGAAGGTCATGTAGGAGGGAAAATCCCAACTAGAAGAGGGTTAGAGTGAAGAAGCATAGGCCCAAGAAGAGGAATCTTAGGCTCCACCTAGAGAAGCCTTATCCCAAATGAAGGCCTCTCCATTAGTACCTAAGAGTGATAGAGCCAAAATGGTAGTCATAGGAGAGAAGAGGAAGAAGATGAAGAAGAAAAATAGCACTCAATCTCCCCAAATCCCAAAAACTATCCCCAAAAGGTAAGAGAAAGAGTAAGGGGAAGAAATTGAATATCTCCCTCTCAATATGAGAACCCATTTAGCAAGTGCTACAAACAAGGAGAGATAGAGGAGTGCAACCCAGACACCTCCCTTATTCTAGAACAACCAATTAAACTTAAAGGGTCTATGGACCAGGAATAAGAGGGATGGATAGAGTCTATAGAAGAAGATGGCTCTAATTTCTTTGATCTCTTTGAGTTTAATTTCATGCCTATTGGGACTCATTTGGAGGGAAGAATGATCAAGGATACTCCACATCAAGAATCAATCAGTGAGGATTGGAACCAATTGCCTCTACTCCTTAAAGGCTAGTAGGCATACCACCTCCACCACTTGGGAGACCACCATCACCTCATCCTCCTCCACCATTAGAACAAGAACTACCACCTCCAATTATAAAATATAACAATCAGATGGTAAGAGAGTTCCAACAACTCCACACTAATGAGGTTTTGGAGGAAGGATAGATTGCTAGAGAGAGGGAATAGACACCACCTATATAGGGATTAGAAACCTCTCCTTCAAGAATGATAACAACCACTCCATTACTTGAGCCATAAATAATGGAGAGGACTCTAGAGAGGAGTGACAAGAGGAAAAGGCTAGTTTCATAAAGAAAACCTCATCATTAGACCACTACAAGTCTCCTATAGGCACTACTCTAACATTATTGAAGCAAAAGATAGTAACTTTCCAAAGGAGATATGTAGAAGATATAGAAGCAAAAGAATTAGAGGCATTGACAAAGGTAGTAAAGACATCAACTCCCATTCAAGATGATCCTAAGAAACTAGCATTCATCATGAGGAACCAAAGAAAGGATTTGATAGCTCATATAGCTATTCCTCCTCCCCACAAAGATGTTAAGGACAGTTCTCCTAAAGACTATTAGGTGAAGGAAGTAGTGTTGGGGAAGGCCACCCAAGACACAACCAAAGTTTTGACCACCATAGGCCTTAAACAAGTGTTCCAGGACTTGGACGAAGATGAGGCTAATATTTTGGAGTTGAGGAAGCAAAATAATTTATTATGGGAGTACATAAAGGAGGTAGTTAGTCCATTAGAACTTAACCATACTAAGGTTACCCTATCAGTTGCCCTTGACAAACAAGCTTTGGCTAGAGAACAAGGAAACTCATTTTTGGATGCATGCAAGAGGTGGTGTTATAGTTTTGAAGATAGAAGTGTACAAATTATTAAGTCAAATATGAAATCATTGATAGGTATATAGAAGAATTCATATAGGTTGGTTACTATAGTAGACCAAGATTTAGGGTCGATGGATCAAGTGGCCACCTGGACCAATGACCTTGAAGTATTACAGATAATTAAAAGTCATAGATATTAGATGTTGTTGTATATATACTCAATAGAAGAGTTAGATAAAGTAGATGAGTGGATAGTAAAAATAGTGGGTGGTAACAGGGTGATGATCGAGTTGTATGAAGACATCCAGGATGTGAAGAAAAGATCCCTCAATCAAATTTTGGAACGTGATAGATATTATAGTTTAGTTAGTTTGGAGATTTCTTAAGATGATGCTAGAATTGAGTTGTGCTTTGGTGAAGCAATAGTGCAATAGTTTTGAGCCTTGTTTGAAACTCCATCCTCTAAAGATGTTGTCAAGCACATTTTCAGAGTTGAAGAAGCACTTATAGAGTTAGACACCAAGATGGAGAATTTTGCAGGGGTCGAGAAAGAAGCCAGCAAGTATCAATAGGAAGTGAGAACAAAGTATGAAGCCCTAGACTTTCCTAACAACTTATAGATCACTAATATGATTCAAAATTTCAAGGTGGCATATCAAAATAGAATTTTGGTGGAAGGGTCACAAAACCTAGATGCTGGAAATTGAAATTTTGACACTTAGACAAATTTTGCCAATTTTGGTCCTATCACCTTTAAAGGTGCATAGATGCGCTAGTGCGAACATTCACTATTTTTCAAGGTGTGACAATTTTTTCCAATTTTGGTCCTGTCACCTTTGAAGGTGCACAAATGTGCTAGTGTGAAGGTACAATATTTTTCAAGGTGTGTATGTGCACTAAAAATTTTGGATTAGTTGTTGTGGTGCTAACAATTAACTGCTAGTTTTATTTTTTGAGCATTTCATGCACTGAAAACATGTTTTGGTGGTAATTTAATTGATAGAGACATATAGTGTAGCTCGAGTTTGCATCTAAAGAAGTATCAAAGACTCCCAGATTGTCTACAGACTCCTCTGTTCTTATCTTCTTCTTTAGGATTTTTTGAGTCATGTAAAGGTCCATGCATCTTATGATTAATAAAATAAAGAGTGTATGCCTACTTAGCATTGAGTTAGGAGTCTATTTGTACATAATTTTCTTTAAATTAGGGTTTTTAGCATGATTTTTGCAAGGAAAAAGATAGAGATCCAAATTTTTCATTAAGGATGGTGTCCTATAAATACAAAGATATAATATGTATTAAAGGTGATATTTTGATGCAATAAAGTATAATATTGGTGCTCTCATTGTGTGTGTAGTGTTTCTTGTTGGAATATATGTTTGTTTCTTTTATGAATGTTTATTCCTGAATAGCAATGGAGCCAACAGTTTTATTTTATGTTAATGCTTGTGCAATTAATTAGCTTTGGTGTTTGTCATTTCCTAATAAATTCCTTTGTTGTGACAAATTGAAGAAATGATCACCTTTGAGGTCTTGCATAGAAATTTGTCTCATGTAAGTGCACTTTTAATGGTTGTATGATTTGATGAGTTATCAAATATCCTATGGTTTTCATTGTTCCCTTTGATGATTACATTGGTGGAGTTGAGGGCATGCTTCTCTTAATTTCATTGGTTTCTCACTCAATCCTTCGAAGATTTAATTTGCAAAAGCATTGTGGCTATGATTTATGTCCATTAGGAATTTCATTTTCAGAAATTTCCTCTAATATTCTTGTTACCATAACTCTATTATTTTCTTTTGAACACATGGTTAGAATGGGAATTCATATAGTTACATTATTAGAACTTGCATTCATCATTAAAATTATAAAATACATTGGTTTGAGGATTGTATTTCTTCAAATGTTTTGTAGATTAAAGTACTAGCAAAGGCCTCATTATGAACATTCACATTTATCTTCAATTGAGCTACTCAATGGTTGAAAAAAAAACTATCTAAAACCTTGGAATTGGTTAAATTGATTATATTTTCAAGAGATAAATTTGTAAGATTTTCTACCACTGACATTGTGCAAAATGATCGCTCAATAGAAGTGGCACTAGAAGGAGGGCCTGTAAATTTCTAAGTCTCAAATCTCAAAGATTTCCAATTTCTTGAGTTTGAAATTTTGTAGCCTAACGAATTTCTAAGTCTAGATTTTTACAATGATTAAGGTGCACAAGTTCACTTGTATGAAGGTGTGCCTATCAACAAGGTGCACTAAATTCCAAGGTGCATTAAACACTAAGGTGCATTGTCTCAGAGGTATGGAAATTGGAAGATCCTAATCCAACATCTCCCTTTCAATGAGATTTGAGGTCCTTATCCAACAAACATAATTTATTAGGACTTGATTATTTTCACAAACCACACAACTACAAAGGGACACTGAAGCTCTTCCTATTCACTCCACAAATTATATCATCATCTTCCACCTCACTTTCTAATACCTTTACCCTAATCATTTCACAAAATATCTCACAATAACAAAGTCAACCACCACCACTTCCACCTATGGATTTATTTGCAAATGCATAGGATTTTCCCATCAACTTAGAAGGTCCACTTCATGACCTCCCTAAGAATCCTAAAAAAATTAGTTCAAATTTCATCTATGGTGAGACATGAATAGAAAAAGATCTCATCAAAGTATTCAAATAAATATGTAATAGAAATAAAATTCAGCATAAAGATTTGATCCTTCATCTATTCCCATACACTTTGGGAGAATTTGTATTCAACTGATATGTGAATCTACCACCACCAACTATTCAAAATTGGGTAGCTTTAGAGAAAAAATTTTTGGATCAATTCAAGACATTTACCAATCTAGACATCTTTTTGTTAGAGTGTGGTTTTCGTTGCACCAAAAGACTATTACAGCAATGCCCAATACAACCACTCAACTTATTGTACACCATAGGATATTAAGCCCTTGTCACAAATCTCAAAGAGAATACTGAACAAAATTCTAAAAATCTCTCCCTCAGCATTACTCGAGGGTTTGAGGATTCAAACCTATGACCAAGCTCGGATACCACTTGTTAGAGTGCGGTTGTTATTACACCAAAAGACCAATCTATCAATGTCTGATACAACCACTCAACTTATAGTACACAAGAGGTAATTAAGCCCTTGTCACAAATCCTAAAGAGAGCATTGAATACATTTCTAACACTTGCATCATCTTTTCCTATTGATAAAAAAGGGATCCAGTAGAAACTATCTCTTAGTTTAACCATCATTTTCATATGACATACCAAATATTGGAGACTCCCTACACCATACCACTAGAAGTTGTTATTCAAATCTACCTAAATTATATGTTTCAGCTCACCATTATCTTCCTAATAAGATTTCCTACTGCAAAGACTGACACTTTGGAAAAGGTCTTCGAAGAATCAGTCACTTTCACCAAACAGGTCATTCCTAATGGTGGAGGTATGATGGTTTAAGCTATCACCACAATGGTGATGTCATATCCAGTAGGGTCACAAATGATACCCAACCAATACCCCCATGGAGTCTAGTACCAAAGCAATAAGCTCCTATAGCTTCAACCCCTACTATAACCTATATAGGGTATGAGCCTCTAAAATTGACATTCTTCAAACAAAAGGTTGCACCAATTGCTAAGGTAGGGAACGACATGATAGTCAAATTAGACCAAATGAAGATGACTATGTTCCAAATCACAAATGATCTCACTCATATGTGACTCTCACAGGGGCAAAACAATAATTTCCAACAATCTAATAGAAACCCAAGAAATAATAGTTATGGGCAAAACCATTCAAAGAAATTCAATTTCTATGGGAATAATAATATTGGAAACAACTTAAACCTAGTGGATTGCAACAACAAATTTCCTAGACAGAATCAATAGTGGAACACTCACCTAAACAATGGAAGCATGTCAACAAAGAATAATAATAGTTTAGTTTTATGAAATCAATCAAGTGGACCTAAACCAAAGTACATCCAATGACAATATGTTCTATGGAGGGAATCAAGTCATGAGCCAAAACTCACATGATATGGGCGATATGCCCCCTCTCCAATTCAACACCATGCTACTAGAATCCTATGATACTTCATTGTACACTAAGATAGAAAATTTTTTGAATGAAGAATTTGTGTTCCCTTTCAACCAAGAACTAGAACCTAAACCTACTAAAAAAATTCCTTCTATAATGACAACTAGAACACGTACAATATGTTTAACTAGGAGGAACCACTAATGGGTGGGATTCCCCCTAGATTACAACCTACCCCTCCTAATCTACAAGTAGCCAATAATCCTACACCTTTATGTGCACCTATCAAGGAGTAACACTCTCAAGCACAAGGAGTGATGCCCACCTTATTAAAGAATCTTGCATGGTCCATGAAAATTAGTAGTGCCATCGAGGAATAAAGGACCAAGGAAAATATCTCTATGTATGACATGTTATAGATTTTTCCACCCAAATGGAAGCACTTCTAAAAATATTGGACCACACCAAGGCAACTACCAATGCCAACACATAAAAGGTGAACTCCCTCCAAGTCAATATTGCTAAAGCTATGCGAACTATGTTCAAGAATAAGACATAAGTACCCCCTTTTATACTAAGCATTGAATCTTTAGGATAAAACTCCATAATTTCCTTGTTTATTTAGGCACTTCATGTAACCTCATGCCACTCTCAATATATCAAAGGATAGAAGTCACTCCACAACCCACTAATCAAGTTGAAATATAGCTTGATAAGATGAAAGTAAAAGTCATCAGAGTATTGAAGGATGTATGCATCTAGCTAACTTTAAATCCTTGCATCAAAAATGTCATTGATATTCATGTAGTAAACACTTCTAATACAGATGACATGCTCCTAAGTAGGGAATAGACTAGATGCCTTAGAGGATGGTTTTCTATAGATTTCATGCAACCATGGCTACCATGGAAGGACCTGAATAACCAAATTAAAATTGATGTTGAGACTAAACTAAAGAAAATGATTATAGAGTACAATGCTCCTAACAAAGTGTTGTTCCTCCAATCATATCTAGGATCTTACAAAGTAATGGCATTTGATACCCTCCAAACCAAGGAATCTAATGATAACCCTACTACAAATTGAAAAAAATCCTCTTTGTAAAACCTAATAACTTAGTTTATATACAACATGGTTACCAACCTACAATACCTTGGAGAATACATGGACCCAAACATCCCTCTCCTCCTTGGATTCTACAAGTTGCATCTTATGAGCCATTCTAAATTTGAATGCCCAAGTTGCTAGGATGTTTTTGCCCAAGCGTTGACCCATATTCCCCCTCAGTAAGTACTAAGGTATCCAACCTCTTTGTACCAGAAATCAAGCTAAAAATACATTCAAGAGGATACTTTAACTACCCCCTTGAAAGGGACTAGTACTAAGGAAGGCACTTTAATAGAAGAAAGAAAAGAAGATCTTAATGCATCATACAACAATACATCTTCAAATGGAGGGGCTTGGTCCTCTTCTCCCAAAGGGGTAGTCACCATACATAGGAGGTGATGCTTTTTAAAAGGTCAAGGTTGGGTATCGATGGTTGTCCAACCCAAACCCCAAATTTTTATAGGTCACTAACTTGGTTGAGGAAATCTGAGAGAAGCAAAGAAACCAACTTTTTTTTTCTGTCAAAAGTGACTACTACCAACAGATTAGTGCAAGGAAAAATGCAATGTGTTTCCAAGAAGTCTTTCAAGGATCAAGTGAAATAAAAGGTTAGAATAAATAAACATAAGTTGAAGGCACCTAAGAAAGAACCAATTTGGGCTATCTAGTTCGATGACTCCAAGTGTAAAAAAGGAGCCAGAGTTGGGATTGAGCTAATCAATCCTAACAGTAAATAATTATACAATGCCTACCACTTACAATTCATATGCACCAACAACATGGTAGAATATGAAGCTTTAGTGTGAGGACTCCTCTTTGCACTAGAGAAGAATGTGAAGGCCCTTGTGGTAGAAGAAGATTTTGAACTAGTGATTTGACAAGTCAAAAAAATCTACTCTTATAATGAAAAGAGGTTAATGGATTATTGCAAGTGAGTATGGGACCTAATGGAAGAATTTGAAGTACTAAATGTCAAATCTATCCCCAGAATAAAGAATACATTTGTTGATACATTAGTTATCTCAGGAAGTGTGTTGCAACCTGTCAAATGGACAAAACTCAAAAGGTTTTCTATTGAACTTGTAGTTGCCCCATCAATCCTAGATAACATTTAAAACTTCCAATTTTTCCAAGATGATTAGAATATCTTGGAATTTATCATGTGCAATAGTTTGTTTAAAGGATAAATGATTGATGACAAGCCCAAAGTAGAATCATAAGATCAAGAAGACAAAGACAAGGAGGGCATCCTAAAGCTCAAAAAAATATAGACTTAGAGTGAATCTTTGATCACGATGTGTCTACGCACCACAAGAAATCCCCTAAGGAAAAGGTAAATGATGAGTGTAATTCCTACAACTTTGGATACTGAAGATGATCCCAAAATGGTCAACATTAGGAAGGAATTCACTGCTTAAGAAAGAGATGAAATAATACACCTACCCACTAAGCATAGAGACGTCATCTCTTGGAGTTATGAGGAGCTTACAAATAATAACTCAAACATCATCACTCATTATATCCCTTTGAATCCAAAGCTAAACCTTTTTGACAAAGGAAAAGACCGGTCAACCCAATAATTGAGCCATTAATCATAAAAAAAGTTCAAAAGATGTTGGATGCTAATGGTATCTCTCCTATCTAGAATTCAACCTAAGTGGTCAACCTTGTACTAGCAAGAAATAAAAGTGGAGAAATTTTCCTTTGTGTTTACTTTAGAAACCTAAACCAAGCATCTTAGAAAGAAAACTATCCATTACCCTTACTTAAGGAAGTACTTCAAATACTGAATGGATCCAAGATGGTGTCACTTTCAGATGGATACTCTGGATATAACCAAGTGATGTTAGATACGGAATAAGCTAAAGACAATATTCACTACCAAGTGGGGGACATTTTTGTATAGGAAAATTCCTTTTGACCTAATCAATGTGTGAGCCACATTTCAACAATTCATGGATAAAGTATTAAAAATTTTGGTAAATAGATGCATCATCATTTACATCGAAACTCTCATAGTTTTCTCAAAAGATAGAATTAGTCACATGGATGACTTAAAGTAAGTGCTCAAACAATGTAGGAAATATGACATATCTCTCAATCCCAAGAAGTGTCTGTTTGGAGTTACCAATGGGAAGCTCCTCAAGAATATCATCTTGAAAACTAACATTTCTATTAACCCCAAGAGATTTGAGGTGATACTTATGTTTCTACCACCCAATAACCACAAGGAATTAAAGTCTCTCTTTGGGAAGATCAACTTCATCTAGAAATTCATCTGTGATTTTTCCAAGAAAGTATGTCCTCTAAATGATCTACTAAAGAAAGGGGTAAAGATTGGATGGACACCCAAAGTTAATAATTTTATTTAAGATATCAAGATATTTATTTCTATAGCACCAATCCTCATCACTCTAGACTATTAACTTCCATTTAAAATCTATTGTTTTTTCCTCAGAGCATTCATGTTTTGGTATCCTCGCTCGAAAGAAAGATGGTGAAGATGAGAGACCAATCATACACATGAGTTTCCCTCTCAAGAATGTGGAATTCAATTACCCAAACCTTGATAGATAGTCATTTGCATTGGTTAAAGTGATTAAGAATTTATGCCATTACATACTCTGGAGCAAGGTGTACACCATTATGCCTAACTCAACTATCAAGACACTATTGATGTAGAATGAGTTAGGAGAAAGGAGAGGGAAATGTATGGCTATCTTAAAAGAATTAGATTTGGAGATTCAACCCATAAAACTAGTAAGAGGCAAAGGGTTGACCAAAATGATGGCCAACAACAAAGAGTTGGGCATAGTATCTCATGTGTATACATGTGAAGGGATCATAACTAATATTTAGTATCAAGATATTGTGTATTATCTCCTACAAAACTAATTCCCCCAAGACATGAACAATTCTCAATGTCAAGACTTAAAGATGAAATGTGAATCCTATATTGTCTAAGACGTAAAACTTTACAAGAGAAATTACAAAGGGATATACTTGAGGTGTTTCAACCATGATGAAGCCAAGGATGTATTGGAATAATATCATGACATGTATGGCATTAGACATGGGTTGGAAGAGACTACAACTCACCATATTTTGAGGTCTAGATAGTGTTGGGCCATCCTTTTCAGAGATACCCATGAACATGTACACTCATGTCATGTTTGCCAAACAAGTGCTTGTAGAGAAAGAAATCCAATTAGGCATTTGCAACCAGTCTTTGAGATTCACCACTTGCCAAATGGGGACTAGATTTCATCGAGCCAATGAACCCACCATCTTCAATTGTACACACTTTTATATTGATAGTCATAGACTATTGCACAAGATAGACTGAGGTTGAAACATTTTAGAATTGCATAGTGCAAGTGGTTACCAACTTCCTCAAGGAACACATTATGACTAGATTTGGGATGCCCTTCTTTCTGGTATGCGATAATGGAACCTCCTTTGCATCAATTTTCCTTACTCAATGGGCCTTTTAGAATCAAATGATAATCAAGTTTTCATCCAACTACTACCTACAAGGGAATGAAGTTGTTGAATCCAGAAACAAGAATTTGATGAAATTCATAAGCACTTACTAATGAAGAATCCAATGGATTGGTATACACAATTGAAGTATGCTTTTTGGACAGACAAGATCAAAGTAAAGAATGTTTTGGGTACATCCCCATATTTGTTGGTTTATGGTCAAGAGTCCATTTTTCCCCTCAATATGATGATTCCAATGGTAAAATTTGTGAGGGGATACGTTGAAAATGTAGACAGAGTCCAAGTTAGACTGATGATTCTTTTAGAGTTAGACAAGAAAAAAATGGTGGTGTTAGAACATGTGTCAAAATATTAAGTTTTCATCAAATGATGGTTTGACAAAAGAGCCATAATAAAGGATTTTAGGATCTTCAACCTAGTTCTTGTGTGGAATAAAGAAAAGGAGAAGCCTGAGGGCCATACCAAGTTTCAACACATATGGATTGGCCCCTACCAGATTGCAAAAATTCTAGGGGATAACACTTTTAGGTTGTGCATGCTAGAAGGGGAGTGGATTCCATTGTTAGTCAATGGCCAATTCCTAAAACATTTTTTTTAAATCTATAACAATTTCAAAAAAAAAAAATTGTTTAGTCTTTTGTATCATAGTTTACTTTGTCTTTGTTCGTTTTAGTCTAAGTTTGGTATAATAAGTATAAGAAGCATGTGCACAACCCTAACTAGTCTTAACTTTTGGAAAGGATATTTCTTTATCAAAGAAATTAGATAACGGTGTCCCTTGCAAAGACTAAATAATAGTATCATGTGCATGACAAAGGGGTTCGTAGCTTGTGACTCAAACACTAGAATGATCACTCTAAACATTGATAATTCACATAGGGAAATGACTAACTGAGTTTCTCATAACCTATGTAATTGACGGCTAGGTCCAACCCATAACTTATCATCCTGACAAGAAAGGGGTTCCTCTCATGATCATACCAAGATCACTTATTGGTGTGTGGGTCTCCTAAAGTTTACTAAAAGAGGAATGTAGAAGACATCCAAATGAGGGATCAAGAACTTAGATACCACCTCTTGGTTGCACAGTCTAAGGGTAGACAGGAGAGTATAAAAAGGAAAATAAAAGAAAGAAGTGTCATAAAGGAAACCCCTCAAAAGCAATGGGTCAAACAAGGTTAGCTATATACAATCTCTACCTCGATAAAATAAAATAAGCTCTAATGGTCAATCAAGAAGAAATACATGAACCCTACGAAGTTGATAAGAGACCTACAAAACTCAAATAATGATGTCTCATTAAGAGCCCTCTAAATGGATTTGTATATGGTCAATAGTGGTCAGAAGTATGATTATGAGGGAACTCAAGAAGCTCTTACCAGTTAGTAAAGGGGGTGGTTCTAAAACTACTAAATGCTTGTGGTGATAAGCACTTGTGAATGTCGGTGGAATTAACTCACTAAAGAACACATTGAGTGTGAAAGTCAAAGGTCTACATTTTGAGCCAAGGCCCTGAGTGACCTCTAATAAGTACCAAGAATGTCCTAGCTTGACACATGTTTGATGATGGTTTGCTGATAAAGAAATTGCTATGTCATATTTTCCTTTTTGTTGGGCTATTTGTTGTGGCTTCACAACATGCCCCACTTTTTAGTTGAAAATGGGGTCCCCCTTTTTTATTTTAGGGAAAGGGATCCCTAATGAGGATTCATAGGGTATTCATAGGATATATTATATGCTTAGTAGTATTTTTTTTAGTTTTATCCCTCTTATGTAAAAGGTCAAAAGTAAAGAGTAAATGTTAGTTTCATATTTGATAGGAGGTTAGCATAAATTAGTATATGGTTTTATTTTTATTCTTTTCCATCTCATGTTAAGATTTGGAAAAGCTTATAATATTTTTTATTTTCCATCTCACATGCAGATTTGGAAAATATTTCCATATCCTTTATTTATAGGCACAATGATGAGGATTTGTAGGGTATTCATAGGATATATTATATGCTTAGTAGTATTTTTATTAGTTTTATCCCTCTTATGTGAAAGGTCAAAAGTAAAGAATAAATGTTAGTTTCCTAGTTGATAGGAGGTTAGTATAAATTAGTATATAGTTTTATTATTATGTAGCTTATTTGTTGGGAATTTTGTCTATGCTTATAATTTATTCTCAGACTACAAAGATTTTTGTCTCATTGATAGAATTGAGTATTTGTTTTGTTGCCTTTCATTTTTCCATATCAGTTGTATCAGAGCATTCTCTGATCCCTAAGATTGGTGTGCACATTTAAATTTAATTATCAAAAATAATTTCAATCCTGACACTCTCAACAAAAGGAGAAAATCTTTGAATCTTATTCATTCATTTATGGAGAATTATTCATTCAAGTGGATGTGATTTCTTGCAAAAGTGAGAACTATCTTCTTCAATTTTTGTAGAATTTCTTTAGAAACCTGTGTTATTATTTTATAAACTTCTCTTTTTATATAAAATATTTTTGTAAATGGCTTATATATTGAGAAGCATCATTCAGAGAGATTTCTAGACCATTTTATGATTCTAAATTTTGATTTGTTTTGAGAAAGTTATGGCCATTTCAAAATTGTTGTTGTAGATGATGATTTCCAATGCCCGTTGAGATTTTTGAGTGGTTTTAGACCTAAAAACATGGTATTTGTGTAAAATACGTGTTTTTTCTTGATTTGCATGGTTTTTCTTTGAAATATAAAATAAAGAATTATTATTCTTTATTTAATAGAGTATGTTATAATCTTCCCAAATGTTAGAAACAAAACATGTATTATGTTCATTGGGAGAGCATTTTCTCCATTCAATTAATTTTGTCCAAGTATTGTAGAGTGTTGGTCCACATTGTTGGTCCATTTTTATTTTTGGGAGCTATAAAGTATTTCACTAGTTTTAGCATGCAGTAATATGACTGCCAATTTTGTTGGGCGAATTGTAGAACTTGTAGGTGTGATAAACACATTGACTAGTAAATTTAATGATATAGAAATTTAACTTCCTAATCACAAAAGTCGTTGCCCTTCAGCCAAATGTGAAGTAAAGATCTATGATGTATCTCATGATCCTAATGTGCTCCACACATAGATTCTTGACATCAAGACATTGTTTTCATACAATGAGATCCCTGATGATTACAAGGTTCCTTTTACCAAATTAAAACTCTCTAGTGTTGCTAAGGTTTTGGTCACTACAAGCCAATATACTCAAGACCTTATCACCACATGGAATCAATTAGTCACAACCTTGAAGGATACATTCTATCCTTCAAACTATGATTAAGATTTGTATATCAAGCAGCTTTGATCGTGACAGAGATGACAAATGTCAATGCAAGATTTTATATATATATGTTCAATTGTAATGCCTTGCCCGAAGATCCTTGGAACAAGGATAGATAAAGGCCAATACAATTTTTTTTTAAAGAAAAAGCATGGATTCAAACACATCAACATGCAATTGATCAAAAGATTGCAATGGAGGACTTAACCAAACAATCCAAACATCCAATGATCTCATGTCACTACCCACTTACACGTTCAACCAACTATGAAAGTCAAACAATTATGAAACCTAGATTATCTGGTCTGTCAAAACCTAGAAAGGTGTGCAATCCTAAAGGGTACTCGAAACACCAATCTATGTTTCCCAAAGGTTAGTGGAGATACTCCATGTTTTTTGCATGAGGAAACAAAAACCTCCAGGCTCGTGCAAGTACCTCATTGTACATAAGAAACTACTTTATCATGCAAGAGAATGCTCGGCCTCATGCAAGAGAGTACAATATCACACAAGAGAATGGTTTTCTTGAGTGAGAGAATGCATTCTCATGCGAGAGAATGCATTCTCATGCAAGAGAATGCATTCTTATGCGAGAGAATGTATTTCTTGCACGAGGAATCCCCTCTCTAACACAAGATCCAACATCAATAAAAAGAAAAGAAAAATAAGAAATGAAAAGAAAAATAATTCCTCCACACCAGGGAATATCGGATCCACAAATATCGAGGCTCAAACTATAATGCTCCACTAGTGAACTCAAAAGAAATTAACCTAAAGTTTCACTAAGTTTTCCAAACATTTATTTTTAAAGATAATAATATCAACACGTAACATAGTGGAAGCAATAACTTACATACATACAACTATCATAAATAAATTACATCTCTTAAGAGTCCCATGACATTGAACCACATTTATAAAAGATTTATTAATACTAAATCTAATACACAACAATTCCACATCATAGAATAATCTCAAGTGAAAAATCCATTTAAATAATATACAATTATCTAAGATGTCATTTGGCAATAATCAGAATGCATAATCATCCATTGTACAATTCATAGGGTATGAAAAGCTCAAAGAATATACATCATCTCATAAGATCTCTAATAATCATGTAGAATAATGTAGAATGTAATCATCCAATAGAAATACAAGATCAAATGGAAAGGTACATCTATACAAGCACATCTAGCAATGGTATCCAACTATTGGATCTCAATGGTATAAGAAAAATACACTACCACCCAACCTTGTGGAACCTAAATGGCCCACACCCACTATGTTGAGGAGATAAACTCAAGTTCCATACAAAAATCAATCCACAAGTCATAACCAACATCTAGGTCATGGAAACACCTAAAAGAAAACTATCTCAAAGGGTACCAAGACACAAGTATCATCTAATCCCAAAGGCAACAAAGACATGTAGGAAATATACTATGTAAATGGACAAGTGTCATCACATGAGTTAACTCTAAGGTTACCCTAGAAGCTACTCTTAACTCCATCCCCCTATTGTCTCTATGCAGCACCAATATCCTTTCATACAGACAAGGCATACTAACAAAGCAAGGTCAAAACCAAGCATCCTCTCTACTCCCATCTTAGCCTATACTAGCACTTGAGGCATAGGTGAGGAAATAAACTGACTCTTATTAGTTTATTTTAAACCTTTTTAATGAAATGTTATCACTTATTAAAACAACTTACAATGGGTTATCCAAGCAACCACTTAGGGCTTTGGCCTCCATCGCAAGACACTTCCTAACGTACACATAGATTACCTACCCTAAGATCATGAAAAGAACAAATCATATAATCATAGTTTTCACCTCGATCATTTACAAGCAACTGGAAAGCATCTATAAATAAAACATAGTTATCCACCTTAGTCCTCTACAAGCAACTAGAAAGCACCAAAAGATAAAACACAATAGTCACCTTAGTCCTATACAAGCAACTAGAAAGCATCAAAACATAACTAATTGAAGACTAAAAGGTTACACCAAAAAAGTCACATCACCTTAGTTCTACACAAGAACTGGAAAGCACTAAAAAACATTGATCAAAACTCAACATAAAAAACAAGTGACACATCACCATGGTTAGGTATAAAATACTGTATACAAAACATCATCATGACATCACCAAAATAGTAACTCTCAACCTCTAGTAGACATCCAAAATTGGTCAACACTCTAAGTCAAACCCGAACTCCTACATGATAAACATCATACATCTCATCAAAATTTTAACAATTGTTTTCATAGTTTGTTATGTTTTCGAAACACAAAGATTCAATTAACAAGCAGGGTTATAGTTTTCCATTTTCCCTAGTGTTGATTGGCTAATGCTTCTGAGTTCACAAGAATAATAGATTCAAAAATCTTATTAGAAGTCAATTAAGTATTACATTGAATTGTCAGCCAAAACTTGAGTTTATCAAATTTCCCCAATTCACAATTCACAATTTACTGTACAAATACATTTTAATAATAATTAATTTTAAAACTTTAATTAAATATTAAATTAAATCAATAATCACTAAATTATTAATGATAATAATTATTTATTTATTAATAAAATAATTTCTATTAAATTATTAATCTATTAATAAAATAATTATTATTAATAATATAATAATATTATTAATATTTGATATTTGATAAAATATTTAATAATTACTAACATTTAATAATTTTAAATAACATATATTAAAAATCATACTATATTAAAAATCTTTAATTAATAAAATTTAATTAAAAACTAAATTTAATTATAAATTTAATATAATCTAAAACAATTAAATGATATCATTGTGGGACCCGCGATCACAGCCCTTGGGCACACATGGTCCTGATTGTACAAGTAGTCATGTGTTGTTGTACGCAGCTATAGTCTGCTTACAGCAGTCGCACACTAGTTGGTAGTTGTTGCATGACGCTAGAGGGAGAAGGTAAGGGAGGTGGGGGTAATGGCCCACTCCCCTTTTCATTTTAAATGTATATTAATTTATTTTTAAAATATGTTTCATAAAACATAAAACATGAAACCCTCCCTCCAAATGAAATCAAATTCCTCCTTTGTTATTTTTTAAATTATCAGAATGCAATTTCCATAATTACCATAGTAATTTTAATTACTGTGGAAAATTATATATATATATAACATCCTCCCAATAAGATCTGATAAAAAAACACAAGATAGAGAATCAAAATAAATTAATAATATTGGGTTTTCTTTTCTAACCCCATAACTCAATTTTTTTACAATCCATATACGAATCCTCGAATTAACAAACAAGGGTTTCAAAAAGATGAAATTCATTAATAGACGCCTTTGAAAACAAAGAACAATAGATTTCACAAGCAAGGGTTTCAACCCAATTGAAATTCAAAAAAAAAGATCCACCACAAACATGGAGAAGACAAAGAAATCAAAGAATAATAACTATTGTGCAAAACCCACAAGCTCCTACCTAGATACGATGCTAAAACAATGAACACATAGAGCTCGCAAGCAAATCATTTTTCTTTCGAAAACCCTTTTCTCGAAAATTGGCTCCTCCAAACCTATGTGTGGAGAAATGAGCTCTGATTTCCTAATAAAGAGCTTTGCCAAAATTAGGACTTCGATTTTGCAATCACCTGAAACTCTTTTCCTTTATTATTTTTATTCTTTTAATTTCATGTGCAAGTTTTTGCATTTTAATTAAAATAATCTTTATTAAATTAATTCCTTTCTCTCTTTTATTAAATCACGAGACATTTTTTAATAATATATTTATTAATGTAAATATATTATTATTTAGAGTTTATTATTAAAATGAAACTCCTAAATAAATTATTATTAAATTAAATGAATATAAATATGCCAAAATTAGGACTTCAATAAAAAAATTTAAATTTAATTATTTTATTTAATTAATTTCTCAATTAATTAAATGTAATTGAATATTGAATTTTCTTTATAAAATTCTCATTAAATTAAATCACTAAATTGTCTTTTAAGTTGATTTAATTATAACTAAAATCACAACATATCCACAAGACTAAATACGAAGACCCATTATAAAGGATGAAGTACTAAATCAAACTCTAGGGTTAAAATCATGAATTCGTGTAACTTGACGAATTCGAAAGGGTGAACAACCCAGATACTTGTCCTACTTTATAGGAAAATTGGCTTTAGGTTAGGATTTGGACTCAAGAATTATCTCCCCTCTTTTACCATTGAGATACTGCAATAGGGCACACTCATCTTGGAAATTCAAGGAAGTTGATGCCCAGTACCTGTAATCTACATAAAATCCATGTATATACATACTCATATATTCTAAACTAAATAGGCAATTGCGGGGAGTGGTGCATTATGTAGATCCCGACTAGTGGGAAACTATGACTCCCTCTGTCAACCACATTAAAAATGTCAAACATAAAGTAAAACATACAAGTACACCATACACATGCAAGTATGGGGTAAATAACCATAAAAACTACACATAAATCATTCATCTAACTAATCATCATGAAATAACTAAAATGACTATATGAATATACATGTATTGTCATCAAAAGGATAAACATAAACACATGAAATAATTGAGCATCAAGTAGCTCATCAATATATCAACTGAGTATGAAATACATCTAATCAAATTTGGTAACCAAGTACTAATAATCATAAAACATAATCATAAAATTTTCCCAAAAGAATCTGGAAAAACAACCTAAAAAGAAAACTAGGGGTAGGCATTACACAAACACTCGAATGAATGTAAAGAGATAAGCATGCTAGAAAGGATGAATCAACCATTTAATCATCTAATCCATAACATCTAGTAAACATGTGGAAAAGTAACATCACAATGAACATATATAAGCATAAATTGACTATACCTATATATCAAAATAACATAAATCACAAGGAACATACTCCAGAAGATACGAAGAACCATGTGAGCATCCAGCTCCAAAATTGAACAAGGAGAAAGGCCAATACTATATGTCAGTCCCCAACAATGGTAAAGGTATACATCAAACCCATAGGCCCACTCCTATTGTGTTGATGGAGATAGTGATCTAACCTTAAACACAGACAAGAAAATCTTCCATGGCTAACACTCATGCTAATTAGTACATAGGACTGAAACCAAGACCATATGACAATGCAATACAATAGGTCCTGTTCAAACACTCTATAGTATTACAATGTAGGGACTCTAGTGGAGAGTAGAACACTTGGCATCATGGAGCCCAAGCTAAATATTGTGTAGAAACTTTCCCTTGGGAGGCTATCACACTATGTCCTCAAAAGGTAACCATATAGACACATGCCCTTAGATATACCACCAAGTTCGTACCCTCGGATCAATCGCTAGGTACTCATATTTTAATTATCTTAGTTTTATTACCTAGTAATTTATTTAGTTATCACTTATTTAGAAACTTCTTTGTGTTACCTTGTCAGAATGTAACTAGGATAATGAGAGAAGCCCCTCCACACGTTTACCCTACATACCCATGCTCATCACATTATGAGTGCCCGTAGGCCATGCAATTTTCCAATTGAACCCCAATGAATCATAACTCCACCAATGTCAACCAAGAGTTCATGCCTCGCAAGACCCAAAAAATGCATGTGCACATGCTCGTGTGTGGGCACACCAACAACATGAAGAGCATAAATAGCAAGGGTCAAATGAGAACAAAAAAATTACAAGTATAACAAAATCACTCAACCGGCCTATATCCAATAGTTTGGATTTGGCATGAATCCCAAAGCAATAAAATACATCTAGTACATCTAGGGTTGGATAGATATCCCTATAGATAATCTACATCGATGACCCACTTCAGTGCCAAGAAAACTCGAGAAAATTGGGTGGCATGTAAATCGAGGCAAAACCAAAAATGCTTAAAAATCTCAAAATCAAAACCCATTATTTCATTGGGTACAAAAGTCACAAATATAAAATAAAGTTTGGGTTTGAAGACTGTATGCAAAAAATGACCAACATAATGGCCCAAAACACCAAACCCCCAAGTCCAAAAGGCTACAAATGCTCATACTCATCCAACTAGGTAGAGCTAGCATGCAGAAATAGAGGAGAACACTAGTTCTCAGCCTCCAACTAGTTTACTACTAGAAAAAGACTCCAAAATGGAGTAAAAACAATAAAATTAAAGAGCCCTACCTTGCACCCAAAAGGGCTAAAATAGGAATGTGATTGATAAAATAATAGCCCCACAGTCACTGCCAAAAATCCTGGCAAACAAAGGCCTCCCCGAGTTGGATCCAATGAGCTCAACCTCACGATGATCCAGTGCCCATAGCTCCTACAGTGAACATAACGTTAAATCCTTTAGAGAGGATTTTAGAATTTTATCTTCAAATTCCTATTTCACGAGTGAGAAGCGAGGAAATAATTCCCTTCTAGGATATATATATTCACTTTTAAAAGTAGAATATAATATTAGGAAATTAACTGGCTCACTAAAACAACCCCTTTTCAACCCAGACAAAATCAAGCAATTATAATTAAATGGAATTCAACTATGGCAAAGCTACCGAGAATTAAAATAATTAAATCAAACATAAAATTCCCTTAAACTATTAAGTTACAAAATTCCTTAATAGCTTTCGTGACAAATGTGAACCTATAAATGCTCAAATATGCTCACGGGTCTAATCACATAATGCAAACAAGTTTAGAATTATTAAATTACTAGAGGGTTTAATTAATCAATTAAATAGGATACGTCGACCATACAGGGATGACATTGGCTAGGTAAGAACAACCAAATCACTATCTCCATGTGCCATTGCCAGGGATATAAACCTTGCACATTGAACAATAGGATCAAGTGCAATTGCATATAATAATATAGTCGAAGCAATAAATGTATTAACTCACATTAAAATCATCTATTTAAATCACTCACTACATCATAAACATTACAAAGAAAGACTAAAGTAAATAACCATAGCATCAAATCCAAGTATCTAGAATCTAATAAGTCCATCATATAATCATAAATAGAGTATATGTTGGAATAAAAAATACCTAGATATGATCATAAAGAATCATGTCACATCAATAGGCATTGTCATGTAGATATGATAAAACTGAACAACATAGCATCTAACATCTATGATACTGATAAATCATTATATGGTATTTGACCATCAAGTCATCTTGAATGTCCTGAAACATGAGTATCAAAGTATCTCTCAAAACCAAAATATAACAAGGTATAGAATGCAAACATAGGAGGCACTACATCTGCCCTCACTAGGCATAGGCTTACTCCTAGAAGCCTGCAAAAAGATAAGAGTATAATCCCTCAACTATTTAGCATCTTCCCAAGTAGAAAAAGTCACATCACTCAAGTCCCATTGGACCCTTACCTGCTCTATGTCCTAACCTCTGAGGGTCATTCTCCGATGCTAAAGGATATGAATGGGCTCCAAAGAAAGCTTCCCATCCTCCATCTGCAAAGCATCCCAATCAAGTACATGGGTTACATCAAGAATATACTACCTCAAAACATAAACATGGAAAACATCATGGATGCGTAATAGGCTAGGTGACAATGCTAGACAATAAGAAACATGATTGATCCTCTCAAGGATCCCAAACAATCTGACAAAATGTGGTGCCAACTTAGAGCCTTTCCCATAATGGATGGGGCTCTTCTGTGAACACACTCTCAAAAACACTCAGTCACCAACTGAAAAGTGACAATCTAGCCTATGGGAATCTGCATACTTCTTTTGCCCATCCTAAGCAGTAACCAAACGCTCTCTAATATGAACAACCTATTTCACCATATCCTAAAGCATCTCTGGACCTAAAATCTCTCAGTCCTCTAAATGATCTCAACTCAAAGGCATACATCATGGTGTACTACATGGTGTACTATATAATGCCTAAAAAGGTGACATGCCAAGAGAACTATGGTACCCATTGTTATAAGAAAACTCAATAATGTATAGATAGTCCTCCCACTTCACCTGCCTATCCATCACATACATGTGAAGCATGTCTTCCAGATCCTAGTTCACTCTCTCTGACTAACCATCGGTCTCTAGGTGGTAAGCTAAACTAAAATTGAGTAGCATACCCAAAGCATGCTGGAGAGATAGTCACAATGATCAGGTAAACACTAGATCTCTATCCAATATAATCTTATGAGGGATTCCATGCAATCAAACAATGTCCTCCAAGAAAATATGCACTACAGAAGAAGTTGTCTATGATGCTCTCATGGGTAAAAAATGTGCTACCTTGAACAACT
Organism: Cupressus sempervirens; assembly: GCA_028749045.1. Classification (NCBI taxonomy): domain Eukaryota; kingdom Viridiplantae; phylum Streptophyta; class Pinopsida; order Cupressales; family Cupressaceae; genus Cupressus; species Cupressus sempervirens. The sequence goes on from CM053783.1 coordinate 216,061,431, forward strand.
TTTCCATCATCACCATGATAAAATTGTGTTGGCATGATGACATGGGAAACCCTATGATAAAATCAATACATATAGTGTCCCACTTCCATTGTGGAATAGTATGCGGCTACAAAAGGCCCATCAGATGTTGATGCTTTGCTTTCACTCTCTGGCACTCAAGACATCCAAAAACACAATCAACATCACACCTCATCCCTACCAAAAATTACTACTGTCTAAGGTTGGCATGCATCTTTTTGATGTCAGGATGTGCAGAATATGGCACACAATGTGCTTCTGACAACATCAAGATATAAAGATCACCATAAGCTAGCACATATATGCACCCCAAGTATCGTAATAGTCTATCAGAATCTAGAAAATAACTTGAAAAAAACCCCTCGAGGTACATCTAGACTCAATCTCTGCCCTCACCTCCTAATACCACATATCACTAGGAAAAGTCTCTAAGATATGGCCTTGCAAATCCACCCCCAATGACAAAATTGATATCTCATGTCTCCTCCTACTTAAGGCATCTGCAATGACATTCTCTTTCCCTTTGATGTAGCAAACATTAAAATCATATTCACATAGGAACTTCATCCAATAATGTTTTCATGTATTTAGGATTAGCTAAGTAAAGATATAATGCAAGCTACAATGATCATTATATAGCTCAAACTTATGTCCCAAAAGGAAATGTCTCAAGTGCACAAGTGCATGCACAATGGCCGCAAGTTCAAAATCATGAGTGGGGTAGTTAAGTTCATGGTCCAAGAGTTCTGTAAACTCATATGCAATCACACAACCATCCTGCATCAATGCTGCACCCACACCTTCCGATTAAGCATCTATGCAAACCATAAAATTGCCTATAGGATTAGGCACCACAAGGACTGGTGCACTAGTCAATCACTCCTATAGAGCCTCAAACACTAACTCACATTGATATAACCAAACATATTTTTTCCCTTTCCTCTAAAGAGAAGTTATGGGATGAGCCACTCGTGAGAAGTCCTTCATGAATCGGTAGTAGTAACCAACCAATTCCATGAAACTATAAACCTTTGAAATATTAGTGGGCACCGACCAATCCATTATAGCTCATGTTTTCTTTGGTTCCACTACAATACCATCACCTATGATGATATTCCCCAAATACTTTACCTCAGACTAGAAGAATCCACATTTACCCAAGTTTCCATACAACTAATAGTCTCATAAGCACTGTAACACCTAGTGTAAATGGACCTCGTGCTCCTTAATAGTGTTAGAATAGATCAATATGTCATCTAAGAACACAAAGACACACTAATCAAGGTACACATGAAATACTTCATCCATTAGACTCATAAAAACTAGTGGCACATTGGTTAACCCAAAGGGTACAAGTATAAACTTATAATGCCCATAACGTGTATGAAATGGTGTCTAATGAATGTCAGCCTCATGAATTTGAAGCTGATGGTATCCCAATTTAAGATCAATCTTTGAGAACACTCTCCCTCCCTTCATCTCATCAAATAAGTCATGTATTCTCAGCAAAGGATACCAGTTCTTCATTGTCACCTTATTCAACTATCGGTAGTCAATGAACAACCACAATGATCCATCCTTCTTCTTCACAAAGATGAATGGAGCACCCCATAGGGATACACTAGGATAAATATTTCCCTTGGCCAATAATTTCTCTAACTAAAATTTGAGCTCACTCAACTCTTGAGTAGTCATATGATAAAGATCTCATGAAATAGGCTCTACTCCTGGAATGAGATCAATATGAAAGTCAATGTTGCATTCTGGCAGCATTCCTGGTATCTCATCAGGGGATGCATTTGCATACTCATGAAGGAGTGGGTGATCATCTAGTATCACCTCATGGACCTTAGCCTCCTTGAGGTCATTGACAAAGACCACAAACATTTGACATCCATGTTGCACACTCTACTTCAGCTGATTAGTTGAGATCATCCAAAGTGAGACTGGCCTCTAGACTCCTACAAGCTCCACCTATCCACATGTGTTATCCACACACTATACCAACTTATTTCAATAGTCTATATCCATACCCAATACGATGTTAAAAGATCCTAAGGGTAGGATACAAAGATCAACTATGGTGGTGAAGGTACTAAAGTCCAACACATAGACCCTAACTATAGAATCCATAATCACCTTGGAAATTGTAGTTAACTCAACCTGCCACCTATCAACCTGTCATCCAGCCACTAGCCCACACCATTGAACAAGGTATGGTGAAATAAAAGAATCTAAAGCACCTGAAACAATTAATATTGTGGAAGAAATCACATGCAACATACCTTACCCTCAACTATGGTACACTGGTACTTAGCTTAACAATTGACCACTGCTACAAAAACCTTATGGAATCTACCTACATCTCCCAAAGTAGGCTCTGACATGATTTCTCCTTTGTTAGGCCCTGAAGATTTCTTTGGAGGACACTCCTTGGCTCTATGGCCAAGTTGACCACATGAAAAACACACTCCTCCAATATTGGAACCCTGTCTACATCCACCCTAAGAAGCACTAGAATAAGGTACACTTCCCTTGCTAGAGTTTTACTGACTAAAGATGGCTGATTCTATAAGAACTTCTAACCTCTACTTTGGTCACATCCCTTAACCCCTATGAAACCTGAACTTTGTCCACCCTTAGACCAATACTGATAGTTATGTTTCTTCTAGCGACCATGACCACCTTGTAAGGGTGTTGGTTGGGTTTGACCCTTCCTTGAGAACTGTGGCTTAGGGGATTGGAAATCCTACCCTCAAGGTCATGTACTATGGCCCTAAGAACCTAATTTTCCACTAAACCACTTTAGCACATTTCTCTCTACAATCCTTTCCTTTTCAATAGCAAAGTCAAGTGTCCTAGGTTGATGCATCTAAACATCTCCAATAATGGAGTCCTTAAGACCTCAGATAAAATGTTGAGTAAAGATTACCTCGTCATGGCTATATCATGAGTATTTCCTAAGCTCAAAGAATCCTATCTTGGACTAATCTATCAACTTGTTCCCGTGTTTAATCTCATGGAACTCATCAGCCTGAGTCTACCTAAACTGAGGGGATAGGGACCTCTCTCTAAATCTCTCCTCAAAGATCTCCCAAGTGAGATTTGTTATACTAATCTGGAGCTTCCACCCCTCAATGTTCCACCAAATAGATGTGTGGTCTCTCAGTTTCATGATCGCACAACAAGTTCTCAAGTTTCTTACATATGGATACATGGAAAAGCAACATTCCATATCAAGTAACCAAGTATCATCCCTAAGGCTACCTCCCTTACCATCAAAGAATGGTATTTTAGACTGTTGAAGGGATTTCATCATGTCCATATGGATGGAATCCTCACCATCATGGTCTCAACCTCTCTAATGGTGCCCTCTTCCACCAGGTGGTGTGCAAGAACACTCACGCTCATATTCCTCTTCCTCTCTATGCTCTGACATGTGGGAATCTCCATGGTAAGATCTCTCTTCCTGGCTATGAACATGTTGGTTTTCCTCAACTCGAGGTCCCAACAGAGCTATAATCTCTTGTAATAAAGGTAATAGTGCCCTAACATCACCTTGATTGTCATCATAGTGGAAAACTAACATAGAGATCCCAATGTTGCAACATGGGCTCTAATATTATATGTAATGCCCCATTCAGAGATCCTTGGATCAAGGATAGATAAAAGCAATATTTAAAGAACAAGCATGGAATCAAACACATCAACATGCAATAAATCAAAAGATCACAATGAAAGACTTAACTAAACAATCCAAATGTCCAACGATCTCCAAGTGTCTCTACCTACCAATGTGTTCAACTAATTATGAAAGTTAAATAGTTATGAAACCTAGACTCCCTAGTTTATCGAAACCTAGAAAGGTGTGCAATCCTCAAGGGTACTTGAAACACCAATCTACGTTTCCCAAAGTTAGCAAAGATACTCCCTATTTTTTGTGCAAGGAAACAGTAACCTCCAAGCTTGCACAAGAGAATACCTCCTCACACAAGAAAGTACATCATTGTGTACAATAAATTGCTTTCTAAAATGTGAGAGAATGCATTTCCCACATGAAGTAACACTAAAAATGAATAGAAAACTCTCAATAACTGAGATCAAGGCTTGCACAAGAGAATGACTAGTCTCATGCAAGAGAGTACAATCTTGCATGAGCATTCACCGCACTCTACACAAGAGAAGGGTTTTCTCACATAAGAGAATGCATTCTTGCACAAGGAATCCCCTCTCTAACATCAGATCCAACATCAAAAAAAGAAAAGCAAACAAGGAATGAAAAGTAGAATACTTCCTCCACACCAGGGAGTACCAAATCCATAAATATTGAGGCTCAAACACTTGAATGAAAGTAAATATCTAAGCATGCTAGAAAGGATGAATCAACCATCTAATCATATAATCCATAGCATCTAATAAACATGCTGAAAAATAACATCACAGTGAACATACATGAGCATAAATCGATTATCTATATAAACTAAAATAACATAAATCACAAGGAACTTACTCCAAAAGATATAGGAGAACCATGTGAGCATCCAGCTCTAGAAGTAAATAGGAAGAAAGGCCAACTCTATACACTAGTCCCCAATAGTGGTAAAGGTAGCTATACCTCCTAACCATGTGGAATCCATAGGCCCACTCCCATCATGTTGATAGAGATAGTGATCCAACCTCAAACACACACTTGAGATAATCATCCATGGCTAACACTCATGCCAAATAGTATAGAGGACTGAAACCAAGATCATGAGACAATGGAATACAATAGGTCCTAGTCAGACACTTAATGAGACTACTATGTAGGGACTCTGATGGAGAGTAGATTGCTTGGCATCACAGAGCCCAAGCTAAATATTGTGCAAAAAAACTCCCTCGAGAGGCCATCACTCTGTGTCCTCAGAAGCTAACCATATAAACACCTGCCCTCGAATATACCTCCAGGCCTATACCCTTGGATCAACCGCTAGGTAGTCACATTTTAATTATATTAGTTTCATTACCTAGTAATTGTTGGAATACTTTAGAAAAACTTGGCAGGGGGGGTTGAATTAGTTATCCAAGGTCCAAATGTATAAATAAAACATTTCACAACTTAGTTAACCCATAAAACATCCATATCCATTCATGCATCCATATGATTATGCAATCACTAAAACTTGTAGGTTACTATCAAATCAACTTGCAAAAATGTAAAGCATGAAACACAAAAAATTCATCAACACACTTGACACAATGATTTATGTGGAAACCCAATTTGGGAAAAACCACCAGTAACATGCTACTCCTTTTCACTCTTCTAAAGTGATGCCTTGTGAAAGGCCAACCCTGTTAAAGGTTACAATACACACTATTAAATGTGACCCAATTAAGGGATTTCAATCACCCTGTTAGAAGTGAGCCTTGTTAGAGGACTTTAGGCCATTCACCTGGAATGCCACTCAATTAAAAGATTTATAAATGATTGTTAAGTCAACCTTACTCCAAGGGATTTACCCTAGATTGATACAATTGTTAGAAAGTAACAGTAGAGCTTTGATCCGATACAACTTACAACTTCTTTTATAGATTATAGATATCCTTATGGATAATCTAGATCCACAACCCACTTTAGTGCCAAGAAAACCCAAGAAAATTGGGCAACATGCAAATCAAGGTGAAAGCAAAAAATGCTCGAAAACCTCAAAACTAAAAACCCATTATGTCATCGGGTACAAAAGTCACAAATATAAAATAAAGTTTGGGTTTAAATATAGTATGCAAAAAATGGCCAACATAATGGCCTGAAATCCCAAACCCTCAAGTCCAAAAAACTACAACTGCTCGTACCCATCCAACTAGGTAGAGCTAGCATGCAAAAACAGAGGAGAATACTAGTTCTCATCCTCCAACTAGTTTCCTACTACAAATAGACTCCAAAAAGGAGAAAAAATAATAGAATGGGAGAGCCCTACCTCATAGCCAAAAGGGCTAAAATAGTAATGCACATGATAAAATAATCACCTTGTGGTCACCATTGAAAATCCCCAAAAATGAAGGCCTCTCTGAGTTGGATCCAACGAGATCAATCTCACGACGATCCCATGCATGTAGCTCATGTAGTGAACATAACAGTAAATCCTTTAGAGAGGATTTTGGAATTTGCTCTCCAAATTCCTATTTTATGATTGATAAGTGAGGAAATAATTCCCTTTTGGGATATATATTCACTTTTCAAAGTGGAATATAATATTAGGAAATTAGTTGGCTCACTAAAACAACCCCTTTTCAATGCAGAAAAAATGAAGAAATTCCAATTAAATGGAATTTAAATATGGCAAAGTTGGCGGGAATTAAAATAACTAAATCAAATATAAAATTCCCTTAAACTATCAAATCACAAAATTCCTTAATAACTTTCACAACAAATGTGAACCTGTAAATGCATAAACATGCTCATGGGTCTAATCACATAATGCAAATGAATCTAGATTTATTAAATCACTTGAGGGTTTAATTAATCAATTAAATAGGATATTTGGACCATACAGGGATGATATTAGCTAGGTAAGAACAACTGAATCACTAAATTCATGTCTCATTGCCAAGGATATAAATCCTACACACTAAACAATAGGATCAAGTGCAATTGCATATAATAATATAGCTGAAGCAATAAATGCATTAAATCACATTAAAATCATCTATTTAAATCACTCACTGCATCTTAAACATCACAAAGCAAGAATGAAGTAAATAACCATAGCATCATATCCAAGTATCCATAATCTAATAAGTCCATATAATCATAAACAGAGTATATATCTGAATACAAAATAACCAAATATCATCATAAAGCATCATGTCACATCAATAAGCATCATCATGTAGATATGATCAAACTAAACAACATAGCATCTGTTAGAAGTAGTAATCTTTCCTTGGTTGTATTTATTTATTAAATGGGATAAACCAAGGTATCCCTTATGTATTTTATCCTTTAGTACACATGTGAAGGACATATTATTTTCTTGTCCTCTAGTCCACATTTGAGGATAACTCTTTTTTGTAATTCCTTTATTAAAGAAAGTAGTTTATTCCTCCTTAAGAGGATATTGACACTTTGCACACACTTATTATGAATGGTGGCATTCATAGAAATGGGAGTTACACATGCAACTCCTTTCTCATCTCTATAAAAGAGATGCCTCTCATTCTTCTACAACTACTTCTTCTACACATCATCTTGATGTTATTGTAATGAGATATTTGCTCCATCTTCTCTCTCTCTCTCTCTCCTTTCTTAGGGCTTTTGTCTTCCATTCATAATATTACACAAGGGGTTTTCTTTTCTTTCCCCTTTCAAAATATCTTGTCTCTATTCTTGTTGATCCATTGGGAAACTCATTTGGTTTATATTAATATTCTTCACATTAAGCTCTCTTGGATTGTTTTATTAGTTTTTCATTTTTTCTCGATTTCTTACAGCATCTAACATCTATGTAACTGGTAAATAAAAATATAGTATTCAACCATTAGTTCATCTCAAATATCATCAAACATGAATATAAAAGTATCTCTTAGAACCAAAATATAACAAGGTACAATGCAAAAATGGGAGGCACTACATCAATCGCCTGAGAATACTCCTCTGAGTGCAAGAATGAATGGTTACTTTAATCCTCAAGTTCAAGATTGGCCTACAGGAACATTTATTTCAAGGGTTGAAATATACTATCATGGAGACACTTGACATTGCATTCAACCAAGTACAACTAGCTGAGGAAAAGCTTGGCGTTCACTCTCATGCTCCCTTACCTTCATTTTCTATAGGTACTCCAAAAGTCACAAGTTCTCAACCACAACAAAAATTCTCAAAAGATTAAAAAAAATCTTCTCCTTCCTCTTCTTTTTAATCTCCTTCTTTTGATACTAAGAAATCCAAATTGTGTACTTATTGTAAAAAGAAGGGACATGAAAAGTTTGAGTGTTTTAAATTAACAAAGAAAAAAAAAATTGTATAGTCTCATGATGAGGAAAGTAAAATTATTCCCATTGAGAATTTTGGGGATGATAGAATTTACAAGGAGTTGAAAGGTAGGCTCAATTTGGTCATCTTAATGAATCAACATTTTATCTCAAGGGGACATGACTATTTGTTTGTCACTCGAGCTCATTTGACACATAATTTTTCTATGGATTGTATCATAGATAATGGCTTGCATAAAAATCTAATACCAAAGTCCATTGTTGACAAACTTCATTTACTAATGGATCAATATCCTCATCCATATTCACTTGGATGGAAGCATAATAGTTCATCCTCATAGATCACACACACTTGAATGTTGTCCTTTGCATTCAGCTCCAAATTTATTGATAAGGTCATGTGTGATGTAACCACCGTGGATTGTTGTGGTTTATTGCTTGGAAAACCTTATCAGTATGATAGGAAAGCTCATTGTGATGCCTTTAATAAAACTTATATGCTATAACAAGATAAGAAGATATATCTCATAAAATGTACTAAGAGTACTAACAGTCTAGTACTTAGTTGCAGACAAGCCAGAAAAACTATTAATCAAGCAAAAGAGTTTGCCTTAATTTTTATAAGGTCGCAATTCAATAATTCTAAAACTAATATGATGTTTAATCCACATGCCTCATTGGAAAAATTATTGCAAGAATATCCACATGTATTTCAAGAGCCTAACCCACTTTTAGCATGCTTATAATCAAGCAATTCACTCATCTACAAGTCACTCACCTTTTGAGGTATATCTTGCATTTCAACCTTTAGCTCTATACAAGTTTCCATTATCTTTGATATCTCTAGCCACTGAGCATATTCAAAAAGAGAAAGATAAGGCCCAAGCCTTCATCCAACATTTGCAGAATCTTCAATCCAAAGTAGTTCAGATTCTTCTAAAAACTCAAGAAAAGAAAAAACAACTTATGGATTATCATCGAGTCCCTCACAATTTTTAGGTTGGGAAAAAGTTTGGTTATACTTGGACAAACAAAATTTTCAAGAGAAATCACATATTAAGGTCAATCACTTTGTTATGGGCCTTACACCATTCTTCAATAGGTATCTGATAATGCTTTCCAACCTGATCTACTAGCTCAATTGGGAACTCATGTTGTTGTTAATGCTGATCTTGTCAAGCACTACCATGAATCAATATTAGAAAATGAAACCACTATTATTCATCTTGTAGATTTTTTTTATTTTCATCTTCCACTTGATTATGATAGAGATTTTGAAACAAAGACTCGTCAGACATGACATTGTTCCACCACTTCCTACCTTGTTGCAAAGCAAGGCCAACTTCTACATCAAGCCCATTGGATCTCACACCATTAGCCTTCTCAAGAGTTTCCTTCTCTCTTGTGTGCATTGGAGTCTAATTCTAACATTATTGGGAGGAATTATGAGGATTCATAAGGTATTCATAGGATATATTATATGCCTAATATTATTTTTATTAGTTTTATGCCTCTTACATAAGGTTCAAAAGTAAAGAGTAAATGTTAGTTTCATACTTAATAGGAGGTCAACATAAGTTAGTAGATGGCTTTATTGTTATTCTTTTCCATCTTGTGCATTGAGATTTGGAAAAACTTATAATATTTTTTTATTTTCCATCTCACATGGATATTTGGAAAATATTTGCATATCCTTTATTTTATGCATATTAGTGCCTATAAATTTGTAGCCTTCTCTCTATAGAGGTAGATTGGAATAATAAAATTATGTAGCTTATTTTCTGGGAATTTTGTTGATGCTTAGATTTTATTCTTAGACTATAGATATTTTTGTCTCATTAATAGAATTAAATCTCTATTTTGTTTCCTTTCATTTTTTTCATATCAATCCCACTCTCCAAAATAGGGCATCTATTCAAGTGCCTTGGTGAGTGGATTCCCCTATAGGTCTAGGTCAATCTAGGATGTTTGGTTGGTCAACGTCAAACTAGGTTAGGAGGCCAAAAAATAAACTTTTAACAAAATCAAAGGAAGGTGTGCACATACGCACCTGTAGGGGATGCACCAAGTGTGTTCATCTCACAAGTCTACAGGTCACGCATGCGCACCCTTGGAGGTGCATTGAATGTGTACCTTAGCACCCTAAGTACTTATAAATATGAACCCCCCCCCCCCCCCCCCCACCCCCCCATGTGTATGTTCATTCTACCTTTTTGAGACCATCTGGGACTGAACCATCACATATACACTCCTTGTTATTTCTGTGCCAACCACAAAATCCTAATGTAAATTGGTGTACGACACCTCTTGAAGACAAGAAGGGTCACTTAGGTGACTAATGAGTTTGAAGTTGATACAAGACCTATAAGTTATTTTCAATATTTTAACATGGATATTAATCCATTTGATGTAATGATTTGATCCATGGTAGATGGAATAACTTGTAATAATGCACTTGGTGCACATATTGTATGTAATTGCCAAAACATGGCATAATAGGCCTAGAAGATTAAGGATGGGTCTATAGATGAGTTTAGGAGTTTTGAAATTCTATTAGGGTCCTAAAAGGATGAAATCCTTAGTTATGGGTCATAGAGAGTTAAAATTAATAAGTTTTAGTTCACTTTCATTGTTTAAAAGTCCAATTAATTTGTAATGGCTAGTAGCCATTTGGGAGGGAAAGGGAGTTTTAGTTGTTTAAACACTTAACTAATCCCTCAAACTGGTTGAAAGAATTTTGGGAAGTCAATATTGATTTCTATTTGTATTTGGGACTTTTTTGTACAAGCAAGGAAATTTGGAGTGTACGGACAACACCAAGAATTAATGAAATACATGTTTTGATCAACAAATCCAATGTTCTTGGCATTAATACCTTTGGTTTTGATTTAAGATCTTACATAAAATAGTGTTGGAAGTTTAAATAGGGTATTTTAAGGCTTTTTTACATGTTTTGAAGGTTTTGACAATCATTTTACATGACTGTACTTGCACTTCCAGGGGATTAGACTAATTTTTTGAGTTTCCTTTCTTTCTTTTGAAGTTTCTTTGATACTAACACCCATTCTATGGACTTAATGGCCTAAAATCCACATAATGGTGTATATATATCATGTACTATAGAAATTTAGTTTGTAACTTTTAACAAATTGGTTGAGAAGTGTGATCAAAGGACTGGAACTAGGAATGTTCCTTGGAAAGTGATAGCACAAGTGTAGCAGCAAAAGTTAGGGCTGAATAAAGTGGTTATTTTATGGCTAGAATAGTCTTATATAGTGGATTTAATGGTGAATCAATCACCAATTTTTCCAAGAAAGTCTTGGAAGAGTGAGATTGGAGAAACCTTCAAAATAAGGGTTTGAAACAACCGAATTGGGGCTTTTGGAGTTCTAGATATTTTGGGTCTAATTCCTCTTAGAATTAGGAGTTTTGTGTCATTTTATGGTACTTTCCAAGATTTAAGACCATGGGGATATATCTAAGAGGTAGTTTCTTTGTAAAATCATCAAGTTTTTAGTGTGTTTACAGGGGTACAGGCTGAGTACTATCATTTGGTCGAAAAGACTAGTACCTGAATCTGAAATATGTTATTAAATGGCCAAAAGGGTGTCTGAATATGAATTTAGTTCTTCTAGTTTTTTGGGAAAGTTGGGTTTTTGAAGACCAAAAAGGTGACTATAGGGCTAATTGCTTATTTCTAGGCCTCTAGGCTAGTTTGGAGTATTTTTGCCATTGTGAGTAAGAGATGGGTCAAGAAACATTAAAATCACTTTAATCTATCCTTATATACCTCAAATACCTCAAATCTATCATTGGTTTTCCTTTAGAGTAACTTTTCTTGGGTTGAGTCTCTTAAAGCCATTTGAGCACTTTTGAAGGTAGTGGATTTGTAAGCCAAATCTGAGTAACTTATCTTGAGAAAAAGGTCCATCACACTTTTCTCTACATCAAGTGATATCAAAGCAAGGGAAAGGTCTTGTGGAAGGTTTTTTTTGGTCTTGAGAAAGTTGGTTCTTGGATCCTTAGTTAAGCCCTTGAAGTAGAAATATCTTTTGAGGTGTAGCCCTGAGTTGATTCATTTTCCAAGTTGATCAAAGAACCATGGCTGAAGGTGAGGGAAGAATCTTTTGATCTTTGGTGTATTTAATCCTTTGAGAACCCTTAGAGTTGAGTAAATCCTTTGAGGAGAGTTCTTGGGTTGATCCTTTGCACCAAGGAGACAAAGATTAAAGGCTTAAGATTGAAGATTTGATATCAGGTATGGAGGCCATCATGGCTGAGGATACAAGGTACAATTAGATCTATCCAATATTCAAGACACAAGGAAGATTTCAAAGTAAAATTTTCAAGGATATTGATTCAAGTGGTTCATTTGCAAATATTATTTCATTTGAGATGGTTAACAAGTTGAATCTAGAAAGAGTGGTACATAGTAGACCTTATAAGGCACAAGAGCTTAATAATGAGGATAAGATTGATGTGAAAGAGTAGAAATATGTCCATTTCAATATTGGATCATATGAGGATGTCATTTTTTTGTGATATTGTACCTATAGTAGATTTTTATTTTATCCTTGGGAGGACATGGCAAGTAGAGAAGTGTACCTTACATGATGGAGTAGAGAATACCTAAGCATACCCTACATGATGGAGTGGAGAATGCCTACCGTTTCATGGATGGTGGACAAATGAAAGTCTTGAAACCATTGAGTGAAGATCAAGAAGCGCGGAAGGTGTCTTGGAACACTAGTATGTTTGATAGGGTTGGATTCCTTAGGAAAAAGGAATATGAAGATGAAAAGGTTGTAGAGATAGCAAAGGAAGATACCCTTGAGCAGAGGTGTCTTGAAGTGACAAATGAAGACATAGATCAAATGGAGATCCTAGTAGTTGAAGAAAAAGAAGAATATTGTCCATGGGAAGTACGAGAGAAGGAGATAAACATGAAAGCAATACATTTGCAATAGTTGGAAAAGAATGAATCACAAGAGACAAAGGTTCATGAGGAGGTAGACAATGTTACAACAAAGTATGGTGCTGAAAAAATTATGAGGGTTATGGTAATGACAAGGTAATACAAGTTGGGGTAGTCATATTTCCTTTGGAGGATGTGAGAAAATGAAGCATCCTTCTGATGATGGAAGAAAAGGCTTTTGAAGAAGTCTTGAAGGTGAACCATGGAGTAGATAAATGCCAAGAAGAATGGCATAAAGAAGATGAATCAGTATAGGTCATAGAGATAGAAAAGACATCAAGGGATGAAGATTTGAGGCTCTTGGAGACAAAGATGGTAAAGAAGGCCACAAGTTGGCAATTGAAGATGGAAAACAAGGTTGTTTGGCCCATTAAGAGGTTGATGAAGAAGAAGTTACTGAGGAAACCTACTGATATAAAGGTTCTAAAGTATGATTGTGAAGTAGAACAAGGTGTTGAAGAAGATAGAGCAACAAGTCTACAAGGACTTGAGAAATAGATAGATTTGTGGGACAAATTCAAAGTCTTAGAGGAATAATGGCAATGAAAAGGTGGATCAAAGATGGATAACCTAAGCATAGGGCAAGAATATGATGATAAAACAATGGTAGGGTATGTTAAAGACACCATGGTACAAGCAGCAATAATGAATGGTCATGAGGACACCATAATGACTAGATTTGCTCCAAGCATGAAGATTTAACAAGATGAGGATGAAGTGGGAGAAGGAATAAAACAAATAGATATTTTGGTGTAAGAAGTTGCATGGAATTTTTTGATTTCGAATCCTTTTGTTGTAGGTTTGTAGGGGTATTATGTTGATGACCTTATGAATGATGAATGTGGAGACCTCGAAGGGAATGATGAATGGTTGAACACTTGGTATGAGACTAAGAACTTGAGAGGAAGGAAAAATAAGCCATATAGGAGGAGATATACTTTTAATTTTGGATACACACAATCAGTACCAAAGAACTGGAGGACAAGAGAGAACTAGAAAAGCCAAGGGACTTGGATTATTTTGATCCTTAGGAGTACGGTGCAGGGAACCTATTGAAGACAAGAAGGGTCACTTAGGTGACTAATGAGTTTGAAGGTGATGCAATGCTATAAGGTATTTTAAATATTGTAACATTGCTATTAAGCCATTTGATGTAATGATTTGATCCATGGTGGATGAAATAACTTGTAATAATGTACTTGGTGCATATATTGAATGTAATTGCCAAAACATGGCATAATAGGCCTAGAAGGTTAAGATGGATCTATAGGTGAATTTAGGAGTTTGAAAATTCTATTAGGGTCCTAAAAGGATGAAATTCATAGTTAGGAGTCATAGAGAGTTAAATTTAATAATTTTTAGTTCACTTTCACTGTTTAAAAGTTCAAATGTTCAATTTATAATGGTTAGTAACTATTTAGGAGGGAAAGGGAGTTTTAGTTGTTTAGATACTTAACTAATACCTCAACCCTGATTGGAATACATTGGGGAAGTTAAGATTTATTACTATTTGTATTTGGGACTCCATTGTACGAGTAAGGAAGCCTGGAGTGTATAGACAACACCAAGAATCAATTAAATACATGTTTTGATCAACAAATCCAATGTTCTTGGCATTGATACTTCTTGTTTTGATTTGAGATCTTACATAAAATAGTTTTGGAAGCTTGAATAGGGTATTTTAAGGATTTGCTACATGTTTTGAATGTTTTGAGAGTCATTTTACATGAGTGCACTTGCTCTTCTAGTGGATTAGATTAATTTTATGAGTTTCCTTTCTTTCTTTTGAAGTTTATTTGGAACTAACACCCATTCCATGGACTCAAAGGCCTAAAATCCATGGAATTATGTATATTTACCTTGTACTATATGAATCTAATTTGTGACTTGTAGCAAATTGATTAAGAAATGTGATCATAGGACTAGAACTAGGAATGTTCCTTGGAAAATGATGGCACAAGTGTAGCACCAGGAATTTGGGCCGAATAACATGTTTATTTAATGATTGGAATGGTCTTATATAGTGTATTTAATGGTTAATAAATCACCAATTGTTCCAAAAAAGGCTTCGAAGAGTGAGATTGGAGAAATCCTCAAACTAAGGGTTTAAAGCAACCAAATTGCGGCTTTTGGTGTTATAGATGTTTTGGGTCTAATTACTCTTAGGATTAGGGATTTTGTGTCATTTTATGAGATTTTCCAATAGTTGAGACCTTTGGGACATGTCTAAGAGGTAGTTTCTTTGTAAAATCACCAAGTTTTTAGTGTGTTTGCAGGGGTACAAGCTAAGTACTATCATTTGGTCTAAAAGAATAGTACCTAAATCTAAGATATGTTATTAAATGGTCAAAAGAGTGTCTAAATATGAAGTAATTTCTTCTAGTTTTTTGGGAAAGGTTTATTCACTTTTCCCCTTCCTATCCCCACCAAACCGTTGTGAATCTCTTTCGCAAGAAAAGTAGCAAAATCTAGAATAGTGCTCATTCCAAATTGAAGAGTTTGAGCCATTATGAGGAAAATTGAGCTTGGGATTGGCTCGGCTTCATCCATTCCAAAAATCTTACAAAGAGAAATGTATAATTCCTGAGCCCTAGGGTTAAAATGTCTTTTCAGTAATGGCTCGAGTGTGCTAGCAATAATCACAGACAAGGTTCCAACTTTAACAGCATGCTCCTGGAATGGCCCTGTCCTCAGGCACATTCTTTGTGCATCATATCTTGCTTGCAAATAATCCATATCAATGATCTCATGCACAGCATGGTTAGTGTCTAATCAATATAACACCTTTTTAGTTATAGGATGGGACATCCCTTACTACCAAAGTACTATGTTGATTTTCATTAAATGTCAATCCGGGAGCGTGAACTTGAGATGATGTCTACAAAGTATATGCTTTAGTTTTCACTAAAAATCATTACTACCTTGAATGCAATAACCATTAAGGAAATCTAGTTTATCCAAAGGAAAGACAACTATCAAATACTTGGAAGGAAATTCTAATTATTTAGCCATACATCTATGCACCTACTACTACAGGAACAGTGACTAGTTCTATTTCCAGTGGCTGCAGGAATAGTAGTTTTATTTTAACTTAGAAAAATGAGTCTAACTCTTACTTACTAAAGTAAACTCCACCTTCCACATGGGCCCCCACAAAAGAATGAAGGAAAGATAAGCTCAGATAAATGTGTAGAAACTCAGTGTAGGCATGTATTCATCAAATATGCAATACTACAATAACCTAGGAAAAATAGTAAGATGTCTATCAACTCTATCTATCTATTTACTACTTAACCTCATAGATACAGACAAGGTCTTATTTAAAAGGAAGGAAGAACAACAAACTCCTAAAACTACGACTTTCTCATGAAGGAAAGTCAATTACAACTTTAAGACTACAAACATGCAATTGGAAAGACATTAATTCTCCCTTAAATTCCCCACAAATATAGAGATCATAGAAAATGCTAGATCTACTCTTTTATCTTATTTCAAACAGCTTCTAGGAATCCAGGTATCGTGTGTTGCATGTTTAACTAATTGCTTTGATGCTTACTTCCTTGCTTGGCCACTTTATCAGGTCCCGCTTTATTTTTCATTAAGACAAGTCCCTTCTAACTTTGTCGCCGAGTCTTCTAGCTGCAACGGTGTCATAACGCTCTCTTTAATAGCATCAATGCCTTAGCACTATTCCTTCATAATTTGTTTAACTCCCGCTTACCTTGTATCCCTACGATCAATGTTTAACACACACAAGACTTCCCACAAACATTTATTTTCATTTATTAGTTTATAAAGAAAAGGCATTTAATTATTCAACTAACAGTTTTTGCAATCTCTTCTACTGTAGGAAGATCTACCCATACCAAACATTCATGAAGAAAGATTTTTACCTCAAAATGATCCCTTTTTAGATATAATTCTGATTGTCATTTTTATGCCCTATGCCCATACTTTATACATCAAAAGTTCAAAAACATTTATACTAAAAGATGATAAAGTTTAGCATGTTATAGACAAATGTTCACAAAAAGGGCTAATAAGACTTCTATTTCTTCATGTCATCATTTTTCCCCCCAACCGTCCTGAGGCTGGTCCCTTTAGCCTCTATAGGTTTCTGATCCTCATTCGTAGCCTGAGATCATTGGCAATTTTCTCCCCTAATTCATGAGCTCTTTAATTAAAATATCCATGATTTTGTTTCAACCTTTCCCATTTCTACTCTTCGGCAATCATATTATATTCAGCAATTGAATCATACTTTCCAAGCATAGGATGTAAGAGTATGGATGGTTGGAAATGAAGAGGTACCCAATAACTTTTCTAACTTCTCCCTAACATCATATACATGGGCATCTTGCTGATGGCCAATTCCAAATTTTGGGGAGAGTGCAACTCCCTTGTTTTTAGATCTTCTAGCAATTAGATCCATCTTTGAAGAGAGGATTGTATAGCATCAGGGGCATTTGCAAAGCAATGCTGCTCCCAATCCATAAATGCATGTTCGCAAATAGGGTGAATTTTTCCAGCAGCACTGCAATTATTGTTAACGGAAAACCAATCGAAGAATACTCTGTAAGTGTTTTGTACCTCTAGCTGAATGTACAATGGTTCAAACATTTCCTTTTCCCTATAAGGAGCAGCCTGGTTCTCTTGACTAATCTCATTCTGCATCCATGACATAAGGGCCCTAAACTATACATCACCCACATAAAACAATGAATTCCAATCTTTGTCATCTAGAACAGCAAGATTGTGAACATATAATTTATAGAGAAGATTCTGCAGAGGCATCAAAATTGAATTGAATGTTGCATAAAATTCTTGGGGAGTGTGTAAGGAAGGATTCAATCCTCGAGTAATTCGAGACAACTGAAAATTAATCATTTTCTCCTTTAGGAACAGTGTGTAAACTAGAGATGGGGACCTACAATTTACCAGCTCTGGAATGAGCTCTGTAATCTTCATGACTCATTGTTGCAGGACCATAATTTCACTATCCTTCTCTTCAATTTGTTTTACTTGTTCTCTAATAGTTCTGAGCAATTGCTTCCTTTCTAAATCCCAATTTTCTTTTTCCCATTAAAACTGTTGGTACAAACTAAAATTGGTTGTTAATGGTGTAGAAATGTCTAGTGGCGTATGACAACGAACAACAGGTCTATAATCTTCAAGGTGGGGCTTAGGATGATGGTGGTCATCAGTGCTATCATCTTGAAAATTTTGTCATTCAACAAAGTTGTTATGTTGACAAGCAACAATGTTATCAACTTTTTTTGAAGGGGCAATGGCTGCAGGATAGGATGCAATAGTTGTTTTAACTTGAAATGTTTCAACAATTTCCTGAACCATTTCTTGTGCAATAGATGGATATTCCTCTGGTGGTAGATTATCAGTTTCCTCTACTGGCTATCCAACCTCAGACACTATTTCCTCTGAGGACTCTGTATCACTATCAACATTAATAGGGCTATTTGGTTTTGCGAGAATTTCCTCGAGATCATTTTCATTTTCAGGAGTAGGTGTTGTCTTCTCTGGTGACCGTCCAGGTGTAGGTACTAGAGTTTCAACATCAATAGGTGGTATAGGAGGCTCAGTAGGTGGTGCAGGAGGTTTAGTTCTCAAATTTACCCCAGACATTCTGGTGACTCATCGTGGAGTAAAAATTGGTTTCTTGCCCTTATCGACAGATTTCCCCTTATTTGGATTAAGTGCAAGTTCTTGTGATACTGGAGATACTTCTTCTGAAACTTCCTCTGTAGCACTTGTGCATGATTTTCACTTCCTAGAAGTTGAGGCTTCTACAGCCAAAATTTTCCTTTTTGCAATTTTAGGTACAGAAGCAGAAGCTGAAGCTTCTTGAGCCTTTCTATATACTACTTTCATGACTCCTACAACAGTTTTCTCGCTTGTCCCTACTCCTTTCCCTTTAGGTCCACCCTTTTTAGGTCCCTTTGTCCTTAGTTTTACAAAATCCTCCCATGTTCCCAAGTGCTGCATAGTCAATTCATTTTCAATTATAGCCCTAATCAAGCAATGGTGGGTTACCGACTAGGTTTTGCCTTGTTGTACATAGGTAGCTTGCCTTTTGATAATATTATAAAGGAAACTCAGAAGATTTACAAGACAATCCCCATGTTGCAAACCACTCAAAATTTTGAAATGAACAGCATGCAAATAGGAATACCTTCCTTCACAGGTAAAATATCTTATGATAAATTCAGCAGGGTGGATGAATTGCAGAGGGAGAGATAATCGTAATGTACCTTGCTTTTTATTTTCCTCTAGCCAAGGATCTCCAGGTACTGAGAATTGCTCTTTTGCTTGTCGTGCATCCATGTCCTCTGTCCAATGTTCTCCATTTGTGGGCAAACCAAAAACTTCTGCCACCACTTCTTTAGTGAATTCTATCTGAATGCCCTTAACAGTTGCATATCCATCCCTCAATGTATTAAGAAAATGGAGCACAATTTCCTTATCAAACTGCTTCAAACTGAGACAATAAGCTAGCCAACCTTGTTGTTGAAACAAACTACATGTTGCTGGGTCTTCTAGTAAGACTCTGTGATCTATTGGTTCATGTCGTTGAGGTTCTCCACCCATGTTTTTGAAAAAAAATGCTAGTATAGGCAATTTCACTGCAAGTGATTTTGAAAGTATGGGCAGTGATAGCTACAAGGGTTTTAACAAAGTGAAATTGAAAGTATTCAATGCTTTTCCAAACATCACATCCTTCAGTACTTCATGACGGCATTTTAATCACCAGACCATAATGAAGATAAAGATCGTGCTCAAAAATATACCCCATATTAATGAGGGGTTATGTGAAATTATGATTTAATTATTAGCCTTCTTTACATTATTTCACACATTTTGAAAGTACAAAGGGGTGCCATCTCATTACTTAAATGACCCTTCCTCGTACATCCTACATTCCAACTTAAGATTTCCTTGATTTTGCATTCATGATTTCGATTTTTCCTCCCCCCAACCTAGCAGAGACTGGGTCCCACCAGTTTGTAAAGATTGCAAATTTTGAAATTGAAATAAAATTCTTTTCTAAATAAATAATAAATTAAATAAATGCAAAGGGGTCGAATGTGACTAACCTCAGGTGCGATAGGAAGGATGGTCTGAATATTGTCGCACGAGAGAAAGTGATATGGCATGATGATGGAAAGACAAGAAGATGGGATGGAATGAGGTGGAAAAGGAATAAATTTTTATTATGAAGGCCTTGAAAATAAATTCAAGGGGCTGCAGGCATCTGAGTGGGAGACTCAGACGAAGTGGCTATAGGAAGAGATGTTTCTGCTGTGGTGAACTGTTGAAGAAATTCTTCCCTGGTTGCTGGTTTATGATATAACTTCAAGCAATGCCTATTAACTAGGAGTTTGAATTTGACCAGATCAATTGTTGACAATTGAACTACTTCATTGTTAAAAATTGTAATGATTTCATAAGGACCAAGCCATTGAGCCTTGGTGATGTTGATATCGTGAATCATACAGAAGCGCCTAATCACCAATAGAAAATTCCCTATATTTAATGATTTTATCATGCCATTGCTTTCTTTGACTCTAAATTAATTTTTTTTTATGAAGAGCTCATTTTTGCCATTCATCCAGCTCATTGAGATGCAAAATGCGATCCTGTTGTGTTGCAAGAAGGGTGATATCAAGTTTCAAAGCTATCCGCAGAGTTTTATGTTCAAATTCAATGGGCATAAGAGTCATCGTCTCATATAAGATTTGAAAAGGCATAAACCCAGTAGTAGATTTCCATGTTGTTCTATATGCCCATAAGGCTTTAGGAAGTCTAGCTGCCCAATCTTTCTAATGCAAAGACATTGTTTTAGTGAAAATATGTTCAAGCTCTCTATTTGTCACTTCTACCTATCCATTGGCTTGTGGATGATACAGAGATGATTTGCCATGCCAAATTTTTTACTCCTCCATGAGTGTTGTTATGAGATTAGATGTGAACTGAGGCCCTTGATCTAATTGTAATTCTCTTGGAACACCAAATCTGGTAAAGATACATTCGTACAGAAACTTGGCAACATTATTGTCACGAGGATGCTTCATGGGTTTTTCTTCAGCCCACTCAGTAACATAATTAGCGCAAACCAATATGTAACTTTTCCCTTCTAATGGTGGTTCAATAGGGCCAACAAAATCAATCTCCCATTTATCAAATGGTTCTACCACTATCTGTGGTTGTAGGGGCATTTCACCTATTTTTGTCGATCGACCCATTCTTTGACATTTATCACATTTTTTTTGTATACTGAGCCACATCTTTGTGAAGTGTAGGTCAATAATAACCTATATTCAGAATCTTTAATGTAGTTTTTTTGTTAGCAAAGTGACAACCACAAGGCTCGTCATGACAAGCATGAAGAACATCATATGTTTCATCCACTCTGAGACATCTTCGTGTTACCTAGTCTAGTCCAGTATAAAACATGAATCCTGAGATCCATGAGAAATTAAAACTCTTTTCTGCTAGCAACTATTTTTCTTTTCCAGAAAAATGTTGAGGGTTTTGCCAATAGTTAGATAGTTGGCAATATCAACATACCAAGGGTTATGTATTGACAAAAGGAAGAGATGTTCATCAAGAAAGCTATCTTCTATGGCTACAGGATCATCAAGTGTTTGGAGTCGAGACAAGAAATCAGCTACAACATTTTCTTTTCCTAGCTTGTCAATAATGGTGATGTCAAATTCTTGCATTAGTAACAACCATTGAGCCAATCATCCAGAGATTGCTAGCTTGTTCATCAGATATTTGATAGCAGAGTGGTCTGTATGTACAAATATTTGGTAGCCTATAATGTAATGTCTGAATTTATTTAGAGCATAAATGATAGCAAGCAGTTCTTTCTCTGTCACAGTATAGTTATACTCAGCTCCTTGAATATTTTTGCTAATATAGAAAATTGCATGTTCTACTAAATCTATCTTTTGGCCAAGTACCGCTCCAATGGCATGATCTAAAGCATCTATGTGTATGTGAAAAGGTAACTCCCAATTTGGTCCTTAGAACACTGGTGCCATTGAGAGGGCTTCCTTAAGCTATAGGAAAGATTTTGTACACTCTGAATCCCATACAAATTTTGCATCTTTTTGGAGCAATTTATATAAAGGTGCTGCAATTTGACTAAAATCTTTGATAAAACATCGATAATATCCTGCATGTCCTAGAAAACTCCTGACTCTTTCAATTTAGCTGGTACAGCCAATGTATGTATGACTTCTATTTTTGTTGGGTCTACTTCGATTCCTTTAGGGGAAATAAAGTGTCCCAACACCACCCGTTCTTGCATCATCATAAAGCACTTTTCACTGTTTAAAGACAAATTGTAGTCTTTGCATCTTTGTAAAACCTTGTCTAAGTTTTCCTTGGCTTCTTCAAATTTTTGTCCATATGTGGTGAATTCATTCATATATACTTCCAAAAAATCTACAGATATGTTAGAAATAATGCTAATGATAGCTCTTTGGAAAGTTGCAGGATTGCACAAACCAAATGGTAGGACAGCATAAGCAAATGTTCCCCATGGACATGTGAATGTGGTCTTGTCCTGATCCTCTGGTGCTATCTGGATTTGATTGTAGCCACTAAATCTATCCAAGAATGAAAAATATTTTTTTCCTACAAGATTGTCAAGAACTTGATCGACAAAAGGCAATGGAAAGTGATCCTTCTTGGTAGCAGAGTTAAGTTCTGTGTAATCTATGCAGACTCGCCATTTTTCCCCCTTTTTGGGAACAATAACCAATGGTGACACCCATTGGCTATCTAAAATAGGATATATGAAGCCAGCATTGAGTAGCTTTTGCAATTCATTTTTGACAATATCCCTTAATGTTGGGTTTATCCTATGCTGAGGTTGTCTCATAGGTTTATAATCTAGACTGATGTAAATTCTATGGGTATAGAGTGCAGGATCCAAACCTTTCATATCTGTATACTCCCAAGCAAAAGCATCCTAGTGCTTTTGTAACAGCTGCAGGGTATCATGATGTTGTGCCTGAGATAAGGACTTGCTTATATTTAATTCTCTTCTTGGAACAATTGTTGTTTTGACTACTTTTTCTGCCATTGAAATTTGCACAATTGGTTGTGAATCTATCTCATGTGGCAGGAGTGGATGCATAGGCAGTGCAAACTCAGAATAATTCAGTTCAATAGATAAAGTCAGAATGCTTTCTAAAACACACTTGTGCTTAGAAGATGTTTCAGGTTGTGTTCCATACTCATTCAATATGATAGAAGAAATGACATCATCTTCTTCTTTAATGTTTACAATTGAGTCCCATGAGATCATCATCAATTGTTCAATAGAATCTATGTCCATATCAGAGCCATCCATATTTGGCCAGACAACTTGATCATCCTATAGTAAAGGCTGAGTAGGCAAATACAAGGTTAAATTTTTAGTGTTTGTTCCATCTGAAATAGTCATTTTCCCTAATGCAATATAAGCATCTGTTGTGGCTAACCATGGTCATCCTAAAATGATAGGACATCCCCCGATACTAGTTTTTGGAGAGAGTATGACAAAATCAACTAGATACTCTCATGAATGTAATGTGACAGTTACATCTTCTAGCATACCATCAGGAATGATGGTAGAACTATCTGCTAGTTGCAAGATTGTTGACGTTTTCCTGAGACTAATGATGCTTAATTTGGACACTACTTCCTTGGTCATTACATTGATGGATGCTCCTAGGTCTATTAAGACATTCTGCACTTGCACTCCTTGAATGGTGAGGGTCACTACTAGGCTTCCAGGATCTACATACTTAGGCATTTTGCAGTTATCAAGCATAAGATCAGAAAGTTGTCCAAGGACACGGATAGTCTTTCGGTCTTTCTTTTTCCTTCCTAAATTTTTAACACATGCTTCTCTGATAGCTTTTGAATATATAGGTACTTCCTATATTGCATCAAGCAAGGGAATTTTTACCTTCATTTGCTTGAGTTTCTCAAGTAAGTCTAGTACAGCTTGATTTTCGCTTGGGAGGGTTTTCTTTGTTAACCTACTAGGAAATGGTGGTGTCTTGGCTACAGGAGAAATAGTGGTGGTAGGTTCTTGAACTAACTCAGCATTTGTATCATCTATTTCCATTATAATGGGCTACTGAGGTGAGGTAAGCTTTGTTCTAGATCTTAGATGGATATCATTCAGGGTAATGGAATAACTTTGTTGCTAGGCTGAAGGCTTTGCACTATTAGGATTAGGTGCAGGTTGTGTAGGTAACTGTGGTTGTTTTAGAGGGGTTGTATTGGTTGTAGGAGACATTAAGGTTTTTTGTTGAGGAGGTTGAGTCAAAGCTGACTGTTGCTGCCAATTCTAAGGTTGTTGCCAACCCTACTGAGGTTGGTGCCAACCTTGGTTAGGCTACTACCACCCTTGGTTAGGCTACTACCACCCTTGGTTAGGCTATTGCCAACCTTGGTGAGGCTATTGCCAACCTTGGTAAGGTTGTTGCCAATGATTATAATTACCATGTTGTTGTTGCCATTGACTATTACCACCGTAATTATGGAGTGGGTCTTGAGGAATACCTGATCTTGGAGCCCATGACGTTCATTGAGCAACATAGAGGACTTCCCTATCTTCATCAATTGCCTTGAACTTAGTAGGCACATGCTGTGATTCCAAGCTAGCGATAGGCTTACATCAGCAGTTGCATTTCTTTTCTTTGCAATGGGGGCAATATTTTGCAAACATACTATCAGCATCCTCCTTTTTCCTTCGTGCTTGCATGGTATCCAATTGTGTAGCAACATCGTTAATGATTTCTTGCTTGAAATCCAACAAGAGGTTTGACAGCTCTATCTTAGATACTCTCGCCCCATGAGTGTTTTTGAGTAAGTCCCTCAAACCTCATCCTTTTTTTGTTGTTGCTTTGGAATAGTTCAAATAAATATTCCTAATTTCAGCCCACATCTTCCATGTAATATCACCTCCAACCATTAAGTCTAAAGCTTCCATACTCCTATCATGTACTCCTTTCAAAAATAGATGCTTTTGAGACTCCTTATTCAGCTAATGTTGTGTGTTGTGTTGTAGGTTAAACATGAACCGGGCAACATAGTCCTCAAAAGTCTCATCCTCCTTTTGTGACATTTTAAAAATGTCATCTCCTTTCAAATCATGGCCTCTGCAATATTCCTTATATTTATTAAGGAACAGGTTACTCATAGTTGGCCAATCTGTCACAGCATTGGCACCTAGACTTATGAACCATCACAAAGTGGCTTCTTTGAGGGTTGATGGAAACAATTTCAGCTTATGGGCATCAGTTGTGTAGTCATAACTTCGACAAAGGATGTCAAACTCAAAGAGAAAAGTTTTTGGATCTTCAGTAATAAGGCCATACAATTTAG
The DNA here is from genome assembly GCA_028749045.1 of Cupressus sempervirens. Classification (NCBI taxonomy): domain Eukaryota; kingdom Viridiplantae; phylum Streptophyta; class Pinopsida; order Cupressales; family Cupressaceae; genus Cupressus; species Cupressus sempervirens. Next base: position 216,086,803 of record CM053783.1, read on the forward strand.
GCAGGGCAGCTAAGGGTATATTTTTTAGATTTTGATTACCCTACTGAGGAGGAATTGGAAAGGGAAAGGTAGGTTGAGCTGCTGCCATTTGTAGATGTCATAGTGGTGGCTGATAAATGACTAGAGCTAATAGATTATCTTGATATTCTGGCTCAGCAAAAAGATTATTCAAATGGAAGGATTCTTCAGATATGGTTGGTGATTGTCCTTGTTCTAGTACTTCTGTAAATACGTTCTCAAATAGTTCTTCTTCTATTTCTTCTCTCTTCTCTTTCTTCAGGGTCAGGATAAAAAGGATCTTCCTGATTGAAGTTGGGAAGAAATCTTCCAAGGTTATCTCTTCTTCTATGCATGCAAGAATGCTAAAAATGAAACTAAATGACTCAACAGTGAATACTAGACTCACACCATCCCCGGCAACGGTGCCAAAAATATGTCTAATCAATATAACACCTTTTTACTTATAGGATTGGACATCCCTTACTACCAAAGTACTATGCTGATTTTCATTAAATGTCAATCTAGGAGTGTGAACTTGAGATGATGTCTGCAAAGTATATGCTCTAATTTTCACTAAAAATCATTACTACCTTGAATGCAATAACCATTAATGAAATCTAGTTTATCCAAAGGAAAGACAACTATCAAATACTTGGAAGGAAATTCTAATTATTTAGCTATACATCTATGCACCTACTGCTACAAGAACAGTGACTGGTTCTATTTCCAATCGTTGGAGGAACAGCAGTTCTATTTTAACTTAGAAAATTGAGTCTAACTCCTACTTACTAAAGTAAACTCCACCTTCCATGTGGGCCCCCACAGAAGAATGAAGGAAAGATAAGCTCAGATAAAAGTGTACAAAACTCAGTGCATTCATGTATTCATCAAATATGCAGTATTAGAATAACTTAGGAAAAACGGTAAGATGTAAATCAAATCTGTCTGTCTATTCACTACTTAACCTCATAGATACAAATGAGGTCTTATTTAAAACGAAGGAAGAACAACAAACTCCTAAAACTACGACTTTCTCATGAAGGAAAGTTAGTTACAACTTTAAGACTGCAAACATGCAATTGGAAAGACATTAATTCTCCCTTAAATTCCCCACAAATATAGAGATCATAGCAAATGCTAGATCTGCTCGTTTATCTGATTTCAAATAGCTTCCAAGAATCCAGGTATCGTGTGTTGCATGTTTAACTGATTTCTTTGATGCTTACTTCCTTGCTTGGCCACTTTATCAGGTCCCACTTTGTTTTTCATTAAGACAGGTCCCTTCTGACTTTGTCGCCAAGTCTTCTAGTTGCAACAGTGTCATAACGCTCTCTTTAATAGCATCAATGCCTTAGCGTTATTCCTTCATAGTTTTTTTAACTCCCGCTTCGCTTGTATCCCTACGATCAATGTTTAACACACACAAGACTTCCCACAAACATTTACTTTCATTTATTAGTTTGTAAAGAAAAGGCATTTAATTATTCAACTAACAGTTTTTGCAATCTCTTCTGCTATAGGAAGATCTACCCATATCAAACATTCATGAAAAAAGATTTTTACCACAAAATGATCTCTTTTTAGATATAATTTCGATTGTCATTTTTATGCCCTATGTCCATACTTTATATGTCAAAAGTTCAAAAACATTTATACTAAAAGATGATACAGTTCAGTATGTTATAGACAAATGTTCACAAAAAGGGCTAATAAGACTTCTATTTCTTCATGTCATCAGTTAGGGTTGAGATTAAAAACTTCATTGAGTAGCTCAAGGCAAACCCTAAAAAGATTCACTCCAGAATGATTGTTCACCCACCTTCTAATAGGATCATATTTCTTAGCCAGGTCAGTCAATAGATCACTATCAAAGAAAACTGTAGGGACTGCTAATCTTCCAATGTTGAATTTCTAGACATTTCTCATGGGGGTACCTAAATTCCTTTCTAAAAACCATTTTTTGAATGATTGCAAACCTCCCATAGATACTTGGGCGTCTCTTACCCAGTTTTCCCTATCATAGAAACCCTCAGTGACAACTACCCTAGGGTTCTTTGGAATGAGTTCCCTTCCTTTAGTTATTTCATTTACTAATAAGGGAAATTGTTCTAAGAAATCATCATGCACAGCCCTCTTTAAGTAATCAATTTTCCCAAAAAACTCCTTCTGTGGAGGCATCTTTTAAAAATTTTAAACTCTTACAACAGCAAATTCTAGATTTCTTATGGTTACAGTTTACTTACCTGCTAAATTTGCCCTTCTTTCTCTGCAATTTCACTGAAACCGCTGTGAAATTTCATGCCCTAGCTCTAGAAATCCTTTTTCTCTAAGAAAATCTGCAACTTTGTGATTCAATAATGGAAAACAAAATTGTTATGCCCATGCATTAAGGTCACACGAAGGAACTCTGAATCATATTAACTCCTGTAGTCATTATTTTTGTGTTTGCGCTTCAACTTTGAATTTCACTCATTGATCCTATGATGATCTAACCGCTTTATTTGAAAACATAAAAAGCTTTAAAAATTTGAGAGCCCCTGGCCATGTGTCAAAAGGGTGCATGCCCGCATTACTTAAAATTCTTGCAACTTCTTATTGCGAGTATGCGCTCTCTATCGATCTTACCTAGATCGACGGGGAGTCCAAATCTTTTTCTTTGACGGCCCATTTAGCTTGTCTAACCAATAAAATATAATATTTTAACCAACATGCTTTGATAAATTTGACTACAGCATTTAAAGTTTTAGTACCCATGACATCACCACTTCCAACTTAGCATACCTATCATATTCCACCAATGAGCGCACTTTACTTCATCTGACCTTTCCAGCATGGCATGACTCATCATTCCCTTTAAGTCTTGGTCCCACTATGCCCACTTGCCTGCATTATTTAAATGTCGAGCAAGTCCATATTGTAGGTAAGTGCTAACCCTAGATCTTATTCAGATTGACGATGATCAAAATCTTCTATGACTGTAATATCTAGTCAGCTAGTCAGACCAATGAGACACTTTCTCTATACTCTAGCTCATCTGACAAGTACAACATAAGACAAGTTGTTATTACCTTCTGAGAAAGGTGGCCCATTATGTCACACTATGCCATGTGTCACTAAGGGGCTTACTCACATTGCTTAAAACTCATGTACTTCCATATTGTGGACAAGTGCCAGCCCTTGATGCTTGCTAAATCAATGATCAAAAAATTGAACTATAAAATAATACCTTCATTAAAGAATGAGCCTATGATATTGCAAGAATTTCAAAACGTCTACGAGAGCACTAACAACTCTACAAAAAGATCTGACTAGCACTAACAACCATGAACATTTTGCGGTGCACTGAGGCTGGAACATTAGGAAGGACTACATGTCGAAAAGGCACTTGCCCACAATATTTAAAGACCTTGCAGCTCCGGCCCTCAATCTCAAAAGGATCTACGATGCTCAAAATAAATTGCAATTAAGACAAGCTTTATAAGGTTTATCAAAAAGATTAAAAGGTCATTCTTACATAAATAAACCTTTAGGATAAAGTGTCCCACCAAAATTTATTTGAAATGATACATTCTAAGGTTTTCAAAGGCTAGGGTCAAACAGGGCTAGGTACAAGGTTACTCAGTGAATTTTGCCTAGGGTTTTGACTGAATTTCAAATTATTTGGGGTACACATTTAGGGTTTTTCACTGCTGAATACAACAAAATAAGGGTGGTGAAAAATTAGGCCAACAGTGGCTCTGTCTAGGGACAATGAATAAGCAAGATTCATATGAGGGCTCAGAATCTCTGGGAGAAGCAGACCACAAACTTGACCTTAAAAACTATGACAACTTAGAGAGAGAAAAAACATAGAATAGAAGAAAATACAGGGACTGTATAGAAGACACAAAGATTATATATAATGTACAAGGAAACCTAGACTACTGTTCATGGAGAAAATAAGTATTTTTCAAGAAAAATACCTCTTCGAGAACTATCCATGAACTGCAGTTCAAGAATATTGTCTGATAGATCTTTGAGAACATAAGAATCCTCACCCCAAGTATTTTTAATCAAATAAGGGCCTAACTAGATAGGATCAAATTTTCCATGTTTTCCTTTATCCTCAATTTTGGCATTCCAGATTAAGACTAGATCTCCATCTTCCAACTTCCTGATTACCATTCTTTTATCATAGAGTGTCTTAACTTGTAGTTGCAACTTTTGGTTCTTAAGAGATGCTTCTCTTCTAGTTTTTGTCAATCCTACCAGTTCATCCATCATTTCTTGCATTTCATCTGTAGTATCTTCAACATATAACTGAATGTAATTGTAGAGTCCTATCAAGTTGTTCTAATGCATTCTAGCCTAAATTCCATATACCAAATCAAATGGTGCCACACCAATAGCCTTTTTTACAGTCACTCTATCAGCCCATATGGCTAAATGCAATTTAGAATCCTAGGCTTTCTTATTATCATCCAATGTCCTTTTTATTATTTTCAACAAACTCTTATTTGTAGATTTAGCTTCTCCGTTTCCTTGTGGATGATATGGGGAAGATGTTGATCTAGTGATTCCATATTTGTCATACAATTTCTTAAATTCTTCAGACCTAAAGCACATTGCATTATCTATTACAATTTTTTGAGGACAACTAAATCTAGAAATAATGGTATTCAGCAAGAAATTGTTAACAACTTTACTAGTGGCATTTCTTGTAGGGATTGCTTCTCCCCACTTTGTGAAATAGTTAATAGCAACTAAAATCCAGGAATAGCCAGTGCTAGATTTGGGAGAGATTTCACCTATGAAATCCATACCCCATTGTTGAAAAGGTGCTTGGACTTCAACTGGATTTAATGGAGTATTACCTAAAAAATTTAGTTTTCTAGCAAATCTTTGGCAAGCATCACATTTCCTAGTCATGACTTGAGCATCCTTGAAAAGAGATGGCCACCAAAATCTTGCTCTCATCACTTTATGTGCAGTAGTCTTAGCCATATAGTGTCCTCCACAAACTCCAGCATGGATTTCATTCAAAACTTCTTTTGCCTTTTCTTGATTAATGCATTTCAATAATACCCCTTCAAAATTTCTCCACCATAGACTGCCTTTGACAATTATGTATCTGATGGCTTGCAATTTAGTATTCCTTTTTTCATTTTCTGTCAAATGGGAAGGAGCTTCCATGTGTTGAAGATAATAGATAATATTTACATACCAATCACAATGATCCATGTCACATAAGTTAGATCTGAGGTCATCAACTACCACATTTATCTGATTAGCATCCAAATTAGATTTAGCCATGAGTTTAGCCAAACCTTGACCTCTTACCAACTTAGTTATCTATATTTCAATAATGAATTCTTGGATCCATCTACACCTTCTTCCCAATACTTCTTGCTGAGAAAATATGTCTTTAACAGTAGCACTAAGCACAAATGCAATGACAATAGCACCTACCAAGTAGCATCTGAAAGCCTTAACATCCTTTACTAAAGAATATACTTTTTTTTCATTTATGTCATATTTCAATCTAGTAGGCTATAGTGACTTACTGAAAAAAGCAATGGGTTGTTCATATCCTTATTCATTTTTCTACAACAAGACTGTAGCTACAGTGTGAAAGGATGCAAAAGAAAAAATGTGCATAGACTTTGTATAATCTGGGGTTCTGAGGATTGGGGCATTTTTTATGGTAGTCTTAATATCTTGAAATGACAATGAAGGTTCTCCATTCTAGTCAATAGTAGCTCCTTTTTTGAGCATTTTAGAAATAGGTCTACTAATTTCAGCAAATTTTGTAACAAACCTCCTCAAAAAATTAACTTGCCCAAAGAAAGACTATATTCCTTTCACATGTTTGGGCTTAGGAACCTTATCAATGGCTACCACTCTTTCAGGGTCTATCTTCACCTCATCTTTAGACATTATATGTCCTAATAATCTGCCTTATGTTACCCTAAATGTACATTTCTTTGGGTTCAATGATACTCCATATTCCAAAGCTTTAATAAAAAATTTCTCCAAATGTCTACAGTGATCCTCAACCTTCTTAGAATAAGCTGTAAGATCATCTTGGTATACAACTATAAATTTGTTGATATAATCATGAAATGCCACATCCATGGCTCTTTGGAAAGTAGCTCCTACATTAATCAAGCCAAATGGCATCCTTACATATGCATAGGTCCCCCATGGGGTTGTGAAGGCTATCTTAAATTGTTCATTTTCCTTTACCAGGACTTGATTATACCCTGAGAAGCCATCCATCATGGACATTAGCTCAAAACCAGTTACTTGCTACAACATGGCTTCCATATTTGGTAATCCATAATTATCATTCAAGGATGCAATGTTCAAATTTTTGAAATCTACACATAATCTTATGTCTCCATTTTTCTTTCTGACAGGTACCAAATTTGAAACCTAGGTGGAATATCTAATTGGTTTGATTATCCCCCCATCCCTTAATTTCATCAATTCTTCTTGCATTTTGGGAGCTAGGGTAGGGTTTACTGGTCTTTGTTTCTGTCTAAAAGGTTTTACATTATCCTTTAGTGGTATGACATGTTGAAACAAATCTTCCCTATAAGCCTTAAGGTCATCATATGACCATGCAAAAACATGTCTATACTTTCTAAGCAAGTCAATCAATGGTTTTCCAATTTTAGCAGGTAGATTTTGGCCAATATAAACTTTCTTGGGAGCTTCATTAGTACCAAGGTTTATCTCTTCTAATTCTTGAGGCTTAGTGTCCTTAACTCCTGGTTTGACTCTATCTTGATTATCAAAAATACTTTCCAAAACCACTAACCCCTTTGGAACATTATTAGTTTTCAACTACATAATCTCCTAGCCAAAAATGGTTTCCTTACCATCTATAGTTTCAACTAAATCACTGCAATCCAGTTCTTGACCATGGTATTTGTCTTCATTTAACAAAAAATTTATAATATCTTTATCATCTTCAAAGACTTGCCAATTTCCAATATTATCAAGTATCGAAGGTCTGCTCTGTACTTCAATTTGAGAAATTCCTGCAAATGATATCTCCTTAGGTTTGATTGCTACATTTGCTAATAAATCAGCCATCTTATTATGAGTCCTATCTCTCCATGAGATACCAAACGCATCAAAAGATTCTATCTGGTCCCAAACAACATTTCTATACTACTTTAACCTTTTGTTTTTTGAGGCATAAGTTTCTTTCATGTGGGAAATAACTAGTTCAGAATCCCCTATGACATGCAATTTCTTAATTCCATGATGTGTAGCAACTTTCAATCCTAGCAACAAGGCCTCATACTCTACTATGTTATTTGTACATGAAAATTTCAAGGTAAAAGAATATCTGAAAGTATTCTTCTCTGGAGAAACAAAAACTACCCCTGCCCCTACACCCTCTTTAGAACTAGCCCCATCAAAAAACATTGTCCATAATATTGGTGAGTTTGTACAAAACTCAACTTCATGTTCAATTACAACAGGAAAATTCTCAACTTCTTTAATAATCAATTCAGCTCTGAATGCATTCACACCAGTATCTAAGAAACAAGTGGCATCTTTGTCAATTTCTTCCCCTAAAATGTGACTGACCCTTGGCTCTCTGTTTACCTTGACAGCTTTATCTCCAATGTGAAAATTGTAATACCCCAAAATTGGCTCATTGCCATGATACCAATTTTGGTCTATTTCTAATCAATCCTAAGTCCTATTTCACTAGGCAAATTCTTATTCTACTACTCGCTACTTGACTTAATTGTCAGATTCTGAAAACCCTAATATGCATTCATCATGCTTATTATTTAATTCCTATAGTATTTACTCATATTAGTCACATTAAACCTATTGATTAATATTTAATTTAATTACTAAGTATTTATACTTTAATTAAATTAAATTATATCTTAAGGCTAATGTACTATGGAATTAAATTTATTTAATTTAATAAATACACTTATCTTGATTAATTAAATGTAATTATTTAATTAAATGGGAAAGGTATTTCTAAGCAATTAAAGAAAATTATTTAATTAAATAGAGTACTTACTTCTAATTAATTAAACAAAGTTATTTAATTAAATGGGAACCCATTCCTAATTAATTAAATGAAGTTATTTAATTAAATAAGAAAAGTGTCTCTAATTAATTAAAGGATTATTTAGTCCTGAGAGAGAACCCTAAGAATCAACAACAACGAATGCAAAAGGGAAAGTTTGAACCAAACTGGCTAGGTCCTTACATCATTACTGCAGTATATGGATCTGGCTCCTATTATCTTTCCACAACCGAAGGAGAAGTGCTTAAAGAGCCTATGAACACTCTCCACCTAAAGCAATTTTACAGTTGATTTAATCTCAACAAGCTCTTTGTACATATCTAAATGTCCTAAAAAACATCTAAAAACTAGAAAAATCCTGAAAACCAAAAAAAAAAAACTTGCCAAGAAGGTGAAAACCTAGTAAACAGGTGCCTCTTGTTCCCAATGCTCCATCTTGCAGTGCATCTTCTGGCTATTCTGTACAATCGCTTTCATGCTTTTGCTTTCCTGCTTCCTGCTCATGTATCCATGGATTGAGTCTTGTCACAGCTCGGAGGCATTCCCCCTTAGTGTCACTATTTTCAAGATTCTCCTCATAGAATCTCCTACGTGACAGTCACCTGTCGTTCTGACTACGTCTGCCTACTGTCACCAGTGTCACTCTTTTCGAGATTCTCCTCATAGAATCTCCTATGTGATAGTCACCAGTTGTTCTGACTGCGTCTGCCTACTGTCGCCAGTGTCACTCTTTTCGAGATTCTCCTCATAGAATCTCCTACGCGACAGTCACCAGTCATTCTGACTGCGTCTACCTACTATCGCCAGCGTCACTCTTTTCAAGATTCTCCTCATAGAATCTCCTACGCGACAGTCACAAGTCATTCTGACTGCGTCTGCCTACTGTCGCCAGTGTCACTCTTTTCAAGATTCTCCTCATAGAATCTCCTACACGATAGTCACAGTCATTCTGACTGCATCTGCCTACTGTCGCCAGTGTCACTCTTTTCGAGATTCTCCTCATAGAATCTCTTTCGCAACTGTCACCAGTTGTTTCAGCTGTGTCTGCCTATCGTTGCTCGGGTCATGTCTCAAGATTCCTTTATGAAAGATCTCTTTTGCGTCAGTCACCAGTCATCCTGGTTGTGTCTGTCTACTGTCACTTAGTCCTTCTTAGGTTCTTCATCGTGAAGATTCCTCTTTGACCTCAGTCACCAATCGTTCTGACTGCATCTGCCTACTGTTGTCACCCTACTGAAGAGATTTCTTTCTTACGTATTTTGGACATTGACACTTGACATCAATCCAAAACATTGAACTCAAAAAAATGATATACTTGTTTGGATATGCTGAGAATTTCCTTTTTTTTACTTTGTTTTTCTTTATCATATCCCCTCGAGCAACTTGATGATGTCATCTTTGACTAGAGAAGTAATGATTGGGGGCATGATCTTTTCCTTTGCTTTCTATTTGTGGTTTAGTTCCAATCAGTTGATTTATTCCTATAAGAGGGGTGTCCACTATAAGAGCCTCCATCTCATATTGGATGGTCGTGTTACCTCGACTCCTTTTATATGAATATGCCAATAACATTGGTTCTTCTCCTTGTTTGTTGGAGTGAACTCTTCATGCTATAGTACATACTGATACTTGTCCTATTAGGTGAATGTACGGGTCACTGCGAGTATATCTAGCACACTTCTATCTTAGGTTACGAATGCAAGGTTCGTTGCGGACAGAATGAATACTGAATACTTAGCATAAGAGGAATCTCCCGTGTGTTTGGTGTGCCTGTCATGCAAGCAACATTCTGGTCATCCTAGCATTTATGCTCTGATGCTTATGTCAACTTTCTACATTAAAAGGGACAAATGTTCTAGTCATTCTGGCTTCTTGTGCCTCAAATTCTTACATTTAATCCTGACAAACCAATAACGTATGTTATATTCATATTTCCATGATTGCAATGTCAGTGGGGATTGTATAATATACCAGCTTTATTTTGTATTCGATGATGATTAAATATTGAGGCTTGGTAACCAGACCTAGGGTTGCATTTAACATAGTCATGCATTACATACTTCACTTGCATAAGCATGCGATTAAATTGCAAATCTACTTTCACCTTCTCTAATGAGGGATTTTTTATCTCTTCAAAGTATCATGTTCTTTCATGAACTGCACAAATGATTGATTAATCACCCTCTTGGCTACTTTGGTTGCTCTTAACCCATTTTTCGAGATCAAATTCAAAATCTGACACACTTAAGTGGCTCAAAATGCATTTTAAAATTTTTTGTGCAATCCAAATTTTTCTAATACTTTGCGATTCTTGGAATCTTTTCAACACAAACTTGGTCTTTTGGACCTTGAGATCGTTCTAATCTCTTCATATTTCTTCAGATCGTTCTAATCTCTTCATATTTCTTCTAATCATTCTGATCTCTTCATATTTCTTCAGATCATTTTGATCTCTTCATATTTCTTCTTATCATTCTGATCTCTTCATATTTCTTCTGATCGTTCTGATCTCTTCTTTATTGTTCAGATCGTTCTAATCTCTTCTACATTCTATTGAATCTCAGATTTCTTCTCTATCTATAGCTATACTACTTCAAATCATATTTTTGGTGTGTCATCTTTCAATTTTGCTCCCGAGGGGGTAGGGTGATTACATCATTAAATACTTAATGATCGGGGCATCTAGTTCCCATCCTATGTTCTCATCACTTGGGGCATCTTGTTCCCTTCTATCTGGCATCTTTACCATCTATCTTGTATTTTCATAAATTGATCAACCTTATAAAAACTCTTCTCAAAGTTCGATGGACAGGTATTGGGACAGTCTAAACCCTAACTCCTGAGAATCAAACCTCGTTCTGGGGATGATTCTATGACTCATGATTGGACCTTGTTATCTTGTATCGATCTTAGGTATCTAGGTGTTCTATCTGGATCCTTGAAGGTTAAGCTCTATTCTGGAGATAGTCTTCTAAATGCTTTCAATCTTAGGTATTTAGGTGTTCTATCTGGATCCTTGAAGATTAAACTTTGTTCTGGAGATAATCTTCTAAATGCTATCAATTTCAGGTATCTAGACGTTCTGTCTAGATCCTTAAAGATTACGCTCCGTTCTGGAGACAATCTTTTAAATGCTATCAATCTTAGGTATCTAAATGCTCTTCTTAGATCTCTTAGGATTAAGTTCTGTTCTAGAGATAGTCCTTAAAAGCTTATCAATTGGTCTCTGTGTCATCACCTTCAGAACCAATCTCATCTTCAAATCACACTTTCTAATTTTTCTTTGAATTGAACGTGTTGCTCGCACATTCATTCAAAGAGGGGCAAAATATAATACCCCAAAATTGGCTCATTGCCATGATACCAATTCTGGTCTATTTCTGATCAATCCTAAGTCCTATTTCACTAGGCAAATTCTTATTCTACTACTCGCTACTTGACTTAATTGTCAGATGCAGAAAACCCTAATATGCATTCATCATGCTTATTATTTAATTCCTATAGTATTTACTCATATTAGTCACATTAAACCTATTGATTAATATCTAATTTAATTACTAAGTATTTATACTTTAATTAAATTAAATTTTATCTTAAGGCTAATGTACTATGGAATTAAATTTATTTAATTTAATAAATACACTTATCTTGATTAATTAAATGTAATTATTTAATTAAATGGGAAAGGTATTTCTAAGCAATTAAAGAAAATTATTTAATTAAATGGAGTACTTACTTTTAATTAATTAAACAAAGTTATTTAATTAAATGGGAAGCCATTCCTAATTAATTGAATGAAGTTATTTAATTAAATAAGAAAAGTGTCTCTAATTAATTAAAGGATTATTTAATTAATTAGAAAAGGTAATTATGAGAGCATATCTCATTTCATTAAATTAAATATCTCAAACAAAATCTCTCTTCAGTTCAAAAAAGGGAAATTTTCAGTTCACTATTGATCAAAAATGAGTTAAATCAGTTAACTCCTTTTTCTACTCAAATTGAATCAGTTAACTCCTTATTTTACTCAAATTAAATCTGTTAACTCTCTTTAATTTGGGAATCTCCCTTTATGACTGAACTTCACCTTTAATCTTGACCGTTGATTGAAATCGATCTCAACTATTGATGGATTCCAGGAAAGTCTATTTAAGAGACCCTCATCTCTTCATTTTGAGAGGAGGATGAATTTGGAGAATTTGCATCGAATTGCTGTTGGAATTCATACTCACATTTGCTCATATTTTTACATACATCTCGCATTCTTAGTTTAGATTCATCTAGCTTAATAATGCATACATTTTTAGTTTAATGTCTTTTATTTCTTAGATTAATTGCTTGTACTTCATCTAGAGTACTTGCACATTCATATAGATTAATTTCATTTCAAATCCTTCATTCTTACAAGGTCTGGTTGCTTAAACACCTCGGATCTGAGGATATCTAACAAGAAATTCCCTTGAGATAGAAGGCAACAGGTCGCTTTGCGGGCTGATTTTCGGATGAACAATCCAATGTTCATTCCGGAATGAATCCGCATACAATGACCGTGTTGAAGTGTGTGTGTTAGCAGAGGCCACATATTCTTACATACAAAAAGTAGCATAGGTTAAGTCACATTGCAGACTGCCTCCCATAGCAGCACTCCATTTTCTACAAAACAACATTCCACAGTGTGGAGGTATATCCACTACAAGGACTAACATGGTTAACTCTATTTTAGGATATGCAACTAATTTGAACGGTAAAGCATTTATGGTACCTATGATTGGGACTTCCCTAGCATCCATACCTCTACATCTGCCTTGCTTAGTGTCTGCTTTCGAACCTAATGCTTCCATTATCTTGAAGGGCATGATGGTATTAGAGGCTCCTAAATCTATCATGCAATTTTTTAGGGTCTTTCCATTTATGATTAGACTAAGGAAAAATGGGTCAATATCTTCTATGTATGCCACTGAGGAATCATCTAAAAACATTTGGGGAATTTGAGATATGATACCACTATCCTCTACTACTAATGGGGTTTTTTGGATAACACTTTTTTCTACAACACTATTGTTACTTCCTATCCCTCCCAACCATGATAAACCCTTGCTTTTATGTTCTTCAATTCTAAGAAGTTCAGACAAAGGTACTTTTACAGTTATTTGGGACAACATGGATATCATATCAACAGGTTCAACAATAGTGGGTTTTACAAGAATACCTGGAGTTGAAGTCTTTTGAACAACAGACACCACTGTTTGCTTGATAGTATCAGGTCCTAATTTTTTTACTTGCACAAATGCTTTTGTTGTTTCATTTTTTTGAAATTGAACCTTCTTTTTTGGTTCCCACTTCTTAACCTTGTTGTCTTTGATCTTAGGCACATCTATATTGACCTTCTTATCTTCATCATTCATCTTATGGGTAATATCTTTGATGAATACACTGGATAGCTTTCCTGCATCATTATTTACTATTCTATTTCTCAAATTGTAGTTACTATGAACTTGGAAAATCATTTATGCTGTGATTTTGTCAATCTCCTCTCTAGAGGGCATTCTTAAGCTTATGTGACCTACATCAGAAGATGTAACACATACCTTATCTTCATCATAACCTTCATCATCTGAAAGCACTTGCTGATGATGTAAATGGTAAGTAGTTCTCTAACTGGTAATATCATTTTTAGGTTCTTCAAAATCAAAATCTATAAAATCATCACACATGCTTACCATATTGCAACTTATATCATCATGTCTTTTCTCTTCATTTTCTTCTTCAAGTTGCACACCTTGATCCTGGCCAAATGATTAAGCAACAGCACAATAATCAAAAGAATGAGGTGATTGACATATAATGCACCATGGTACATCATCATTCATATTTATAGTGTTCCTTTGTAGGGGATCTGGGGTACCCTTATCCTTCACATTTTGTGTTTGGTTAGGAACTGGCTTACCATCTTTCCACTGGGTGGTGTAAGGGTAATTTTGCATTCTAGGTTGTCTATTGAAACTACTATTATTCATAGGGGTTTTCTCAGCAACATTTGGCTTATTGAAGTTAGTGGGATTCATCTTCTTTAGCAATTCCAACACCTGGCCTATAGTAGGTTCTTCTAGCTTCTTTCCTATAGGAGTTTTATCAGCCTCCCTTTTGTTATTGTTCTTGGGATTGAAAAGCTTTGGGTCATCTCTTCTACCCATTTTGCTAGATGCTTTCCTATTGTTTTCTATATTTATTACAACTTTATAAGCATCCCTTAAAGTTTTGGGATCCTTATCCCTCAATTGATAAGCCATTTTGCTATCAAAGCATTAAAATATGTTGTGAAACAAACATCCTCATTCAACCTCATAACTTGAAACAGTTTGTACATACCTTTCTAGAACCTAACATTGAAATTGAATGTGGAATCATTAGGATTCTTCTTGATGTTATTGAATTCATTTAACATGAATCTTGCATTAGTGTTGTCTCCATACTGCTCTTTAAATAATTTCCCCAAGTCACTCCATGAGGTGATACTATCATCAGGTAACCTGTTGAACCAATCCCTTGCATCCTCAGTTAGTGAATGAATAAATAACTTCATGACCACATCTTCATGTTCAACTTCATAATCATTTAACATATCAATGAAAATTCTCAAATGTTCTTTACCAATAACAGCATTATTCCTAGAGAACTTTACCACTTTGTCTCTTAAATCAAACGATATGGGATGTGGAGCACCAAGAATACTAGCAAAGGATATTTGTCTATACTTTTTGAGGTATATAGGTTTCTTCTGAAAACCAGGAACATTAGAGGTACTCGCTATGTTAGCTTGGTTTGGAGGAGCAGCTTGGGATTGTTGAGGTTGGACAATAGGGACTTGAGTATAAGTAGTGGATGATGAGGCAAGAGCAGACTGAGATATTCCTTGCATTGAAACGATTGGTCCAAAGGGAGGTATAGAAGCTGAAGCTAGGAGGGATAAATTTGGCCATGAGGCTAATGCAGAATTAGTTTCAATAAACTAATTTTTTCTCCTAGTTTTTGCTGCTTGAGCTTCATTCTCCACCTTCTTAAGCTCTTTCTCAAGATCTTCCTTCTCTTTTCTAGCCTTTTCCAGGTCTAAATCTAACTTGAACATAGAAGGTTTTGTGGATTGTCTTGGTTGAGATTGAGGTTCATTTATCTGGACTCCTATAGCTTTAGCCTTTCCTTTGTTTGCAACTTTCACAATGGGTTCTACAGGATTTACTTGGACAGGTTTATAATCTTAGACTTGATCAATAACTAGTTCTTGCTTTTGATTCAGGCATTGTTCTTGTTCTTGGACTTTAGCTCTCAGACTATCTATGTCTCCAAAAACATCAGTATGGAGAGTCACAGTTTTTTCTTCTAACTTTTTATTCTACTCCTTCAAGGCAGCCATCCTTCTTAGCAGAGCATCTCTTTCTATTATGGCATCCAAGGTGGCTTGCTCTTTCTCTTTTTCAAAATGAATGTGTTTAGCTTCTTCCTCAGCAACCCATTTCTTTAGAAATCCTATCTTAGATTGCACTTCTTTAGGATCTACAAAAGTAGCCTCTAAATCAGTAGGATCATCCAGATCTATAAGATTGGGCTCCATGTATGAGGCTGCTTTGGGATTAAAAGGATCATCAAATGAACTTCTAAATCCTAGCCTACAGTTCATATCTGCTATGAGATCTAGCCTTGGTGAAGCATTTCATACTGGTGTGATGTCCTTGTCCTAAAAGACTCTCTAATCTGGTAATGGGGTACTAAATATTCCTCCTTAGATTCTTGTAGTTTTTGATTCAAAGCTAAGTGAAGAAGATTCTCTCCCTACCACTGGTTGGTATTGGGAATTGACTAATGCATTACTCCTCAGTTTCCAAGTAGGATTTGGGTCTATCCTTTTCTTATTTAGGTTCTTCCTACCACCTTGGGGTAAATTAGTATACATTGGTACATCAGGATTGGCTCTCGTGTAAGCTCTTATTTCTTTCTCTTGTCAGCCATATTCACCTTTTGTTAAAACAAGCACTAGCTTCAAAACCTTGACTGAGTCGCCACCCTATTTTTGGGAAAATGCACAATGACAATTATTCCTGACTCCAAGGAAAAACACATAAATAGAAAAAGAAATATCTGACACAGATAGACCAATCACTGAGATTATAAGACTGCAACTCTTGCTTGTTAGATAAGACGCTTGGATAGGCTAGATATGTTAGTGCATCTCCATGGCATTCTGGCTATTTTTTCTTTAAATTCTCAACGTTTGTCACTAAAATATCTGCTCATGACCACAGGAAAAACTTAGATAATCTGACACATACGTACCTAATAGGACCAAAGAAATTGTAGTACTTTTCACAGATGTGTTGGACAGCTCCCCAATAGAGTCACCATTTTGTTATTGTTTTAAAACTATTAAGCAACAAAATTCTTAATATCAAAATGATATCACTCACACAATCTAAGGATTAGCCAATTCCTATTAACAATTATATATGCAAACCATTTGGACCCAACTTCAACAAAACCAAGGATGGTTTTCTACTCATTAGGCTCTGCAAAACCAGGGTGGGTATACTCATGGATGATTCAAGACTAGGAAACACTGTATGAAAATTATTTTAGTTTCATTCTGATTCTCATCTCAAATCCTCAAATACATACATAATTCTTAACAATTTGATAAACACATCCCATATAACAGATCTGGCCAAAATTCTTCTATAGATCTACACATGTTCTCAACAATAGTGGCTAACTAAAGCTAAAACATTCCATGCAAACAAGTACCGGCCAACTTTGAAGATCTTTAGGAAATAAAAGTAAGATTGATTATAATTCTGCATTTGAAAACCATTTATGACATATTTCTCTTCCAGCTGAATCAATTTGACTAGTGCCTAATCCATTAGGGTTTAGAGTCTACTACAAATCCATAGATCTAATTTGTTTCCTTACAAAAAATATTATTAGCAATTCTTATCAGAATTCATCATTCAAAAAATCCTTCCTACTATTGTAGCAACCTTATCAAATTCATCAAAGCTTTTACTTAGTCCATTGAACTAATAGCAGTGGTGAACAGATATACAACCTAAATGGATTGCATTCAATTGCACAAGCCTTTACTCATACAATATCAAGATAACTAAGTAACTAAAAGGAGACAAAATTTAGAAAGAACTAATATGGGGACAGCTCATAATTTGTATTCATTTTCTTTGAAAATTGTATACATTTGTAGTAACTCAAAATGACCTTAAGAAAAACACAGAGATCATTCTATATTAATGTATTCTTAGGAACTAACAGAGATAATACATCATAAAACTTGCTCAAATATTGGACCGAAAACAAATTAAGTATATCATTTAAGCATTAGAAAATCTGACCCTTCTCTAGCCCTAGAATCTCACTTATATAATGTGAGATGCAACAAGCTTTAGGTTAAGAGAAATTGATAGGTGTCCTTTACAATAAATATTTACATACACCTATCATAAAATGACAAAATGTGAGTAACAGAAAGACTTATACATCAAACATTCCTTTTGTGGGCCCCTTTCTGTTATATCCTTTGGAATCGACAAAGTACAATGATTTGATTCTTCTATCAATTTTATTCCTCAGAATAAGTGACCATGAGGCTTGAAAGTGATGTGTCCTCTTTAGTTACCTGCAAGTTTACTTTAACTTAGGGATTTTCTCTGTCTTCATCATCAACTGTTAAAGTCATAGTTACACTTGCATCATCTTCTGCCTTGTCATCTTCTAACATCTTCTCTATAGACATGAATTTATCTTTCCACTTATTATACGCAGTGTCATCTAGCCAATCAAAATTTAGAACCTCCCTTTGTACAGTTATTAAAGAATTTGCAACGGCCTCTATATCAACAAGGTTTTTCCTGACATCTTTATAAAATAATTGTACTTTTACCAGCTCCTCATTTGTTCAGGTCCATAACAAATGACTAGTTTCATTAATGACTTTATTCATCCTTTCACAAAATATCTCATCCAGCTCTTTCTTCCATTCTACATTTTCCTTCACTTTATCAATGGTCTTTAAAGCACAAGGAAATAAATCAAACTTCTCTGCAATATACTTGGAAAAATAAATTAAATTTTTTTTTCAAAAGAATCTTGTTTATCATCAAAACCTTGCAACTTATTTAGCAAATCAAAGATCTATTCTATTTGATGACATGGTAATTGAATGACAGATATACACATAGTAGTGATATCTTCATTCCTTTTTGTCCATTTCTGCATAAGGGGTCTGAAACTACCCTCATTTCTCTTTAATTCATCATTAATAGCTGCAATCTTTGTCAATAAATCAAAAAATGATGGCCACTCAATCTTATCTACTAAATACATTATACCCTGCCTTATTTTCTCCTCAAACTGATTGTTTAGTTCTACATGCAATGCATACAACTTATTCTTTTCTTCTTCAAAATCCTCTGCAGTGTAGACTGTGGCCTTTCAGGGGTATCTAGTGCCTCAACAATTGGAGTGGACTTGAAAGGTTCAATAGGTGGCCTAGGGGGGTATACAATCCTAGGTCTGCTAGATTCTTTTACTTTTCTTTTCCCCAGTTGTTTCTCCATTTGAGATACTTTGTTTTCTAATGATTGTATCTACATACCCCTCTCCTCATATGCTTTCAATACTTCTTTAAACCAAGCATTTAGTTGATCAAATCTATCATCTTCCTAGCCAAACACCACACTACCAAATTTTAGCATTTCTAAGGCCATTCCTATTATCTGTTTACTACCTACCTCACCAGCTCTAAAAACTGTCAATGCACCAGTATGTTGTGTAGTAGAGATTTCCTGCATTTTGGTCTTGTCTCTTTTTTCCACTAAAAAAATAATAAGGGCTTGGTGTTCATCACTAAACTTCACTCCCTTATGAGCCTATAATATCTCTTCCTCAGTCTCAAGTTGGACATCCTTTTGTTTCTTACTGAATCAAAAACTATGGCATTCACTATATCTCATTCAAGTAAAATAAGGACTCCTGACTGTCTGACTACTTGCCTTCTGGACACAGGTGTAAATTAAGAAAAATCATTCAGAAACTTAGATTTTACCTCCTCCTTAATAGCAGAATCTGATTTATCAAGTTGTTCTACCTTTATTATTTCACAAGTCTTCTCAAAATTTCCTATATTTAGCCTCCATAAAAATTGAGCAAATGCCCTAGACTTCACAAAATTTTCATCATTAATAAACCTCTCAGAGGCTTGGGCAACTATTGGATCAATTTTCTTACCTTGGTAATTAGCAACAGTTAAATCCAAGGAAGGTGTAGGTGGTTCTCGTGGCTCTCCAATCTCCAAATCTGTGGAGGTAACAATTACATCTCCCTCTCCACCAATTTGTCTAAGCTACTCTCTTAGAGATGTTTCATCATCAATTCTCGAGGAATATTGCTCCATTTGAGAAGAAGATCCTTGTTCTAACTTTTGTCTTTTTGGAGCACTAGATATAGATGGGCTTTCTGGCCTTGGTCTTTGTTGAGGAGGAACCCATTGCACATTCTAGATCATTACATATCCTACCCTTTTTTGCAAAGTGTACTGACCTGGAGACACTATATTTCTACTATTTATTCTCCTCTGCAGCCTTGTCTAGATAAGCCTTGGCATATGCATCCTTCTTCTCATTCATGGCTTGTATTATCACAGCAAAATTATTCATCAATGCTTGCATCTTGGCTCCCCAATACTTCTTATGTTTCAATGGATCATAATGGGGGTCAAAAGCATTAATGAATTCTAGGGTTTTGCTAAAGACTATCCATTTCTCCTTTCTCAATTCTTGTTCTTACAAAGTAAGAACATTTCTAATCACATTCTCCAGATAGTAAACTTGTTGCACCATGCGTGAAGCTTTTATTCTCTCTCTTAAGAGGTCATAGAATCCTTCAGAATCAATAAACTAGCATGAGATTCTACCAGGTTGAATCTATCTAGGAACAAATTCAAATGCTTCCACCCTTTCCTTATGAAGACAAAATCATGTGCCACAGTAACAATTGGAAAAAATGTACCCTTCTTGGGCAACTCCCTCTCATCTATAGTGCTTATTTGTCATAACAGCTCAGTTATTCCTATCTGCAGAGGCACATGAAATGGCAGCACATGAGGCTTTCCTAAAAAGCCATATGCTCTTATTACTATTGAAACATTATAGGGAATTATATCCCCCCAATTATGACTAACCAGTAACCCTTTTGCATGGTCCTAGGTTCTGACCAATTCTAACAGTGTTTGTGGAATTCTAGGGCTGTCTCCTCTCAAAAGCAATCTAAGCTTTGATGCAAAATATCTATCAAACCTCACATAACTAGCATCTATGGCTTTTGAGGTCATATCCATGCTCCACAACTATATTGGATTCCTCTCTCCATTCCTAGTTGTTTCCAGCTCCATACCCTTAGAAAAGAAGGCAAGTCCCTTATACAAACATACATACATAAGAAATGAATACCAATAGAAAGGTTTATTCACTTTTCCCCTTGCTATCCCCACCAAAAGGTTTATGTCACACTATGCCACACGTCACTAAGGGGCTTGTCTGCATTTCTTAAAACTCATGTACTTCCATATTGTAGGCAAGCGCCAGCCCTTGATGCTTGCTAAATCAACAATTAGAAAATCTGAACTATAAAATAATACCCTCATTAAAGAATGAGCCAATGATATTGCAAGAATTTCAAAACATGTACGAGAGCACTGACAACTCTGCAAAAAGATCTAGCTAGCTCTAACAACCATAAACATTTTGCGGCACACTGAGGCTGGAACGTCAAGAAGGGCTATGTGTCGAAAAGGTGCTTGCTCGCAATATTTAAAGACCTTGCAACTCCATATTGCAGGCAAGCATCAACCCTCGATCTCAAAAGGATCTACAATGCTTGAAATAAATTTCAATTAAGACAAGCTTTATAAGGTTTATCAAAAATATTAAAAGGTCATTCTTACATAAATAAACCTTTAGGATAAACTGTCCCACCAAAATTTATTTGAAATGATACTTTCTAAGGTATTCAAAAGGCTAGGGCCAAACAAGGCTATGTACAAGGTTACTTGGTGGATTTTGCCTAGGATTTTGACCAAATTTCAAATTATTTGGGGTACACATTTAGGGTTTTTCATTGCGAGATACAACAAAACAAGGGTTGTGAAAAACCAGGCCAACAGACCCATTGTACTACAAGGATAGAATCTTTGAGCCTGTAATAAATACCAAAATTTGTCATGAAAATAATGATGACATACATTGGGCTAGGCATATCATTCAATTGAATAAGGATTGCATGAGAAATCCTTTTTACTTGGAGTCAGTTCCTAATGCGCTAACATTGCAAGCTTCAATGAGGTCCAAGAAAGGTAAAGGAACTAAGGTCATAGTTCTAAGCTACCAAGAGAAGTCCCTAGTATAACTAGAGATTGTATACAATCATGAGCAAGAAGTGGCATACTTTTGCAATGATAGGATCAAGGGGAAGAAAAGGAAGAAGGTTGTGCAGGAGAAAGAAGCCCAGCTAGAAGAGGGTCAAAGTGAAGAAGCACTAGCCTAGGAGGATGAACGTCAAGGTATACCTGGAGAAGCCCCATCCCTAACAAAGGCCTCTCCATTAGTACCTAAGAGGGATAGAACCAAAATGGTGGTGATAGGAGATAAGAGGAGGAATTTGAAGAAGAAAAAGAGCACTCAAACTCCCTAGATCCCAAAAACTATACTCGAACGGGAAGAGGAAGAGAAAGGGGAATAAATTGAATATCTCCTTCTCAATAGGATAACCTAGTCAGCAAGAATTGCAAAAGAGGAGATACAGAGGAGTGTAACCTAGATGCATCCCTCCATTCTAGAACAACTAATTCAACTTAAAGGGTTTATAGACTAGGAATAAGAGGGATGAACAGAGTCTCTAGAAGGAGATGGCTCTGATGTCTTCAATCTATTCGAGTTTTATTTTATGCCTACTGGGATTCATTTTGAGGGTAAAGTGATAAAGGATACTTCACATCAAGAATCACTAAGGGAGGATTAGAACCAATTTCCTCCACTCCTTCAAGGTCCAATACGGATACCACCTCCACCACCTAAGAAACCACTATTGCCTCATCCTCCTCCACAATCAAAATAGAAAGACACCCCATTACCACCTCCAATCATAAAATCTGACAATCAAATGACAAGAGGGGATGGCTTCCAATAGCTCCACACTAATGAGGTTTTAGAGGTAAGAGAAAATTTTGAAGAGAGGAAATGGACACCACCTATACAGGGATTAGAAACCTCTCCTCCAAGAATTATAATAGTTGCTCCATTAGTCTAGCCATCGAGAATAGAGAGGACCCTAGAGAGGACTGATAGGGGCAACAAGCTAGTTTCAAAAATGACCTCATCATCTCCTATGGGAACAACTCTAACATGGTTGAAGCGAGAAGTATTTATGTAGAATTTGTGAGTACCAACTTCACAGATTGCCAAGATCACCTACATGTAAATAACCTGCTGAAGAGAAACCGAAAAAGAAGGAAAAAGTAGAGCTTGGAAAATCTCAACAAGATGAGAGAAAAATTGTATTCCAAGATTGATTGATTGAAAAAAGAATTACAAGAGTTCAACCTTAAAGGTGAATGAAAGCCCTAAAGCCTAAAAAATCTAGGTTGCACAATATAATTAATAAAATATTGATTATATGCACCTATAAGATAGCTTAAGAAAACTAGAGTAATAGGCAACTTAATTAATTAAATCAAAGTGATTTAATTAATAAGTGCGAACAAATAATTACTTTAACACCCCCCCCTTAAGTGAAGCTTAGGAGGTAAGCTAACCTAGCACAACTATGAAAGTAGGAAAAGGGTCCCGGCAACAAGGCCTGATCAGGTACCCAATACAAGAAAATCTCTATAAACCGAAGACAAAAGAGAAAACCCAGTGGGAAAAACCCCTCTCCAAAAAGAGATAGCAAAGAATGTTCTAGAAGATAGGAACAAAGAGATCAGAAGAGAATCATTGAAGCATGAAGAACCACAAAAATCTATCAAAATGTTGATCTGTAGAACCTCCATGGAAATAGAAGGCACGAACCAAGCGTGTCTATATGGTAGATGATCCATCTCACCAAAATGCATAGGTAGCTAGCCACTACAATCGCCTAGTCTGTAGGATCAGGTACTAAATACATAGCTCACACTAATGAACCATTGAACCAAGGAAGCATTAGAACCAACAATATAATCCCCACTTAATGCAGATGGGGTGAGGTGATAGGCAATTGAAAAGATGGACCAAAAATCTCCTACAAAATAGGAACTAAACACATCAAGAGTGAGGTACAGACACCTATAAAGGCACATGTCATTGACACATCATGGGGCTAATGTCATGGAATGGACACTCACTTGACAAAGGAAGAGGGCCTAAATGGCAATCAACTATCCCCCCATGGCACTTTATAAAATAGTGTGAGTACAACAAATCACAATGATGAAAAGAATCTCGAAACGTAAGAGTGGCACTTTATCTCAGTGCATTTGCATAAAGATGCTTACAAATGATATCAACTATGATCAAAAAGGGAAAAAAGTTGATACAAAAGATAGTACAGCCCAAAATAAAAGATCCCATGCCAAGAAAACGATCCTCGGACCTGAAACACCCAAGATATCCACCATAGAGAAAAAAATGCCAAAAACATGATAGAAAGAGTATGGGGCAGAATCTAGAAGAAATTAAATCATTTTTTAAAAGTAGACAGAACCATCTTTCCAAATATATCACGTTTTCAAAAAATGGAGATGGGACGCACAAGAAACGCTCACCGAAGTCAAAAATAGAACTTTGGACTTTAACTACAAAAATAAGAAACTAAAATGCATCAAAACTAAAAAAATCCTGCACCACTATCTCCATCTCGAAACTAGTTTTTTGGTGCTTCTTTCAGACCGAAAAAAGACCTCTGTATGCTCAAGTTACGGCCAAAAAGGCGCGAGTAGGTCAAAAAAAGACCTTGGAGAACTTGCAGGTGTGCTGATGCAGTGCTGACATCAACATTTCAAGGCAACATATTTGACAACCATGGGGTCGTCGTAGCAAAAAAGGCCACATGGTAGGAGGCTGACATGGGTTGGTGAGGTAGCAGATGCCAATGTGGCACCTGGCAACTGTGCCAACTGTCCTCTGACTGTGCAAATCCTGCGCTAAGCTGGTAGGCTGTAGGTGAGCAGCAGAGGGGTGGTCACTGCTGGTGGCACGCAGAATAGGGTGGTAGAAATAGGAGGCACCACCAAGCTGTGGTGGCTAAAGGGAGGTGCATCAGCGGCGGCCAAGCTAGAGGTGTCACCGTCGTGGCACGGCAGGCTCAAGTGGCTCCCGGGCTGCGCATTGGTTGCATGATGGCGGCTCCACGGTGGTGCGGTGGTGGCCACTTGGTGGCGGTGTTGAAAATTGATTTTTTTTAAAAAAAATTTGTGTAGAATCGTAATAAATGTCCTTTTTCAGTCCGTACGGCCTCTCGAGGGGCGAGGGGGAATTCCCAAACACTCGGAAGCTAAAAATGAAAAGTTTTATATGAATCCTTATTATAAACGGCCTTCTAGATCCAATGGCAGCATCCGTTTGGGTCCAAAGTGCCCCATAAAATCACTCTTCCTCCTAATTGAAGAAAAAAACCCCAAATATGCTAGGGTTTCTGACTCTGAATTGCGGCTTCAAAAATCTTTAGACCAAGAAGCAGCAAGGCGGCTCTAATACCATGTAGAAGTTGTGAAAACCAACTTCACAGATTGCCAAGATCACCTGCATGCAAATAACTTGCTGAAGAGAAATCGAAAAAGAAGGAAAAAGTAGAGCTTGGAAAATCCCAACAAGATGAGAGAAAAATTGTATTCCAAGATTGATTGATTGAAAAAAGAATTACAAGAGTTCAACCTTAAAGGTGAACGAAAGCCCTAAAGCCTAAAAAAGCTAGGTTGCACAATATAATTAATAAAATATTAATTATATGCACCTACAAGATAGCTTAAGCAAACTAGAGTAATAGGCAACTTAATTGATTAAATCAAAGTGATTTAATTAATAAGTGCAAACAAATAATTACTCTAACAGTTTACCCACCAAAAGAGATATATATAATATATAGAGGTGGAAGGATTGGAGGCATTGACAAAGGCAATGAAGAAATGGGCACACATTCAAGGTGATCCTAAGCAACTAGCCTTTGTCATGAGGAAGCAGAGAAAGTATTAGATAGCTCATATAGCTATTCCTCCTCCCCATGAATATGTCAAGTAAGTTTATCCTAACTAATATTAGGTGAAGAAAGTAGTATTGGGGAAAGCCACCCAGGACATGACCAAAGTTTTGACCACCACGAGTATAATGTCCCCACTTTAGTAGTTGTCCAGTTGTGTGACCATTAGCCTTTTATTTTATTTTATTTTATTTTATTTATCCCACATTGCTTGTGAAAAGTGGTCAACCCTATGACGTAGGAATAAAAGGAGAGCTTGTGGCTGTTGTTAGGCAGGTTGAATATGAGAAGAAATTGGATGCAAGAGTTATGAATCTGTTGGTAGCATTAGAGGATGTCTATCCTCTCTTGTGACTTTATAGATGTCATTCCCTTGGGGTTTGGCCTTTGTAATTCATTGCTATCAACTTCATTAATAGGCAACTTGGGCACATTTTTAGCTACAGGCAGATTGGGTGTTTGCTCATATTATTCTCACTCCTTGTTTGATACTTATGTCATTATGAAGGGATGATTTTACATGTTATAATGCTAGAGTAATTAGTGAGTAGAAAAATTTTCTATGTATTTGGTTTTATTAGTTTGAAAATTAATATTATTTCAATAGTAGTTCAATCTTCAACTTGTATAAATTCCTTCTTGTTCATGTTATGTGGTTTTAAATCTATGTAAAGACACTAAAATTTCTATCAATAGTTGGATTAGCTTTTTGGCATTTCTAGGGTGCCTATTATAGTAGTATCAGAGCTATAAGTCCTACCATCCTATGGAGGTCTTATAGAGAATTTGGAACAGTCGGATAGAGGGAAAAGTGTTGGACAAAATGTCAAAACACTAAAATCAAAAATTAAAAAGGCTAAGCATTTATGTTTGAGCATGCGACAGGGGCTTTATAATTTCTAAAATACTAGAGCAAGAAAAAGTAGGATTTTAGACTTGCAGAGCGAACAATCTAGTTCATTGATGTAGAAAGACATACAATCCAAACATACAAACACAAAGGAGATATTCTTTGAACAAGATAGTTGTATGGGTGACCAAGATGACAGGAATATAGGATTAGGTGGAGGTAGGAATACCAATCCAAATTAGGAGGAGGTAATATTCAAATGGTTATTGGGTACATTAGAGGACAGGCAATGTATGCAATAGGAGCAAAATAGGCAAATGGATATGATGTTGCATCTTATGGCTAGATAGATGGGTGTTAATATTAATCCAGGTGATGCCAACAATAAAAACAATAACAATGGGGGAAACGATAACAATAGGGGCAATGATAATAATGGAGGCCGAGGAAACAACACCAGTCCTAAGAATAACATTAATTGTAATAATGGACATGGAAACAATGGGAATGAGGCTGATAATTTTAGACATGTTGCACGCCTAGCTCGAATAGAAAGCTCAAGACATCATCTACCCACCTTCCCACCCAAAGATCCGATTCAACTAGTAAATGAACTATTGATTACTGAGTTATAAGATCAGTTCAGGAGGGACTAAGAGGCTAGTGGACAAGAGTTTCAAGTAGATATATCCCTCAAAGATTAGATGGACTTGAGGATGAGACACATGCCCAGATTAGGAGGGAGAAGTCAAAACTTTGAGTTGAGAAAGAAAGTTGGGAAACTTTCTTTACCTTGTTGTGATGCTTTAGGGAAGATGACTGCATAAGACTTCCAGCTAAATCTTATGCCTGAGGAGGGAGCTATCAAGTATGCAACTATTCATTAGGATGGTCCAACACATGAGTGGTGGCATCATGGCATGGTAATCCTAGGACATAATTAGATCACATCTTACAAGGAGTTCACTAAGACACTCATAGAGAGATTTGACACTAAAGATCCCGAGTTATAGTTTAAGGAGTTGGCACAACTCAAGTAGTGAGGATTAGTTGAGACATATATTAGTAAATTTCAGAGGTTAGCTATGTTGGTCATAAATATTTCAGAGAGGAGGTTAGTAGTATTTTTTATGGATGGACTCTCAGATCCCTTGAGGGGTTGGTTAAAGGGGCATGACCCAGCTACGTTATAGGAGGCCACTAAAAAGGCTCGTGACCTAGCACCTTCTTCTTTTAGGAGAAAATTTCAACACAGGGATTCATATATGAAGAAGGACAAGGAGAAGTACAAAAAATCTTTTCACAAGGATGCTCAGCCAAAAAATGATAATAAGTTGGATAATGACACCCTAAATGAGTTGAGGAGGAAGAAGCTATGTTTTCATTGCAAATAGCCATGGGACTTATCCTCTCAAGGCTAAGGCAAATCAAATGAAGTATTTCTCAGCAAAGGAGTCACATTTGAAGAGGGAGGATCAACGCTCTAATTCAAACAAGGATAGCACTGCAAAGGAGAGAAGCATTCCTAAGGATGAGAAGTCATTGGCACAATTAACAGGGGCATGGAAGGCAATCACATTTAAGGTTAGGGGTACTATCCAGGGATAGAAAGTGATCTCACTCATTGATACTAGAGCTACACATAATTTCATTGATGCACAATTAGTAGCCAAGGGAGGTTTACAAACTGAGGAGCATGCCAGGTTTAGAGTCATAGTAGCTAATGGTGACAAATTGTTGTGCACTCAAAAGATATATAATCTTCACATCAGGTTTGGAGATGACTCTGAGTTGGAGGATGAGTTCTATGTAGTAGACATGGGAGACTATAATATCATCCTTGGCATGACATGGATGGCCTCACTAGTTGATTTCACACTCAACCTAGCAAAATTGGAGATGAGGTTCCAACATGAGGGTAAAATTGTTGTACTTAGAGGACTTTCAGATGGGAGCTATAGAGTAATCTCCTTGAGGAGAATGCAGAAACTTTTTTGACATGATGATGTAGAGTGGACGGCAAAATGTTTCACTATGCTAGCCTCACAAGAGCCACGGGTGAAGAGTCATCCACTAGGTATCCAAGAGATACTTGATAGGCATGCAAAAAAAATTGGCAAGATTCCACATGGGGTTCATCCTAACAGAGGGATAAAGCATGTTATTGAGCTCGAGGAGGGAGCCAAATATCATCCTAAGAAACACAAGGATGAGATAAAGAAGGCGATTAAGGATTTATTGGAGATGGGGCATATTAGGCCTAGTAAGAGCCCCTTTGCTTCAACAATAGTATTGGTAAAGAAGAAGGATGGGATGATGTGCATGTGCATCAATTATAGGGCATTAATTAAGAAGACCATTAAGAATAGATATCCCATCCCACAGATAGATGAGTTGATTGATGAGTTGCATGGTGCATGCTTCTTTACAAAGATTGATTTACGGTCAGGGTATCATCAAATAAAGATGAGGGTGGAGGACATTGAGAAGATATCCTTTTGATGTCATTATGGCCACTTCAATTTTTTGGTTATGCCATTTGGGCTAATCAATGCCCCTGCTATGTTCCAGAGTTGCATGAATCAGGTATTCAGGGGGCATCTTAGGAGATTTGTCCTAATTTTCTTTGATGACATTTTGGTCTTCAGTAAGACTTAGGAGGAGAATTTACAACATCTTGAGATGGTGTTGTCCATTTTGGAGAAAGAGTCACTATATGCCAAGAAATCTAAGTGCGAGTTTGAGTTGACAGAGTTACTATACCTTGGTCATATCATCAACATAGATGGAGTTTGGGTAGATCTTGAAAAGATTAGAGCTATGTTGATTGGCCTACTGCTATGAACCTCACATAGCTTAAGGGATTCTTTGGTCTTTGTGGGTTTTATAGGAAATTTGTTAAGGGATTTTCATAGACTGTTGCATCCTTGACAAACCTTACCAAGAAAGGATCCTTCATATGGATAGGAGAAGCTCAGAGATGCTTTGATCATTTCAAGAAAGTGATGTCAACATGTCCAGTATTAGCTCTACCAGACTTCACAAAGTCATTTGAGCTTTATTGTGATGCATCAAGTGATGGGATTGGGGTAGTCTTGATGCAAGAGAAGCATCCCATTGCTTTTGAGAGTAGGAAGCTTTGTCGAGTGGAGAGGAGCTACTCCATCTATGATTAGGAGATGTTGGCTATTATGCATGCATTGGCCAAGTTTCAGTCCTATATGGTAGGGGGAATTTTTTTATCAAGACTCATCACAACAGCATCAAATACTTCATGAGTCAATGTGACTTGAATGATAAACAATAGAAGTGGATTACAAAGTTGCAGACTTATGACTTTCACATTGATTTTGTCAAAGGTAAGAAGAATGTGGTGGTAGATGCTTTATCCAAGAGACTTCATATTTGTGCTCTAGCTGAGATTATAGGAGATTGGAGAAATAAGATTATGACAGAATATGTGAGGGACACTTGGGCTTCTAGAGTGATTACAAGCACCATATGGGATGATCGTTATGTGTGTTGAAATTTGATTGAAAATATCATTATTGAAAAAGGGAGATTGTTGCAAAGAAGGAGATTGTTGATAAAGAATGTTTTCAATCATTGTTTTGTCACTGATGCCAAACCTACTATTTGTTGGAATGACAATTGCTTATAAGATCCAAGTACTATCACTTAATTGATTGATGAAGAGGATTTAATCAATAAGATGTAACAAAAGCACCTAAGGGAAAGGTTGAGTTATGGTTTTGTAATGAAGTACAAGGATCAGTTAAGACAATGATAAAATGATGTGTTGATAATATACTTAAAGTTACAGAGGTTGGCTATACTTAGAAACTCTGGAAGAATAAGTTGTAACAAAGTTGTCTACAAAGCTTGACTAAGTTCATCAGTAAGTGCTGAGAAAATGCAAAACTTAGTTGATGCTGAGTGAATCCACAATAGGTGCCAAGCATAATAAAACACAGTAGGTTTTGAGTAACACAGTGTGTGTTGAGCATCAAAATTTCAATAGTGTTGAGCTGCTACATTATTTGAAAAGTCAAAGATTCACTAGATCTTAGCTGAAAAGTTTGTTACCTTGAAGTTTGTGAACCAGATGGAAGATAAGGACGATGAGCTGGTGGCACATAATTGTAGGTTAACCATTTTTAGGCAAATATAGGTGGATTCTTCATGATGTTTCTAGAAGAAACAAGATAAGGGGTAGATTCATTGAATCTTACCTAATCCATTTGAACCAGAAATTAAGAACAAAAGGATTAGAGTAGGAAAAGTATTCTAGACTTCTTTTAAGGAGTTATAGGTCAAGAAGCAAGAGTTGTTGAGTGGTTGGTTGTAGTGTCAAGAAGAAGGCATCATAAGGGAAGAATAGAGTATAGAGACTCTACTTTGATAAGTGGCCATAAAGAAGATTGCACTGGCACAATGAGCATGGAGACTCAAGGAGACAAAGCTTGAAAGGAGGACAAGTTGTCAAGAGCTGCAGAGACTTAAAGCTAGGAAAATTTGTGAGCTAAATTGAGATCTAAAATCTACAATTTATGTTGTGAGTTGTATCAGGTCAAAAGCCCTTATTGTTACTCTCTAACAATTGTATCAGTTAGGGTAAAATCCTATGGACTTAGGTTGGTTTAATAGCCATTGTGTAAATCCTTTAATAGGGTGACATTCCAAGTGAATGTTCTAAAGTCCTTTAACTAGGCCCACTTCTAACAAGGTGGTTGAAATCCTTTGACCAGGTCACATTTAATAGTGTGTTGTAGCCTTTAATAGGGCAGACCTTTCATAGGGCATCACTTCAAAAGAGTGAGAATTGAGTAGCATGTTATTGGCGATTTTTCCCAAATTGGGTTTCCACGTAAATTACTATGTTATGTGTTGATCTTTCATGTCTTATACCTACATGTTGACTTTTCAGTAACTTGCTAAGATGTATATCTAGATTGGATGCATGGTTAGTATAATTGGGCATACTATACTTAGTGAAAAAGTTTTTATTAGGACATTTGGACCTTGGATAACTGATTCACCCCCCACTTAGTTATTTTAAAGCATTTCTAACAATTGGTATCAAAGCAGTCTGTTGATTTGGTTTAAAGGTACTAGAAGCAGAAAAGATCAAGATGTCCAAGAGAGAAGTTCCCAAGCTCAACACAAATAACTCTGCTGCATGGAAAAGTTTAATGAAGTTTTACCTTGGATCAATAAGCTATCATGCACAAACCTCAATTAAAGTGGAACATGTTGATCCAACTGGTGTCCCTACTGCAGAAGATATGAAGAAAAAGAAGGAGCACAATCAAGCAATGTTGGAGATTGCCTCTGCCCTCAAATTTGATGACATCAAGGGATGTGACTCTACATTCAAGATGTGGAAAGCCTTGAATAATATGTATAGAGGAGATTAGAATGTCCAAGGAGAAAAAAGAGAAAGCTTCAGAGGAAAGTTTGATGACATGAGAATGGAGGAAGGTGATAACATTGCTCAATATGCATCTAGAATAAAGAAAGTAGTAAGTGCAATAAGAAGTTTGGGTGCTCATTTAGATGATGAAATTATCAATAGAAAATTCTTAAGAAAATTTCTCCCCATCTATGCTATTAGAGTGTCAGCTATCCAAGAGTTAAGATGCATACCAGGAAACAAGCTAACTCTTCAAGGTATAGTGGGAAGACTTACTGCATTTGAGTTGTCCAACTTTGATAACTACAAACTTGAGAATCTTGAATCTACTTTCAAGGCCAAGCCATTGTTGAAAGACACTAAGGAGGTGAAACCAAAGAAGAAGAAGAAGAAGAGAAAGGTAAAATATGCATCCAGTGATAGTAGCACGGATGAGGAAGATGTGGAACAATTGGAACCATTGTTAGCCAGAAGATTTTACAAAGGCAAAGGTAAATTCAAAGGTAAGTTTCCTATCATATGTTTTAATTGCAATAAAGTAGGACATATTGCTACAAGATGCACACGGAAAAATAACTATAGAGAAGGAAAAAGAACAGAAGAGAAGATGATAGCAAAGATTACAAAGACAAAAGCAAAAAGTGCTACATTGTTGAAGAAAAGGATTCGGATGAAAATGATGATGAGGTAGTCTATGTAGCCATGAAGGATGAGTGAGATGAAGATGAGACAATAGCACTAGTAACCTGTGTAAACAAGAATGACAGATGGATCATAGACAGTGGGTGTTCACGTCACATGATAGGAGACAAAAGTAAGTTTATTACCTTTACTCAGTATGATAGAAATAGTGTTAGATTTGGAAATGATGCTCCATGTCTAATCAAAGGAAAAGGTTATATTAAGCTTACAGAGAAAATTTCATGTGATAATGCATATTATGTTGAAGGATTGAACTACAATCTATTGAGTGTGTCACAATTAGGCAATGTAGGATGCAAAGTAGAATTTGGAAACAAAACTGTCAAAATCTATGATACTAATGGAAATATGATAGGAAAAGGAGACCAAACTAGGAGTAATCTATTTTACCTAGATATGAAAGATGTAGCATGTCTTGTTGTTAGATTTGATGATGTGTGGCTATGGCATAAAAGGCTATGTCATATCAACTTTGATAATCTGATTAGCATCAGCGAAATGAAGAAAGTCAGAGGTTTACCTAAACTAAAGAAGCCTAACAATACAATGTGCAAATAGTGTAAGCTAAGAAAGATGACCAAGTCAAGTTTCAAAAGCAAAACCAATACTTCCAAAGAAGTACTAGAGTTAGTCCATATTGATCTGTCTAGCCCAATAGAAGTGCAAAGCTACAAAGGAGACAGATATATAATGTTGTTTATTGATGACTACTCTAGGATGTTGACTGTCATGTTTTTAAAGAAAAAATCTAATGCATTTCAAATGTTTAAGTGGTATTCAGCTAGGGTTGAGAAGGAAATAGGGAAGAGTCTGAAGTGCCTAAGATCAAACAGAGGAGGAGAGTTCACATCAAAAGAATTTGAAATAGTTTACAATGACAAAGGAATTAAAAGACAAACATCAACACCTAAAAGAGATGTACACAGTGACTCTGAAGCTAAAAGACCTAACATAAAAACAAGGAGACATCACCCTACAGAACAAATTGTTGGTGACAAGGATGCCAAACCAATGACAAGAAACAGACTAAGGAATGAATCATGTCTACTAAGAAAGATTGAACCCAAAATAGTGAAAGATGCACTACAGGATGATGATTGGTGTAAAGCTATGGAAGAAGAGATTGATTAGATAGAGAAGAACAAAACCTAGACTTTAGTTCCAAGACTAGCTAATAAGAATGTGATTAGTACCTAGTGGGTATTTAGGAACAAGCTAGATGAGAATGGTGAGATCACAAAAAATAAGGCTAAACTAGTTTGTAAAAGTTATGCACAAGAAGAAGGATTGGATTATAGGGAAACATTTGCCCTAGTTGCAAGGATGGAAGGAGTGAGAACTCTACTTGCATATGCTGCTTACAAAGGTTTTAAAGTCTACCAAATGGCTGTAAAGTCTGCTTTTCTAAATGGTATACTGGAAGAGGAAGTCTACATAGAACAACCAGAGGGATTTGTTGATGAAAAAAATAAGGATATGGTTTGCAAACTGCATAAAGCACTCTATGGTTTGAAACAAGAACTTAGAGCATGGTATGAGAGACTTCACAAATATCTTGTGAAAATAGGATTTGAGAGAACAGATGACAATAGCAACCTATATATCAAGGCAGAAAAAGGTAAAGATATTTTGATATCTGAAATCTTTGTTGATGATGTAATATTTGGAGGAAAAGATGCACTATGCAAAGATTTTGTTGATCAAATGAAACATGAGTTTGAGATGTCAATGTTTGGAGAAATCAAATTCTTTGTTGGATTGCAAGTACATTAACTAAAACATGGCATATTTGTAACCCAATCAAAATATATCAAGGAGATACTCAAAATATTTGGCTTAGAGGATTCAAAACCTATCAGTACACCAATGGTAATAGGACATAAGTTATCCAAGAATGATGAAGTAGCTAAAGTAAATCAGATAATGTACAGATCAATGATTGGAAAGTTGCAGTATGTTGTGCAGAGTAGACCAGACATTGCATTAACTATTGGAATAGTGGCAAGATTTTCTACAAACCCAAGAGAAAATCATCTTATGGTAGTAAAAAGAATAATGAGGTGCCTAAAAGGAACAAATGACTTTGGCTTATATTACAAGAGAAGTGAAAAGTTTGAGTTGAATGCTTACATTGATGTAGATTGGGGAGGTAATATAGATGAAAGAAAAAGCACCAATGGAGGAGCACTTTTCTTAGGTAAAAGATTAGTCACTTGGACTAGCAAAAAGCAAAGTTGTACTTCACTGTCCATAGCTGAAGCTAAGTATGTTGTTGTTGCTATCAACTGCACCAATATTGTATGGATCAAGCATCTATTGAAAGGTATGAAGGAAGAGGTAATTAAACCTGTGATACTCTATTGTGATAATACAAGTGTCATCAACATATCAAAGAATCATGTAATGCATGCTAAAACAAAGCACATTGCAATTATCACTATGTAAGAGAACTAGTGGAAGACAAACAAGTGAAGATGGAATATGTCAACTCAAAGGAACAAATTGCTAACATCTTCACAAAAGCACTACCTAAAGATGCATTTGAGTATCTTAGAGGTAAGTTAGGGGTGGTACCCCTATCCAAGGTTGTTTGAGTAATAGCAAGATTGCCCTACATCAAATGAGTTGATTGTTGAAATGTTATAAATTGATACAAAGGATACTTACTTTAGGTTTTGCCTAAAGTAATTAATATACTGAAATTCCAAATCAGTCACAAGCAAGGTGATAGAGGGAGAAATTGGAGCTCTTACAAATGCTACACTTGCATGATAAGATGCTGAAATAATATGTCTTTGGCATTGTTGTCAAAGAGAGAGAAATAGCAAAAACTGATCTAACATGTAGAGGGAGAAATAGCAACTCAAAGGGAGAAAATAACATAGACAAGAATCAATTAGAAAGACAAGATTAGAGAGGAAGTAGAACAAAAAGGAGTAGATAGTGTATCAGCAAAAGAGATATTCCTAATACTTTCAAAGAGTGGGTTACTTATAGAATTCAAAGGAAGTCATAAGAAATTCAAAGTTGTTGATAGAATGAACAATTTTGGATACAAAGTTTTCTTTTTTGGCATTTGACTTACTGTTATTAACCTAGTTAGCATTTTGATAACTCGGTTGATCAGTTTGGTTTGCCATCAATGCCAAAGAGGGAGACTGTTGAAATCTAATTGAAAATATCATTATTGAAAAAGGGAGATTGTTGCAAAGAGGGAGATTGTTGATAAAGAATGTTTTCAATCATTGTTTTGTCACTAATGTCAAACCTGTTATTTGTTGGAATGATAATTGCTTATAAGATCCAAGTACTATCACTTAGTTGATTGATGAAGAGGATTTAATCAATAAGATGTAACAAAAGCACGTAAGGGAAAGGTTGAGTTATGATTTTGTAATGAAGTACAAGGATCAGTTAAGATAATGATAAAATGATGTATTGATAATATAGTTGAAGATACAGAGTTTGGTTACACTTAGAAACTTTGGAAGAATAAGTTGTAACAAAGTTGTCTACAAAGCTTGACTAAGTTCATCAGTAAGTGCCGAGAAAATGCAAAACTTAGTTGATGTCGAGTGAATCTACAGTAGGTGTCGAGCATTAATAAAACACAGTAGGTGTCAAGTAACATAGTGTGTGTTGAGCATCAGAATTTCAATAGTGTCGAGCTACTGCATTATTTGAAAAGTCAAAGATTCACCATATCTAAGCCGACAAGTTTGTTACCTTGAAGTTTGTAAACCAAATGGAAGATAAGGATGATGAGCTACTGGCACATAATTTTAGGTTAACCATTTTTAGGTGAACATAGGTGGATTCTTCATGATGTTTCTAGAAGAAATAAGATAAGGGGTAGATTCATTGAATCTTACCTAATCCATTGGTACCAAAAATTAAGAATGGAAGGATTAGAGTAGGAAAAGTATTCCAGACTTATATTTAAGGAGTTACAGGTCAAGAAGCAAGAATTGTTGAGTGGTTAGTTGTAGTGTCAAGGAAAAGGCATCATAAGGGAAGAACAGAGTATAGAGACTATGCTTCGATAAGTGGCCATAAAGGAGATTGTACTGGCACAATGAGCATGGAGACTCAAGGAGACAAATCTTGAAAGGAGGACAAGCTATCAAGAGCTGTAGAGATTGAAAGTTGGGAAAATTTGTGAGCTAAACTGAGATCCAAAATTTGCAAGTTATGTTGTGAGTTGTATCATATCAAAAGCCCTTATTGTTACACTCTAACAATTGTATCAGTTAGGGTAAAATCCTATGGACTTAGGTTGGTTTAACAACCATTGTGTAAATATTTTAATAGGGTGACATTCCAAGTGAATGTTCTAAAGTCCTTTAACTAGGCCCACTTCTAACAGGGTGGTTGAAATCCTTTAACCAGGTCACATTTAATAGTGTGTTGTAGCCTTTAATAGAGCAGACCTTTCATAGAGCATCACCTCAAAAGAGTGAGAATTGAGTAGCATGTTACTGGCAGTTTTTTCCAAATTGGATTTCCATGTAAATCACTATGTTATGTGTTGATCTTTCATGTCTTATTCCTGCACGTTATTTTTTCAGTAACTTTCTAAGATGTATATTTAGCTTGGATGCATGGTTAGTATAATTGGGCATACTATACTTAGTGAAAAAGGTTTTATTAGGACATTTGGACCTTGAATAACTAATTCACACCTCTCAATTATTCCAAAGCATTTCTAACAATGTGGTGATGGACGGATTGATCGAGTTTCAAGGTAGGATATATTTGATTCCTTCATCATAGTTTAGGAAGGTAATAATGAAGGCATTTCATGATGCACCTATAACTGGACATCCAGGGGTCTTTAAGACTATAGGAAAATCTTTGAGTGGTTCACATGGAAAGGGCTCAAGGATGATGTTTAGAAGCATGTCAGGGAGTGTGCAGTTGGTCAAAAAAATAAGAGAGAGCACACATATCCTGTAGGGTTGTTATAGCCTTTATCTATTTCGGATAGAAAATGGGAAAGTATCTCTATGGACTTCATTACTGGGTTACCACGAGTATAAGGGAGAGATTGCATCTGTGTGGTAGTCGACCGATTGATGAAGTTTGCTCACTTTTTTATTATTCCATCCACTTACACAGCAACATAGGTGGCTGATCTTTTCTTTAGAAAGATATTCAAGTTACATGGGCCACCTAGTTTCATTGTCAATGACTGGGATAGTAAATTTATGAGTGGTTTTTGGCAAGAATTGTTTGGATTGTGCGACATAGATCTTACACCTAGCACTAGTTATCATCCACAGACAGATGGGCAGACGGAGATTGGGAATAAATGGGTGGAAGGATATCTAAGGAACTATGTGACTACACAACAAAGAGCTTGGGTCAAATGGCTACATATGGGAGAGTATTGTTATAACACCACTTATCATATGTCCATCAAGATGACTCCACTCATGGCACTATATGGTTATGAACCACCTAGCTTCATAGATCTAGTTTTGAGGGATAATAGAGTGCCCAAAGCCAAAGACTTCTTGCAAGATAGTCAAGATATTTTGAGGGTGCTCAAGGAGAATATACAGCAGGCCCAGAATCAATAGAAATTGTATGCTAATCAACACTAGATAAAGCACAATTTTGAGGTTGTGGATATGGTTTACTTGAGGCTACAACCATACAAACAGTCATCACTCAAGAAGAGTGGAGCAGAGAAGTTGAAACCTAGGTTTTATGGTCCCTATAGAGTGATTCGTAGGGTGGGCAAGGTTGCCTATGAGATTGAGCTTCCAAAGGGCAGTCAAGTGCATAATGTGTTTCATGTTGAGGCTTAAGAAATCCATTGGTCAGAGAGTTGTGCCTTCTACAAATTTTCCACCATTAGATGAGAGGAAGCTCGTATTAATTCCTAAGGCTATTCTAGATACCAAGGAGAGGACTCTATGGAATAGGGTGATTAAAGAATATTTAGTCAGATGAAGAGATCTGCTAGAGGAAGATGCTCCTTGGGAGAGTGAGTAAGTGTTACAACAAACAGGGTTGGG
The DNA here is from genome assembly GCA_028749045.1 of Cupressus sempervirens. Lineage (NCBI taxonomy): Eukaryota > Viridiplantae > Streptophyta > Pinopsida > Cupressales > Cupressaceae > Cupressus > Cupressus sempervirens. The sequence continues at coordinate 216,125,127 of CM053783.1, forward strand.
ATTGCTTGTGGACAAGCAATTTCGAGGGGGGGAGACTGTAATGTCCTCAATTTAGCAGTTGTCTGGTTATGTGACCATTAGCCTTTTATTTTATTTTATTTTATTTTATTTATCCCACATTGCTTGTGAAAAGTGGTCGACCCTATGAAATAGGAATAAAAGGAGAGCTTATGGTTATTGTTACGTAGTTTGAATGTGAGAAGAAATTGGATGTGAGAGTTATAGATCTATTCTTGGCATTAGAGGACGTCTATCCTCTCTTGTGACATTCTAGATGTCATTCCCTTGGGGTTTGGCCTTTGGAATTTATTGTTATCAACTTAATTAACAAGTAGCTTGGGTGCATTCCCAGCTACAGGAAAATTGGGTGTTTGCTCATATCATTCCCACTCCTTGTCTGATACTTATGCCATTGTGAAGGGATGATTTTACATGTTATAATGCTAGAGTAATTAGTGAGTATAAAAGTTTGCTATGTATTTGATTTTATTAGTTTGAAAAATAATATTATTTTAATAGTAGTTCAATCTTCAGCTTGTATAAATTCCTTCTTGTTCATGTTATGTGGTTTCAAATGTATGCAAAGACATTAAAATCTCTATCAACAATTGGTTCAATTTTTTGGCATTTCTAGGGTACCCATTACAACGGGCCTTAAATAAGTGTTATGACACTTAGATAAAGATAAGACTGAGATTTTGGAATTGAGGAAGTAGAATGATTTTGTATGGAGTACGTAAAGGAGGAAGTTGTTCCATTAGACCCTAACCATCTTGAGGTTATTGAGGTTACCCTATTAGTTTCCTTCAACAAACGAGCTCTAACTAGAGAACAAGGTGGCTTATTTTTTGACACATGTAAGAGGTGGGTCATAGTTTTGAATATAGAGGTGTACAAAGCGTTGAGTTGAATATGAAATCATTGCTAGGTATATAGAGGAATGCAGATAAGTTGGTTACTATAGTGGACTAGGATTTTGGGTTGATGGATGAAGTGGCCACCTAGACCAAAAACTTGAAAGCATTATGGGCAATTAAGGGTAAGAGATATCAGAAGAGTTAGATAAAGTAGATGATTGGACAGATAAAATAGTGGTTGGTAACAAGGTGATGATCAGGTTGTATGAAGACATCAAGGATGTGAAGAAAAGATCCCTCGATCAGATTTTGGAAGTCAATAGATATTATAGTGTGGCCAATTTAGAGATTTGTTAAGATGACTCCAAAACTCAAATGTGCTCTAATGAAGTAGTAGTGCAATAGTTTCAAGCCTTCTTTGAAACTGCATCCTCCAAAGATGATGCTAGACACATTTTCAAAGTTGAGGAAGCACTAAAGGTGTTAGACTCCAAGTTAGAGAGTTTTGGAGGGGTCGAGCAAGAAGCTAGCAAGTATCGATGGGAAGTGAGAATGAAGTATGAAGCCCTAGACCTTTCTAACACCCTATAGATCACCACTATGATTAAAAAGTTCAAGGTGACATATCCAAACATCATTTTGGTGGAAAGGTCACAAAACACATATGTTGGAAACTGAAATTTTGGCACTTAGACATTTTTTCCAATTTTGGTCATATCACTTCTAAAGGTTTGCAGGCACACTAGTGTGAAGGTGCACTATTTTTCAATGTGGGAATGTGTACCAAGAGTTTTGGATTAGTTGCAGCAGCGTCAATAATTAATTACCAGTTCCATTTTCTAAGCATTTCATGCATAGAAAACATGTTTTGGCGATAGTTTAACTGATAGAGACATACATTGGAGCCTGAATTTGCATCTAAAGAAGTACTAGAGACTTCCATATCATCTATAGACATTTCTCTTCTTATCTTCTTCTTCTTAAGGAGTTTTTCAGTCATGTAAAGCTCCGCACACCATACAATTAATAAAATAAAGAGTGAATGCCTACTTAGTAATGAATTAGGAGTCTTTTTATACATAATTTGCTTAAAATTAGGGTTTTTAGCATGCTTTTTACAAGGAAAAATCCCGAGATCCAAAAATTGCATTAAGGATGGGATTTCCTATAAATACAAAGATGTAATATGTATTCAAGGCCAATATTTTGATGCAATAAAGGATGTTATTGGTGCTCTTATTTTGTGTGTAGTGTTTCTTGCTAGAATGTGTGTTCCTTCTATGAATTTATGTTCATGAACAGCGATGGAGCCAACAATTTTATTGTATGTTAATGCTTCTATGATCAATTAGTTTTGGTGTTTGTCATTTGCTAACAAATTCCTCTATTGTGATGAATTAGAGAAGGATCACCTTCAAGTTCTTGCATAGAAATTTGTCTCGTGTAAGCACACTTTCTGTGGCTGTACAATTTGATGAGTTGTGAAACATCTTAATGTTTTCATTGTTCCCTTTGACAATTACATTGGTGGATTTGAGGATTCATTTCTCCTAATTTCATTAGTTTCTCACTTGATCCTTTTGAAGATTTAATTTGCAAAAGCGTTGTGGCTATGATTTATGTCCATTAGGAATTTCATTTCCAACAATTTCCTTTGATATTATTGTTACCCTAAAACTCTTATGTGCTTTTGAATGCATGGTTAGAATAAGAATTCATATAGTTGTATTATTAGAACTTGCATTCATCATTAAAATCAAAAAATACAAAAAATGCATTGGTCTATGGATTGCATTTCTTCATAAGTTTTGTAAATTAAAGTACGAGCAAAGGCCTTCTTGTGAACATTCACATATATCTTCAATTGTTGTTTTTGTCTAACCTTCCTTCTCTTTATTAATAGATTCTTTAATTTAGATAGGTTGTTCTTATGTAGTTGGAGGGGTATGTCTTTGGCTTCCCCTCCTTTCTTGCTCCTCAACTGCCCTTGATAAGTGTGTCCTTCTATTTAAGGTGATGTAGTATGTTGGATCCTCCCCTTCTTTAGGATCTTCTGATAGGGTCTCGGGATAGAAGGTAAAGGAGTGTTATTCTTCTTGTTCTTCAATATCCAATATTTTACTCTTGTCACCACTTAGTCCTCTTCCTCTTTAGAACTGATGGGGAGCCTTCAAACTGAGCCTGAGGCTCCTTTGGCTATTCTTCTTCCTCTACAACTGAAACCTTCCTTTTCTTCTTGCTCTAGGTATTTTCTTCCCTACAGAAGTAAACCACCTCTTGATTATGCTAGTATACCATTTCAAGTCTTACTAGATACTTCTCTTTCTAGGTGAGAGTGGTGACTTTGGCCCCTTTGCCTTTCTTCATCCATATTAGAACTTTAAGAGTTAGTACATTGGGCAATGGGTCTAGTGGGAAGGGATTTACCTATTCTCTGGTCGTATTGACCCCATGCTAGGATCAATGTTGGATGTCATCACTTTCTTGATCGTCCACCTTAGCATTCATTATTGTGTGATCAAACACTATATCCTTATTATACGTAGGATATAAGATATTGGGGGTATCCTTATTCCACACTTTATTAGATATGTACAACCCTAAAACCTTCTCTACCAGTATTAGATCCATTCAGTAATAGTCCATGATCCAAAATTTATAATGATCCACATAATTGAGCCATTGATCTTCAATGGATGCATAAGGTATGAACTCCCTCCCTACAACATTCTTAAACATCCCTATGTTATCAAAGTATGGGTGGGCTACTAAGTACTCCTCCAAGGGATATTTATCTAATTATACCTCATAAGAAACAATATATCTATTTTCTTTGACCTCATAAGGCCAAATGCAAATGGGCCATACCCATGTCTTTATGTGCTTTGAGTGGACCCTAGAGTAAGCCGAACTGAGTTGTTAGGCTATCTCTTGTAAGATAATTCTATTCAAAGGATAGTGTGGTAATTTATTTGGACATAATGATATTACAACCACCTAGATGTATGTGAAGGTGTCAAACTATATAAAATATCCTCCAACTTGGGTGATCACCTTTGTCGCAACTTCAACTGATAGCCTCTTTACATAATCTCCTTCAATGAATCATATTACTATGAAAATGAAGGCATCATTTATGATCGTATACTATGGGCTATTGTTATGTAGCTCCGTTTGCACCAATTGAGGGTACACAATATGTGGCCATGCATTAGCATTCTCTATGCTTCCCCTCATGGTAAGCCATGGGTGTGTGGCCCTTGCAGCAGGCAAGTATACTACATGTGAGGTCATATAAAAATAGGGGTCAACCTTGACCGAAGTCAACTATTCATCTAAAGAGTCAGTGATACTAGTGACCAATCAATCCTATTGACCTTTGTTTTGATATTTTCAATGAAATTCACCATCCATATTTCCAGATGGTTGGTCATAGGAAGACTCGTTTCTCAACTCAAAAGCACTATATTATAACCAATATTTGCAATCATATAGCCCCTTGTCATATCAACTTTGTTCGGCTTGTTATGTGGGGTGTGAGTGATCAAATACTTCCCTTGTACTATAGCATTTGCTTCTTCATGGTGCTCCCTATACCACTTGTTTATACTGTCATATGAAAACCTATAGTATTCATCTGAGATGGGTAGATGGAATACCCGCTCTATGTTATATGTCCTTATGTCTAGGATAATTTCTCTAGTGACACTCTTGGCTACCTTCTCATCTATAATATAATATTGTGCTAGACTCATAATTAGTTTTGATGATTATACAGAAGTAGAGTTTGGGGATGCATTAACAAGCCCATTATGTATAAGTGTTGAGATCATTTCTGATCTTTCATGGGGTTTATTATAGAGCACTTGGAACTCATTCCAGTCAATGTGGCCCATTTTGGTATCCTGAATCTCTGAGTGGAGATCTATAAATCTTAATTTCTTTGGCACCCCCTTCAATTCGAAGGTTATTGGCTTTGGGAAGATCTTCAATTATACTACTACGGATTAGGTAGAAGCCATGGTTACCTACATCAAAACACGATGACCATAGCTCTATTGGGAGGATAAGTAGGTTGATGACTCAAATAGACCTCAAAAATCCATGAAGTGGGGATGCAAAATAGAAAGAAAAAAAAAAGGTTCAAAAGAGGGGAGTTATGCACATTGAGGAGTTGCACACCTATGAAAATGAGCAACCTACATAATGTGCGTTGAGTTAGCTTGTGCATAAAGGCAATGGCAATAGGGATGCACATGTTGCGCACTTGCATAAGGTGTGTGAAAACTCACCCTTAGTAAGCGATGTTGCAAATGCGATGAAGGTAGTGAAGTGTAAAGGTGCATAACTCAGTGCACATCAAATGAAAATGACCCTTTTTAGGCCCTGCTACATCTATTTATAGGAAATTGGAGGACTGCTGATGCATGTGAACCTACAAAAAAAAGCATAAACCTATGTCACCTTTTATAAATAAAAAGGGTCACAGGACGCAAACTATTAAACTTTGATGACATAAAAATGGTATCTGTGTTTATAATTTGAAGATGATGTAAATCGATGAAATGTGTGAAATTGGATGAATTTTATGCCTATAATTTTATTTTTTTTATTGAGTAAGAATTTATTCATTTTTAAAAAATTGAAGTCCTTTTCTTAACTATAAAAAATATAGGGTGTAGTTCTCATCAAACAAGTATATGAAAATCATCATTTTTTGCTCTATTTTGAAAATATGTTATAGATGACATATATAGCTAGGGAAAAAAATATTGGTTTTTGATGTGTATTTTCTTTGTTATAAGTAATCGAGTTTGACCTTATCAGAAACTAACAATTTTTACCTCTAGTCAAAACTTTCCTATCAAATCTACATTTTTTTTGAAAAAAAAATAAAAAATTATATATTCTTGAAGATGCCTATCTCCTCTAGGGATAAATATAAATCATTATTTTTTATGTGATTTACTATTTTTTCATTTTTTGAGGGAGCATCTTCTCAAATGTTAAAATACTACTTATAATTTATTTTGAAATTACAACATACTATAACTAATCAAAACATTATGAAATTTGTATAATGATGAAATTGACACCGAGATCTTTAAAAGGGTATATTTAGTTTTTGAAAAAAATTGTGTTTTGATAGAGAAATGGGATTTGGCCAAAACAGGTTTAGAGGTCCTAAAAGGTGACACAAATATATTCTTTTACCCCTACACACCTACGCAAGTGCATGAGCATGCAACTTTGCAAGGTGTGTAGGTGTTGGGTGAAGTGGGGGACTTGTGCACGTTATGCACATACACAAGTATGCAAATGTACAAAAATGAACTTAGTGAAGAACATGACAACTAAATTATTGCTGATAGTTTCCTAGTATCTTGACTATTGAGACCCTTCAAGGGAGGCCTTAATTAGAAGGTTGGGATGCCAGGGTCTACAGTGGCAAAAGAATGGGGGTCCCTATTTTTTACTTTGAAAACAGGGCATGCATTACGGAACCACAATAAAACTCGATAAACTCACCTATTATTATTGTGGTAAAGTAGGACATACTTCTAATGTATGCTAACACAAATAATCTACTCTTGAATCCCATACACCTTTGATTGGTATTCTCACAACTATTATGAGTATGGTCACACTGCATGTGAGTGTAAGTCTCACCCAATGAGAAAATAATTGATGGGTATTGTTACTATTGTAATAAGTATGAACACAAAATTGAGAACTATATATCAAAGCCATGATCAAACTAGCCATATCAAAGATTTGCAAGTCCCAAAGGAAGGGAAAAAAAATTAACACAAATATGCTCAACCTATATAAACTATGGTCAACTTGTTGAATATTGTAAGTTGAGGACATCAAGTAGAGTGGGAGTGCAAGATCAACAGACTAAGAGCCTACCCCAAATTTAATTACACCCTTATCAAGATCACCACTTATGACTACTATGATTAGATCCAAATTCTTCCTCACATACTTTGCACTTTTGTTTACCCTAGAGTCTTATTTTAGATTTATCGTACAAGTCATCCTCTTCAACATTTTTAGATTCACCATCCTTTAAAAGTACATCAAAAATCCTTATCCAGTAACATCTTGATCCACATCCTCAACCACATCCTATCTTTGGTATCATCATCCTAGCAACCACATATCTTATATCTCACATCCAAATAGCACTATGACTATCCCTTGGCTAACACACTTTGTCCAATGTAGTTTATCTCATCATTTGTGTCCCTCATCACCTTGATTAGAAGGTTGGGCTCCACACTTGATTATCTACTAGCATTCTATAGCTCCCACACATATCACATTATATCCACCTTTGATGCCAAGATAATCCTTATAGCCTTATAGGCATCACGTCCTTGGACTAATCCTCCACTATTAGACTATCTTCCAACCTTGGTCACCACCTTTAGCCTCTCAAAAAAATTATAAATTTCAAAAAGATCATAGACTTTATCTCCTAGCTTGTATCCATATCATATTGTCTTCTTTCACCCCATGTTTAGGTTACAGTATCATTTCATGCCACAAACCACACATCTCAGTAAAAGGAAGAAAAATGAAATTGCTCCTTATCCTCTCAACACAAGAACTAGCACACGTCTCAATCCTAAGAAAACAACAAACATGTAGAACCTAACATCTCAAGATCCACAACCCAACATCAAAAAATCATGACTTCACAACACACAGAATCAACCATAGAGGCATTTATGGGTTGCCCTGAGAATGCATCATTTATCAATGTCATTATTGCAAAGCATAAAGACACCATCAAAGCTCATTTTCAAAGAGAAGACATTGGAGGTTTTGACTTTGGGAAAATGCCACCATCCAACACTATCACAGATACCACTCCATTCTATTCCAATGATGATGAGATTATTTTTTTATCATGATTCATACGTTGAAAGCCTTATAAATCCCACTCCACACATCTTCTAAATAAAAAATATTCCTCCAAATTATCCCATTATGTCTCCATGCATACCCACTAGTACTTCTTATCCTACCTTTGATAGGGGAAATCCATTCTTGCATTCATCTACACCTCCTTCCTATATATCACCCATGTATCCCCCACATACATCATTCATGTCTCCATCTTCCTTCAGAGTCATATCCCAATCTCCACCTTTCCATAACAACGATACTAGCTACATCCCTAGTCCAATTCCACCACCTTTATATCCTCCAACACATTTTTTAAGTCCTCAATTCAATCATATTTATGCAATGCATCAACCTAGCTTACCTACTCTTTCCAATCCAATTCCATCTACTCTATCCTTCATAACTCCTCCACCTCATATTAGTGTACCATATCGCATTCCATCCCATATCACTATAAATCCCCTTCTAGAAATAACCTATACCCCTCAATCCACTTCATATTCCATACCCCAATCTATCACTCCTCCTCCACTATAAATAAAACTACCCATCACCAATAACCTAGTAATGCCTCCTCTTAGAGGTCGCCAAACTATTCCACCGCCTCAACACCAACAAACAAGGGTAACCCCTTATGTGCACTATTTATCCATGTTATCTCATACACCCATTTCTAAACATCCACTCATTCAACCAAGCCTACAAAATGCCACCCCATCTTTACATAGCTTTCCACCATCTACTTAGGCCAATCCTCCACCTTAAAATCTAACACCCAAGTCTTTAAGGAATTTTACAAAAAATCTAATAGAAATTGCATCTCCTAAGTTTGATGAGTCATTTAATCTAATTCCATCACATGAAGTTAGTCATAATCATTTCCATATCTCATGCCCATCAATCCTCTGCCATCTCCCTGAGCTATCATCCCTCTTTAATCCACCCCACTTATAGATTCCCTTCCATTTCCTACCATTATTGAAACCCCACTTATAGATTCCCTTCCATCTCCTACCATCATTAAAACCATCCCATCCATTGAATCCCTCCAATTCCTATCCACATATTCTCCTCCTAACATTATCCAAACCCCATCTAATGAACCTTGTGAGCACATTCTCCATCTTTATATCCCCATTGAAGAAACTCACATCCATCCATTAATCTCATATGAATATTTCACCCATACATCTCCTATCACACCATCCACTCCCAACCAATATTGGCAAGATCATGTCCAAAAGAATGTTGAAATATCTATTGGCATAAGTTACAATCCTACCATTATACCTTTCCCATCTCAAGATCCTCCCATCCCACTTAATCCCCTACATGATCCATTTTTATGATCCACTCCATCTAAAGAGAAGCAACCATCTCCTCCATGTCAAGATCCTACCTTTCATCTTTCACTCCACTTTAATATCCTATTATTTTATTCAACCCTCCAAGTCAAGATCCATTTGCATCCACCCATTCAAATATAGATAATCAAGCCCCATCCACTTTGATTCATGATCCTACATCTCTTGTAATCCATGGTAATACATCTACAAAAGAAGAAATAATTGTTATACCCAAAACTTCTACTCCTCCATCTACTAATAGACTCAAATCTTGTGTTCCAAAGAAAGAATGTCATATTGAAAGAAGAAATAAAAGTGTATATCTAGATGTTGCTATCCCTTCTATCCCTTCATGGTCCCAAGTCTTTCCATGTTCACCACAAAGTTCCCATCCATTTTATTCTTCATCCATTTTGGGTCATTATCCTACTACTTCTTATCCCTCCATTTTGGGTTGCTATATCCCTTATCTAAATCCTTCACCCTTTCCATCCAATTTTGGGTCCTTATATACCTAATCCAAATCCTTTATCTCCTCTATCTATTTTGGGTCCTACTCCTTCCTTGTTGCCATCTATTTCAGGTCCTTATCTTTCATCCCTTCCATCCATTTTGGGAAATTGCATGCATCCATATCTTGTATTCTAATCCATCACCCCATCCCCTCAAATCCACAATCTAGATCATCAAATGCACTCATCCTTGAATTCCTTCCAATCCTCAACCTTTATCATTCCATCCACAATCTCTCCATATCCTCCATACTCTTTTTCCCATACTATGGTTAATGGAAGCAAACTTAATGCCAAAATTAAAAAAGCATAAATCCAAAAATCCAAGCATTAACATGTCCTATTTGAAATACATGTTTAAGAAGAGAAACATCTTATTTAAAAGAAATAAAAATTTAAAAGGCCACAAAGGCCCAAAATTAAAAAGTCAAAAATCATGTGGATACCCAAGATACTCATAAAAGAAGTGCATCTCAAAGAAAAATCTCAATTGGCATCAATTATTGCTACTCAAAAAGCCTCATCCATTCATAATTTATCCAAATCTCCATATACACATCCTCCATCCCCCCAATTCATTCTTAGTCCTTATGCTTCTCATCCTACATTACCAATCCTCCATCTTCCAACTTTACTTGTGGTTTGTATATTTGTCCTACTCTATTTTCTCCTTAATCTTGTTCAACATCATCTCTCCAACTACTTCATCACCCTTCAGGGTGTGTGCCAATGATGATCTTTCCAATTCCCTCGTCAATTTATCCACAAGCCTTATGTCTTCCCATCCATTATCTTCTAACTCCCACCTACCATTCCAGTCAAGAAAAATAAAAAATTCATGCTTCCTCATCCACCCATCCTAGAAACATCTATGAGTACAAATTCAACAATAAAAAAAAAGTCAAAAAAATCATCCAATGGTGAAAATTTGACAAATAGGCATCATGCATAATCCTTCCATCTAAATGCCCTCCACACTTGAGGCCAAGTTAGTCTACCCACCACATCCATCCCATCTTCCTACCATACCCACCACATCTAACCCATTTCACCTCCTCCATCCTCTGGATCTTGATTTTTTTTAAAAAGGCCACCACCATAAATACATGTTATTTGTTACCTTTTGACACTCATTCTCCCATCGCAATGTGTATCCACCTATTATTTATCCACCCATTGCTCATTCCATATAGTCCATACTCCTCCTTTTCATTAGCTCCATCCATCCATCTTGGTTATCATCTATCTACCTCCCTCATCTTATTGTTTCCCTATCATCCATCCTATCATACCCCTCTTAAGTCCTCCTCATGCATGACATATTATAACTGGGGGTATTGTATTCTTCGAAGACCCTATCCTACCTACCATCCATCTCCTTGTTTTTGTTCTATATCCATATTCATCTTCCAAGCCCTATCTTCCCACCTTCCATCTCCCCATTCTTGTTCCATTTTCATCTTCATCTTCCAATCCCTATCTTCCCACATTCCTAAATCCAAATCTTCTTATTCACCATACATTTTGCTTCCATCCTTGTACCTCCCAATATCTCCTCCATATTTCACCACCTAACATATTCCTTGTCATTGGAATCTATCTCTATGCTATCCCAATTTAACCCAATGCCATCCATTCATATCCTAAAGCTCCTAGCAATCTACCATTACATGCCTCATCCAATTCTTCTCCTCTAGCTATCTAAAATTATGCATTAATAAACCTATCCAGTCACACCCTTAGTCTTGTTTCTAGCCTTGATCAAAATCCAATCATCATCATTAGGACACATCCTTCCAAATCCTTGCCTTGTTTTGAGGTATATCATCTCCATTATCCACATCACCCTATCCACCATCAATCCATCTTGGCTTTTTAACTTGACTAGGAAACCATCATGTGTTTATTTGCACCACTAGAAATCCATCCCATTCAATCTTCCACCCCTATATAGTTTCATTCTTGTACAATATCTTAGTTAGTTCCATTGTACATACCATCCCTAATTAGTCATAGTCAATCATTAATCATCATTCATCCTCCTTATCAGTCATCAACTATCTCACATTAGTCACCAAGCCATCAACTCATCAGTCTTCAGCCCAGTCCCATCATACATAGCTTAATCTCATATCATCTCACATTAGATTAGTTCTTCTAGCTCTCACCACTTCACACTTCAAAATGTCCTTATGTGAGATCCTCTATCACTAAAGTGTTGTCCTTTGAATTCCAAGTGTTATTGAATCTATATGCTAACTGCTACTGAGAAGTCCTTGCAGGATATATTTTTCCTCTTGTCAAACTTGAGCCCGTCAGTATCGAGTCCTGTCGATCTCTCTGGCACTCAATTATTTTTTGTCAATTTACTCTTTATTTCAATGTTGGATTTTAATTTTGGTTCTTGATTATCTTTTTTGAGCAATTTGGTTATCCCCTACTTAAGGTCGCCACAATCATTCATATCATGGTGCATTGTGAATGGGGTAATAAGTGAGTAAGGTCTTGATCTGTCTTTCATTTTTTCATTTTTGGTCGTTGAGTCAATCAAGTATAACTCTTGCATATCCAAATATATGATCATTTATGATTACACGGTGCACCTAGGAAAGATCACTTATTTGTGGGTTACCTAGTGTCGTTTCCACTCTGATTCGCATTGGGTTTCATGTGTGATGTTGGGGCAATCCTTGCGTGTTTTTTTTGAGTTAGTCTTATGAAAAATCAATGATAAGGGCTTGATTTTCTTGATAAACTTAGCCAGTCCCTAATGTAGCTATATTAAATTAAGTTCTCAACTACATGGTGGTTCTCCTTAAGGAGAATCCCACACTCAAAGCTTCGAATGGATTCCATCTCATCCCCCCATTTCACAATAAGGAAACAAAAAAAAGAGACATTTTTATACTTTTCAAAATCATCTTATCAACATCTAACCCACATCCTTATTCTATTCTGAAACCTATAGAAAAATCCTACAAAGTTTCTAAAATCTCACCCATTCATCTACCACATCCTAGCAGTTCAATTTAAAAAGAAAAATCCCTCATTTATCCCTCATGTCCTCCATCGTATCTCACAAATTTATCTAATTAGTACAATTGATCTCCCATTATCTTGTACTCTCACAGTGAGAGTATGAACCACTTTTAAACGTCTTTCATCCTTTGTGTGTGCTTCATCTTGTCTAGTCTCATTTTCTCTACTCACATCATTCTTGAGGGGGCATCACATAGTATAGTCTTCTATCAAGATTGGGACAACCAAATTTCTTTAAAACCTTCTTCATGTCATTTGTTATTTAAAAACATCTTTGAAATAGTGGTGTACCAGTACTATATTGAAGAGGGGTAAAATTTAGACACCTAAATCTAATCACATAAATTTGTAATCAAATTTAGTCATCTTCTAAAGCATATTTTAATTTAATATTAAATATTAAATTATTTTAGTGTTATCCCCTAACTAAATAATTATATCTCAATTAATAAATTAACAGACAACCAATAGTCTAATTTATTAATAAAAACCCCCTTTGTCTATTAAATTAAATAAATACAAATCTAATTTAATTTAACCCCCAAAACCCCTCTCTATTTAATTAATTTGCTTTATTAAACCCCCCATGCACAAAATCATCCTCTAAACCAACAATTACCCAAACTCAACTCATGCACCAATAATTCATCTTTTAATTAAATAATTCATATATATAATTAAATCTCATGCACCAATAATTCCTCTTTTAATTAAATAATTAATTAATTTAATTTAATTTCATACACCAATAATTCCTCTTTTAATTAAATAATTCATTTATTTAATTAAATCTCATACATCAATATTTTTCTTTTAATTAAATAATTCATTTATTTAATTAAAATATCATGCACAATAATTCTTCTTTTAATTAAATAGTTCATTTATTTAATTAAGCTCATCCACCAACCTTTTCTCTAACAAATCCATCCACCTCCCACATCCTCTAGCCAATTGAGCCACCTCATCCACCTTAACTAAAATACAATACCTCCTCTTTTAGGTCTAAAATCTTTTTCCAGATCACTTGCACAAATTAAGGTGTGATTATTCCCTTTGACTCAAGCCCAAGTCCACTCTGTTGATTGCAGAGATTGTTGGAAGATTGATTGGAAGCATGAATACTGATGGTATGTTACATTCATGACTGAGTTTGTCATTGATGTCAACATAGCATGTTTGATGTCGTTTGTGGTATCTGACAGAAGAACAGCGGAAAGATCAAGTTGGTATGGATAGCTAGTTGAGCATGATAACCACCTGAGGTTATGGGAGATACTTTTGAGTATCTAGAATATGTAGTTAATGTCAGAAGTAGAAAGTATAAGTCTAGAAGAAGTTATGTAAGTTTGGTGATGTTTATTCTTAGACAGAGTTTACAGAGGCATGTTCTAGTAAACTTGTTATATCTCTTAGCAAAGTTGATATCTTGAGTATCAAGGTTGAGGACATGAAGAGGACATGTTGAGGATCAAGGTTGAGGACATGTTGAGGATCAAGGCATGTTCTAGTAAACTTGTTATATCTCTTAGCAAAGTTGATATCTTGAGGATCAAGGTTGAGGACATGAAGAGGAGATGTTGAGGATGATGCGGCCAAGCTCACTTGCCATAATATTGTGTGTACAAAAATTTATTCGAGTTGCAAGACAGAAGATTAAGGTTATCGCTAAGTGTAACATGTTCTTAATGTGGTCCTATAATAATTAATTGAGAAGGACTAACAGTCAACTCAAGGAATTTTTTTTATGGACTTGATATAAAGGGAGACACTTTTCCTTTATCATGGTATGTGGATATATGATTGAATGATTGATGATAAGTAGCAGAGAGTGTGGAATGCGAAGTTGAGAAGAGTAGTGCGAAAGTGAAGGAACTTCATTGCCAAGGTTTTGTTGAGTGATCTGAGGTTTGGTATTTGGATTTGAGGTTCGTGACTTAGTCTACAAGGTTTGACAGTGATTGGTCCAATTGATAGGATAGAGAAAAGAATAGAGGAAAGAAGAAGATAACAATAAATTGCATGATTAAGCAGTGAGCTCTTCTTGCAGTTGAAATTGCATGTTTGGGCAGTGGGCTCTTCTTGCATACATTATACCACAGCTCCTAAAAGGGTTGGCACAACTCCTAATAGGGTTGGAATCTCCTAACAGGGATTCAAAGTCTCCTAACAGGGACTCACTATACTAAATGTTGTAATAGACTCCTAACAGGGTCCATCCTTAAACAAGGAATATATATATTAGTACATCATCTTGTGGGCATCATTCACACCAGGGTTTTCCCTCTGATCAATGGTTTCCCTAGTCAACATATCTTGCGTAATTGTCTATGTGCACTTTATTATGGTTTTTGTTTACTTTGGTTGAATGGTTAAGTTTTTTTAATGAGGATAAGTGTTTTAATTGTTGGATAATTGATTCACACCCCCCCGGTTATCTTGGTGGACTATTGTTTCTAACAATTGGTATCAGAGCATCGGGTCCTTAAATAAAAAGCTTAATAGCTTTGGAAGATCCATGGTGAACATGTTTAGGAAAGATAGTCCAAAGTTTGATGGAACAAATTATGACAGCTAGAAAGAAAAGATGAAGACACATTTGTTGTGTATGGGTTTGGGATATTGGATATTGACAAAATCATCATAGATAATCATTGAAGAAAAAGATTTGGAAATTTGCATCGAGGCAAAAAGAGATCTTTTCATGTGTGACATGAGAGCTAGAGGAGCACTATTGATTGCACTTCCTGAAATTGAGTACAATCAAGTAAAATCACTTGCTACTTCACATTTGATTTGGAAAGCTTTGGAGAATAGTTTTGAAGGTGATGAACATTCTAAGAAGTTGAGGCTACAAAGTTGGATTTGTGCATTTCAAGATGCTAAAATGATGGAAGATGAATCTGTAAGAACATATATAGGCATGATATCAAAAATTACTGCAAGTATTAAAGCTCAAGGAGGAACCAAAGAAGATGATGAGGTTATATGGAAGATATTTAAAACTCTAACACCACCATTTAAGTCATTAGTTCAAATGATACAGTTGTTGATATCATGTACAAAAGATTTCACAAAGGAAATATTGCTTGGAAGACTTGAAGTAGTTGAGAATGAACTTAGACAATCTGGAGAATTAACTAAAACAGAGACAGCCTTCAATGCCTTGAATATTCAACCTAACCTATCAAGGAGCACAAGTGATAGAGGATATTTTGCTAGCAACAGTAGATCTGAGGAAGATAGAAAATTTGATGAAGTAGTGGCCCTTTTGGTAAGAAGAGAAAATGGAGGTAAAAAAATCTTTAAATGTTGGACTTGTAATGGATATGGTCATTATGTATCTAAGTGTCCTAAAAGGGAGAAAAAGTATAAGGGAAATCATAAGCCTAAAAATGATAGAGATTGTTTGTATGCAAATGAAGAAAATGATTATGATGAACAATCATTAAGTGCTAGTGATGATGAAATTGGATTTGTGGCAATTAAAGAAGAAATTCCAGAGAATGTAGCTTTGGTATCACAGGTTGAGAAGAAATCTAATTAGATAATTGACAATGGTTGTTCACATCATATGACTGGTGATATGAACAAGTTTGTTGACTTCAAAATTCAGGATGGAGGAATTGTCAGAGTTGGAAACAATGCAACATGCCAAGTAAAAGGTATTGGATCTATAACTCTTGACGGTAAAACTAATACTGAGGATGTATACTTTGTTGATGGTTTAAAGCACAATCTTTTGAGTGTTGGACAACTAGTAGACAAAGGGTATCAGTTGTAATTCACATAAAAGACTTGCATGATCAAAGATAAAGCTGGAAAGGTAATTGGAATAGGAACCAGATCTAGAGTTAATGTATTTCAGTTGAATCATATTGAAATGAAATGTTTGGTTGCAAAGGTAGATGGTAGTTGGTTATGGCATAAGAGATTATGTAATATAATCTTTGATAGTATTGTAAGGACTAGAAAAGTGTTTGTCGTCAAAGATTTGCTAAAGATTGTAAAGCCTACTAACACAATTTGCAAGGAATGTGTTTTGGCAAAGCATAAAAAAACTTCTTTCCCAACAAGAAGTTTAGCACTACAATGAAGTTGGAGATTGTACACACAGATCTCAGGGGTCCTACAAAGACTAAAGGATTCTATGGTGAAAGGTATTTTATGGTTCTAGTTGATGATTTTTCTAGTATGATGTGGGTTGCATTTCTTAAAGAGAAATTGAAGACATTTGACAAGTTCAAGATATTTAAGAATAGAGTTGAGAATGAATCTAGTGTAAAGATTAAATGTTTAAGAACAAATAGAGGATGAGAAATTACTCCAAATGAGTTTAACATGTTTTGTGAAGAAAATGGAATTAAAAGATGATTATCAACTCCCAGAATCCCTAAACAGAATGGCATTGTAGAAAGAAGGAATAAGTCTATTACAGAAGTTGCAAGAGCTATGTTAGCAGAAAATGATGTATCCAAGACATTTTGGAGAGAAGCGGTAAATACAACAGTCTACACTATGAACAGAGTGCAAGTCAAGAAGGACACAATCAAGACATCTTATGAATTATGGTTTGGTCACTCACCTACAATTAAGTATTTCAGAATATTTGGAAGTAAGTGTTACATTAAGAGAGATGATGAGATTGGTAAGTTTGATGCTAGAAGTGATGAAGGTATGTTTCTTGGTTATTCATTGAAAAGTAAGGCTTGTAGATGTTATAATTAGAGAAATAAGACTATTATTGGAAAGTGAAAATGTGAGAATTGATGAGAAATTCATAATACAAGAGAGAATAGTTTATTACAATTCAGATGATGATATTGTTACTAAGCCAAGGAATGATAAGGTATTTCTTGAGATTAACAATGATTTACAAAATGAAGGAGAGCAAAGGCAAGAACAAAGCTCAGAACCTTTGTTAGAGCCAAGAGTTGAGATAGCAATTCCTACTTCAAAAAAGGACATGATAAAGAATCACCCATCTAAATAGATCATCAGAAGCAAAGACGATGGTGTGATGATAAGAAGCAGAGTTAATGAAGAATTATGCTTGATATCTCAAGTTGAGCCTAAGAATGCAGATGAAGCATGTAATGATGACTATTAGAAGCAAGATATGAAAGAGAAATTGGATCAAATAGAAAATAATGAGACATGGGAATTGGGAATTGGTCCCCAAACCAGTAGACAAGAATGTGATAGGAACTAAATGGGTATTCAAGAATAATATGAATGAGCAAGGATAAGTTGTAAGAAACAAAGCAAGATTGGTATGTAAAGGTTACTCACAGCAAGAAGGAATAGATTATGAGAAGACTTATGCTCCAATGGCTAGAATAGAAGCAATAAGATTATTCTTAGCCTCTACAACACAAAGGAAATTCAAAGTATATCAAATGGATGTCAAGTCAGCATTTCTGAATGGAGAACTTGAAGAAGAGGTATACATTGAGCAGCCTACAGGATGTCCTTTGATAGATGACAAGGACATAGTATGCAGATTAAGGAAAACATTGTATGGATTAAAGAAAACACCCAGAACCTAATATGTGAGGTTGGACAAGCATTTGACAAAGATTGGATACAACAAAGGTATGGTAGATAGTAATTTATATTGGAAAGAAATTGATGATGTTTTGATGATTTTGGTAATATTTGTCGATGACATTATATTTGGAGGAAATGATGAAGAAAGTAAGAAGTTTGCAGAAGAGATGAAGAAAGAATTTGAAATGAGTATGATAGCAGAGACAAAATATTTCCTAGGATTGTAGATAATATAGAATAAAGAAGGAACCTTTATTTCTTAGACTAAGTAATTAAAGGATTTACTCAAAAGGTTTGGTTTGGAAACATGTAAAACTATTGGAACACCTATGGTAACTGGACACAAGTTATCTACAAAGAATGAGACACCTACTCTTGAGCAGAAGAAGTACAAATCTATGATTGGAGTTTTGCAATATCTAAGTCACACAAGGCCAGATATAGCAAATGTAGTTGGAATTGTTGTAAAATTCTAGGCTAATCCTAGAGAAGCACATTATGCAGTAGTGAAAAGGATATTTAGATATCTGAAAGGAACATCTAAGTTTGAATTATGGTATGATAGATCTAATGATTTTTATACTGATGCAAATTGGGTAGGCAGTATGGATGACAGAAAGAGCACTAGTGGAGGAGCTTTCTTTTTTGGAGGAAGATTGGTCTCTTGGTTAAGTGAGAAGCAAGATTCTACATCTCAAAGTACACCAAAGCAGAGTATGTTGCAGTAGTAAATAATTGCAATCAAATAATTTGGATGAAGCAAATGTTGAAGGATATAAGGATAGAAATTAGTGAACCTATTGTTATACATTGTGACAACACAAGCATGATAAATATGTCTAAGAATCTAGTATTGCATTTGAGGAGTAAGCATATTTCTATTTAAGTATCATATGTTGAGAGAAAAAGTTGCAGAAAAGGAAATTAGATTGAAGTATGTGAGCACAAAAGAGCAAATTGCAAATATATTCACTAAGCCTCTTCCCAAAGAGACTTTTGAGTATTTGCGAGGTATGCTTGGGGTTATGCCCCTTCCTACATCAGAGTAGAAGATGCAAGAGTGCATCAGTCTAGGGTAACAAAGCACCATTGTTTGTATGGACTGGATGTTGATGCTTCCTGTATGGGGGAGTATCTGTGATGGATAGAGTCATCTAGGACTCTTGTTGATGTTGTTTTAAACAATACCTTTTGATACATGAGTTGAGTAAATATCAGTTGTTGCAAAGTTTGATACAAAGATGTTGGTTGTAAAAACCTTTGACATTAATGTCAATGGGGGAGAAGTATTGCATGAAAAACATTATACTAAGGAGAGAAGTTTGGCAGTATGTGGAATAACAGTTTGGTATAGAGCACTTTGAGGCATATAAAAAGGGGAGTATGAATGATAAAGAGGATTTGAAGATGCACAGTCTTTTGTTGGTATTCTTGGAAGTCTTTTGTTGGTATTCTTGGAACTAGATGTTTTTCATCTATGTTGCCATCAATGCCAAAGGGGGAGATTGTTGGAAGATTAGAGAGATTGTTGGAAGATTGGTTGGAAGCATGAATGTTGATGATAACCACCTGAGGTTATGGGAGATACTTCTAAGTATCTAGTATATGAATTTAACGTCAGAAGCAGAAAGGATAAGTCTAGAAGAAGTTATGTAAGTTTTGGTGATGTCTATTTTAGATAGAATTTACAAAGGCATGTTCTAGTAAACTTTTTATATCTCTTAGCAAAGTTGATATCTTAAGGATCGAGGTTGAGGACATGAAGAAGACATGTTGAGGATGATGTGGCTAAGCTCATCATAATATTGCATGTATGAAAAGTTATTCAAGTTGCAAGATGGAAGATTAAGGTTATCTCTAAGTGTAATGTGTTCTTAATGTGGTCCTATAATAATTAATTGAGAAGGACTACTAGTTGACTTAGGGAATTGTTTTATGGACTCGATATAAGGGAAGAAATTTTCCCTTAGACTCATGGTACATGGATATATGATTGAATGATTGATGATAAGAAACATAGAGTGTGGAATGCAAAGTTGAGAAAAGCAGTGCAAAAGTGAAGGAAACTTCATTGCTGAGGTTTTGCTGAGTGATTTGAGGTTTGGTATTTGGATCCAAGGTTTGTGACCTGGTCTATAAGGTTTGATAGTGATTGGTCTAGTTGAAAGGATAGAGGAAAGAAGAATATAATAGTAAATTGCATGATTGAGCAATAAGCTCTTCTTGTAGTTGAAATTGCATGTTTGGGTAGTGGGCTCTTCTTGCATACATTATACCACATCTCCTAATAGGGTTGGCACAACTCCTAATGGGGTTGGAATCTCCTAACAAGGATTCAAAGTCTCCTAACAGGGACTCATTTTACTAAATTTTGTAATAGACTCCTAATAGGGTTCATCCTCTAACAAGGAATATTTAAATTAGTACATCAACTTATGGACATCATTCCCACTGGGCTTTTCCCTTTGATCAAGGGTTTCCCTAGTCAACATATCTAGTCTAATTATCTATGTGCACTCTATTATGGTTTTTGTTTACTTTGGTTGAATGGTTAAGTTTGTTTAATGAGGATAAGTGTTTTAATTGTTGGATAACTACTTCACCCCCCCTCCCCCCCCCCTCCCCCTCTCAGCTATCTTGGTGGACTATTGTTTCTAACACACTCTCATGCCGCATCTCCCTCATCCACCTCTAAACACATAAGTCCATCTCCTCCACCTATCTCAGTCAAACTGAAGCCTATCTCACACCTCACTCAATTAACTACCTATCAGGAATTCTTATCTCCTCCTCACCCAATTGCTTATAAATTGAACCCTTTGCTCCTCACAAATCATCCACCTTTTGAGTAAAATTATTATATTATTTTGAGAGCTAATTACTTTCAAAGTGCTATTTTTCAATATTTAGATTCCCATGCATCTATCCATGATCATCTATTGTTGAAGCATTAAGCATACAATTAAGGATGCATCAATAATTTTGACCATATCCAGACATCGAGGAAGCTACGGGGATACAAGGTTTGCATGTTCTAGTTATTTGGTTTTCTTTTTTGGTCAATCTATTTGTTTGCATTGTTATTAGTCTTTGAATGCTTAATCTATTTGTTTGCATTGTTATTAGTCTTTGAGTGCTATTTGTTTGAATTGTTATTAGTCTTTGAGTGCTATTCTTAGCACACTAATTTTATCGTATACACTATCTATTGTTATTTGTTTTTGTTATTCAACATATACTAAACAAAGAGCTAAGTGATAATAGAATAAGTTGGATTACTAATGAATTGTTATATTGGTTGAGTGGATGCATGAGTTTGAATAAGTTGTTTGAAGTTATTATAAGTCTAATTGGTACATCTAGACATGAGGATAACTGATTAAACGCCCCCTTCCTAGTTATTTTGTTTATTCTAATAGTCAACATCATGTGAGGTTTGGCCCATGTCTTGATTTCTTCCAAAGAACATATTGTTATTGGATGTACTCTAATTTGCATCCACTTGATTGATTGTGGTAAACTATTATTGTCAGATGGGATGCTTTTGTTGTTTGAGTGAGTGTTCCACTACTAGTTTTGCCTAGGAAATTTGTTGTTGTGATTTGATTAGTTGAAGTTGTTTCTAGTGACATTATTCCAATGAGAATTGAATTTCTTTGACTAGTTTTTCCCATAATTATGGTTGTTTGGGTTTTCATTGGATCATTGAAAATTGTTGTTTTGTCCTTTTGTCAATCAAAGATGAGTGAGCTCATTTATTATTTGGGACATGGTTTTTCTCATTTGTTCCAATTCAGCTATCACAATTTTTTCTACCTCAGTAGTTGGTGCAACCTATTGTTGAAAAAATGTTGCTTTTGGAGGCATGTATCCTAGATAGGTTATAATAGGGGCTAAAATTGTAGGAACTTATTATACTAGTACATGATTCAATGGGGAAATTGATTGAGGACCATCTATGCTCCTGCAGAATAAGGTGGTACCATTGTGGCAGCATTAGTGGGAATCACCATGCTCCCCCCACCATTAGGATTAGCTTGTTTGGTGAAGGTAACCGCCTCTTTGAACACTTTTTCCAATGTGTCAATATATGTAGTAGGAAGTCTTCATGGGAAGATAGAGGTGAGATGATCCATGTAATTTAAGTAAATTTAAGTCACAACTCCTAGCAATACACTATAAGGGACTCTGATCTTGGTAGGTCATGTGAAAATGATGGTTAAATCGAGAGATGGTTTGTGCCAAGTCCCTGTTGATAGAAAAAAATGGGTGATGCAAGATAACCAGATTGATGAATGCTTTGAATTGGTCTAGGAACAATATCTCAAAAACCACCTATGTTGTAATGGATGCCGATGGTAAATTGGCATACTAGTTAAAAGAAACTTCCCCCAAAGTGTATGGAACAAGAGAAGAACTATGTCTTCATGTTAGATTTGTTTTTTGTTGCATATCTCTTTGAAAACCTTGACGTAGACCTATGTTGTTCGTATTTCACCATAGGTTGGGAAAAACATTTTTAGGATTCTTGGGGAGGTCATGAAGTGGAACTTGTAAGTTTATTGGTGAATCCTATGGGTTTTCAAAGAAAGTCATAGGTGGAAGTGGTGAAAATTGACTCTGTTAACTTGTGATATGTTTTGTGAAATGGTTGGGGAGAAAGTGTTGTAACATGACGTGGATGATAATGATGGAATATGAGGCATGAATGGGCCTAGTTTTGGTATCCCCTTGTCATTGCGAGGTTTGGAAAAATGCTTAAGTTCTAAGAACTCATGCTTGTTGAGCGAAGAACTCAATGCTCGCTAAAAGGGAGACAATGGATCAAAATTTTCCAATTTGCACACCTTTGGGGGGAATGCACTTGGTTAACCTTTGTGTGTAGTGAACCTTGTTAAATAATGTACCTTTGGCTAGTGCACCTATGTGCCTTAGTGACTGGGAAATTCTAGACTTAGAACATTTGTAGATTTTGTGTGTGTGGCCCTCCTAGCACCACTTCTATTGAGTGGTCATTTTCCATAACAACAACAACAAAAATCCTTAATTATTTCTTTCTTGAAAAGCTTACCAAAATAACCAACTCCAAGGTCCTAGATGGTTGTTTTTCAACCCACTAGGTAGCTCAATTGAAAATAAATGTGAATGTTCACAAGGAGGCCTTTGCTGGAATCTTCAAATTGACAAACACTCTAAAGAAATGCAACCACAAACCAATGTACTTTTATTTTTATTTTTTGAATTTGATGATGAATGCAAGTTTTAATCATGCAACTATATGAATCCCTATTCTAACCATATGTTCAAAAGCAAATAATAGATTTACGGTAACAAGAAATCAAAATAAATTATAGCCACAACACATATGTGAATTAAATTTTTGAAAGAGATCAAGTAGAAACTAATAAAATTAGGAGAAATGCATCCTCAACTTCATTGATGCAATCATTAAAGGGAACTATAAAAACCATAGGATGTTTCACAACTCATCAAATCATATAGCCATGGAAAGTGCACATACATGAGATAAATTGCTATGCAAGAACTTGAAGGTTATCCTTTCTCCAATTCATCATAGTAAAGGAATTTGTTAGAAAATGAGAAACACCAAAACTCATTGTGTTGGTGTTTAAAACTACTGAACAACAATATGCTCAATACCAAAATGAAAGTGTTCAAATAATCTAAAGATTAGCTAATTCTCATAATCAATTACATAAGTAGATCATCTGGACCCAACTTCAATGAAACCGAGGATGGTTTCCTACTCTTTAGGCTCTACTAAACCAAGGTGGGTATACCTAGGGATGATTCTAAAGAAAACTATTGTATGAAATTATCTTAGTTTCATTATGATTTTCACACAGTTTATCAATTTCTTTAAAGTTCTCAAATCTATATGCATCCCCTATAAGCAGATCTGGTCCTAATTCTCCTAGAGTTTACAAGTATTTCTGGGAATAGTAGCTACCTATGACTCAGAAAACTAGATGTAAGTGAGTGGTGACCAGCATTACAACCTTGAACAAAATAATATATGAATGATTTTGAATTTATAATAGTTTTAACATGCAGAGACAGAATTTGCTCTTGATCATTTCTAATTTATAAGACCAGTACCTTATCCAGTGGGCAACAAAGTTGATTATTAGCAGGAGCCCTTGTTCAATTAGCTTGTAATTGAATCTATCAACTATAATCACCTATTTCCATTCTTACATGATATCCTCTTCATAAACTCATGAATTCTACCGATTTATTGAAGCATTTACATGACTCATTGAATTAAAAGCAACAATATAACCAATACACACCCCATCCAGAATGCATTCAATCAAATGAACATTATCCAAATGATCTCAAAACTAATAGACTCATGAAAAGGAGATAGAAAAATAGTAACACAAATTTCGGTGTAAATATCCCTTTGTGTTATCCTTCTTGCTAACTAATACAATAACCAATATGAGCTTAGTAAAGAACCTAGAGTATCATACAGACTCTACATTTCTATTCATTATCAGAAAAATAGCACTGAACATAAACTCAGAACAACTACATATAACTAGACCAAATGTACTTTTTTGGGATAACTGAAGACATACAAAAAAATTTTGAACCATCACAATGCCTTGAAAACTCATTTATACAGCATGAGTTGCAACAAGCAAAGGGAAATTGTGATTAATAGGTGTCTCTTTACAAAAAATTCAAAAACACCTATCAGAAAAGACAAAATTGCAAATAACATGAAGACATGCTGATCAAATATTCCTTTGCGGGTCCCTTTCTATTACATTTCGATATTCTGATTTGGCTGCAACTCTGATTCCTTTGTGTATGCAACTGCTAAGCCCACCAATGATGAAATATGTTCTAAAGATTACAAACTAACCTCAACCTGTGGGTTTCATCATCATTATACTATACTGTGAGAGTCACTCTTGCTTGTCACTATTCCTTGGTTATACCAATATCCTAGGGTAATGGGATTGTCACTTAATATGAAGTATTAGAGATTTAGAGGCAATGTGGCTGTCAAATATAACAAAATGACCATTTTTTGCTTCCTTTGTCGTATCTGCATTCAAAACCATTCCTCTACCAAAATATGTCCCTCTTTTGAAAAGAGAGACGTGCGTTAACAAGAAGTAAGAGTAACTATATGCATGAAACCCATGAGTATAAAATCTTCTTCACCCTCTCCAAAAACTCTACACAAGACCCTATATATCTCTACTACTCTGGTATTGAAGTATACTTTCTTGAAAATTTCTTTAGAGAATGATGTTATTGCTGACAAGGTTCTAATTTCGTCAAATTCACCCTTTTTTCTTTCCATTACCTTAGTGGCTCGATCACAGCTCTTTACCATACTCTCAAGGAAATCATAATCCACAAAACCAACCGAGATTACTAGTCTTCCTCGGTCAAAATTCCATATACTAGCATGTGGAGTAAATAACTTCCTCTCTGCAAACCATCTTTTGAGCAAAATTAAATCAGTTTGCGAGATATCAACATCTTGGACCCAATTGCCTTCATTAAGAAATCCCTCTATTATCCACAACCTAAAATTTGATGAGTCCATTGGAGGCATTCTTTGACTATACTTGCAGGACTGGAGCACAACAAAAATTATAGTACTCAATTGAAGTTCTTTCTTATCCCTTTCTGCAATTTTGCAATCTTTTCATGAACAAATTACTTCACACACTTGCCAAATACAATCTTCTCATTAATTGCTTCTACTTAGAAAAGGCTTGAAATCTTTATTTGCATAAGGTGGGACTAAGAAAATCTTATGTGTTATACTCTATTTTTTACACATGCGAAGCTTTCATATCAAATAAATACACAAAGTGGCATCACCTAATCTACGACATCTATCCTAACAAATCCTATGATCAAGAGATGCAGAAAAAGGTGACAAGTATTCCACTTGACAAGTTGGTTAGTCAATCCAATGGGAATGAACCATGTATATAGCTCCCTTCCTGGTGGCATCTTCGTTTGGACCCACTGGCAACTGAGGGCACATGTTGATAGGTCGCTACCTAGCTATACATAAAGAATGAGTACCTTGCCATAGCGAAGTAGCGACAACTGTTGATTTAATCTTGATCATGTGGATGACCCCCAACTACATTATTTAGAAGAACAGTGGTGCACACCACATTCGCTATCTCATTATACGTATCCTCTGAACAATTCTTCATAGTGAGATAGCAACGGCTATTGATCTGAGATCAATCCAATGGCAAAGAAACTACACAAACTTCTTGAGATGAGGTGGGTCCCATATTCGCTATCTCACATGGAGTAAACCATGCACATCTTTTTTATGGTGAGATAGCAAAAATCGTTGATCTTAGCTTGAACTAACGATTAAAATCCCTCCTACATTTTATGAATGAGGGGTGGGTCCAAAAGGCTGATGATGAGATAATTTCTGCATAGCTGGCGAAAGAAAAATAATATTTTAATTCAAGTAATCTTTCCACATTGCTTGAGTTCCACCATATGCTCATTTCACTGCAACTCGCTATATCGCTAATGGCGAGAGGCCTAGATATGTTTATTAATGAGGTAGCGAGCTTCGGTGACTTAACAAAACTCAGTGCCAAAACAAAAGTATGTCACATCACAGTTACCCACTTAGTAGTTCTGACACAATAATGATATCATCATTTATTATGCCACTTGGGACTCTTAATGACCACCGAGAAGTTTGACAACTGACATGACATGGGTTTCCAGGTTGATCGCTACCTTGCTATCAGCAAGAGACGTGAACCTCTTGACAGCGAAGACACAAGTACCGAAGCCTGAGATATTTTTGTATCCCTAGTTACTTTTTCAACTCAAGGAGCAAAAATAAAGTACACGTGATTAAAAACCAATGCAAAACTTTTATGGTTAGTGCCTCCACTTATCTGGGCACCACAACTTAGTTTGACGGCAGTCGCTATGTCGCAATGGTCACTTAACTAACACCTTATCATGACGACAAAGCGACAGCCCTCGATCTTGTCACGATCAGGCAGTGCTCCTTGAAAAGAAATGTAGGGTGCAAAAGCTAAAGAATGTAAGGGAATATTAAGAAACTTTAAAATGTTCACGCTTGAGTTTTTTTTTTTTAAAACACAAGAGACCTAGGGCTCACTTAAGGTATTACAAAGGCTTTGTTGAGAGACAAACCTTGAGAATTTAATAGATTTCAAGAACACACAAATCAGGGCATGACTAGGGTAACCTAAAAAAATATGAAAATTATGAGGAATAAGACCCTAATCTGCAAAATGCAAAGACCTAAACTAATTTTCACCAAAATTTCAAACTTTTTCTATACTTTGAAAAATCAAACCACCAGTGGCTCTATCTGGGGATGATAGACTACTTGAGTTTATGCAAGAATTCAGAAGCTATGGAAGAGCAGACCACATACTTGACTTTCTAAATGGAAACTTCTTTAGAGAGCACAGAGCAACACACAAAAACAAGAGAACAAATTGTACAGAGAAATTTACAAGGATCTACAAAATATACACAATGCACAAGAACACAAAGAACCTAAACTATTGTTCATGGAAAAGCAGATATCTTAAGAAAAATATCTCTTCAAGAATTGTCCATGAATTGGCAATTCAAGAATATCTCCAGTTAAATCTCTCAAAAAATATGAATCTTCTTCATTTGTATCACAAATGTTATATGGGCCAAGCCAGATTGGGTCAAATTTACCATGCTTTCCTTTATGTTCCACTCTGGCATTCCACATCAGTACCATGTCACCTATTTCAAATTTTCTATCAATGGCTCTTTTGTCATATAAATGCTACATTTTTTATTATAACTTGGCATTTTGAATAGAAGACTCTTTCCTTGCTTCCTCTAGTTGCAATATGTCATCCATTCTGAGTTGCATTTCATCAATGACATCATCTTCATACAATTGAACAAATTTATACATCTCTTTTAGGTTATTCTGTGGAAGTCTAGCCTATATACCATAAACTAGGTCAAATGGAGCACATCCAATGGCCTTTTTCATAGTAACCCTATCAGCCCATAGAGCTAATGGTAATTTTTAATCCCAGGCTTTCTTATTTTCTCCTAAAATCCTCTTGATGATTTTTAATATACTATTATTACTTGATTCTACCTAACCATTTCCTTGGGGATGATAGGGTGATGATGTGTACTCTGTAATGCCATATTTCTTACAAAAAAAATTATATTCCTCTAATCTAAAACACATAGCGTTATCTGTTACAATCTTTTGTGGGCATCCAAATCTGGTCACAATATTATTTAGAATAAAATCAATCACCACTTTACTTGTTGCATTCTTAGTAGGGACTGCCTCAACCCACTTGGTGAAATAATCAGTGGCTACTAAGATCCATGAATGTCCACCATTGGATTTATTTGTGATTTCACCTATAAAATCAATTCCCTACTATTGAAATGGTACCTGCACTTCAACTAGTCTCAATGGAAAATTCCCAGAGAATTTTAACTTTCAACTAAACCTTTGACAAGCATCACAAACCTTTACAAACTCATGAGTATCTCTAAAAAGTGTTGGCCACCAAAATCCAACCCTAAGAATTTTATGAGCAGTGGTTTTAGCCATATAATGACCACCACACACACCTTCATGCATATCTTTCAAAATTCTTTTAGACTCAATCTCATCCACACACTTTAAAAATACCCCTTCCATATTTCTCCACGACAATTTACCCTGCACTATAACATACCTTATGGCCTACAACTTGAGGGATCTTTTTTGATTGCCTATTAACTCTGATGGAGATTTCATATTTTGAAAATAATAAATTACATCGTTCTACCAGTTAGAGGTATCCATATCACAAAAATTATCCTTGCAACTATCATCAAGTTGATTAATTTGGTTTGCCTCTAGATTAGCTTCTATCATCAATTTGGCCAAACCTTGACCCCTAACTAGTTTGGTAATTTTAATATCAATATTAAACTCTTGTATCCTATTAATCCATCTACACCTCCTTCCAATTACCTCTTGTTGTGAAAAAATGTCCTTCACAGCAGAAGTAGGAACAAAAGCAATGACAGTAGCTCCCACTAAGTAACATCTAAAAGCCTTGACTCCCTTCACCAGTGCATATGCCTATTTTTCATTGATTTCATACTTAAGTTATGTTGCTTGCAAAGACTTGCTAAAGAATGGAATGGGCTACTCATAACCTTCCTCATTTTTTTGTAACAATACTGCAACAACAGTGTGAAATGAGGCAAAAGAAAATATATGCATTGGTTTATCATAATTTGGAGCTCTAAGGATAGGGACATCTTTAATAGCTTGCTTAATTTTCTAGAATGCAATACTAGGTTCACCATCCCATTTTATCTTAGATCCTTTCTTTAGCATCCTTGATATAGGCCTACT
This sequence comes from Cupressus sempervirens, assembly GCA_028749045.1. Classification (NCBI taxonomy): domain Eukaryota; kingdom Viridiplantae; phylum Streptophyta; class Pinopsida; order Cupressales; family Cupressaceae; genus Cupressus; species Cupressus sempervirens. Next base: position 216,154,786 of record CM053783.1, read on the forward strand.
AATTTCTACAAAAATTTTCACAAATCTCCTAAGAAAGTTGATATGTCCGAAGAATGACTGAATGCCTTTAACACTTTTGGGTTTCTGAATCTTGTCTATTGCTTCTACCCTTTTAGGGTCAATCTTCACTCCATACTTGCCAACTAAATGTCCTAGCAACCTTCCTTCAATAACACCAAAATTACACTTCCTTGGATTCAAATAAATACCATACTTAAGGGCTCGGATAAATACCTTTTCCAATTGTAGGCAATGATCATTCTCATCCTTGGAATAGGCAGTGAGGTCATCCTGATATACAACCAAAAATTTGTCAATAATATCAGCAAAAGCCACATCCATAGCCCTTTGAAAAGTAACTCCAGCATTAGTAAGCCCAAAAGGCATCCTGACATAAACATAAGTACCCCACGAAGTAGTGAAAGAAATCTTGAACTATTCTGATTCTTTAACAACTACTTGATTGTAACCTAAAAATCCATCCATCATTGACATAAGCTTTGAACTAGTGACCCTTTGCAACATGGCTTCCATATTTGGCAATCCATAATTATCTTTTAAGGAAGATGTATTGAGATTTCTAAAATCAACACATAACTTTATGTCTCCATTTTTCTTCTTGATAGGGACTAAATTGGATACCCAAGAAGAATGTCTAATAGGCTTTATGATTCCTGCATCTCTTAATTTGATTAGTTCTTCTTGCATTTTGGGAGCCAAAGTTGGATTTATTGGTCTTTGTTTCTACCTAAAAGGTTTGGCACCTAGTTTCAAAGGGATCTCATGCTAAAAAAGATCTTCCCTATAAGCCTTTAGGTCATCATATGACCATGCAAACACATTTCTATACTTCCTTAGTAGGTCTATCAAATCTTTTCTAATTTTAGGAGGCAATTTCTTACCAATATACACCTTTTTAGGTGTTTCTTGAGTTCCCAAGTTCACCTCCCCCAAATCTTTGGCATTGTATTCATTAATATTCATTTGTGACCTGTCCTGGTTGTCAAAAACTATTTCCAAAACAACTAGACCCTTAGGGATTTTATTTGTCTTCAATTGCACAACTTCCTACCCAAAAACAATACTTCTTCCATCTATATTCTCTACATAAGCTATACAATCAATTTCTTGTCCTGACAACATACTATCATAGTTCAAAAATCTCAAGATATCCTTATCATCCTCAAACACTTGCCAATTCTGAACATTATTAGGGACAGAAGGTCTAGTTTGAATCTCGATCTTAGACACACCGGCAAATGTAATATCATCAGGTTTTATTGCTATGTTTACTAATAAGTCTACCATCTTATTATTTGTCCTATCTTTCCAAATTATTCCAAATGCATTAAAACATTCAATCATATCCCATACTACATTTCTATACTGTTTTAACCTTTTGTTTTTTGATACATAAGCCTTTCTTACTTGGGATACCACCAATTCAGAATCTCTTACAACATGTAAATGCTTTATCCCATGCTTATGAGCTAAGCTAAGACCTAATAATAAAGCCTCATATTTTGCTATATTGTTAGTACAAGGGAAACTTAAAGTAAAGGAGAACTTGTATGTTGCCCCTGTTGGAGATATCAGCAAAATGCTTGCACCTGATCCATCTTTGCAGCATGCACCATCAAAAAACATAGTCCATAGATCACCCTTGTTTATTTTTGTGACAGCTTCCATTTTCATCTAAGAATTATGCTTGGATTTCTTCAAAATCAAAACTTCAGCTCTAAATGCATTGATGTCTATATCCACAAAATTTGTCATTTTGTCTTCTATATCTTCCTCTATCATGTATATACTTTTAGGCTCCCTATTGACTTTTATCAAATTTCCCTCAATATTAAAAGTGGCAAATGAAAAATCACATTATAGACTCCCACCCATGGTAGCATTCCACTTTCTTGATAACAACATGCCATACTGAGGTGGAATGTCGACAACCAACACACTCATAGTAAGTTCTTTGTCAAGACAGGTTATTAATCTATATGGCAAAGAATTTATAGTGCCTATGACTGTAACTTCTCTTTTATCCATAGCACAACATCTTCCTTGAGTAGTATCCACCTTTAAACCTAATTCCTTCATTATTTCAAAAGGCATCACAGTATTAGAGGCACCAAAGTCAATCATGCAATTTTTTAATGTTTTACCATTTACTAAAATGCTTAAGAAAAATGGTTCAACATTTCCCAAACACTGATTTACAGAATTATCCAAAAACATCTGAGGAATTTGAGACACAACTACTTCAGCTTCACTAGCCTTTACCTTTTCTTTACTACTCTCTTTGGTCTTGTAGCTTTCATTACATTCATGTCTTACATTTGTACCAGTATTCCCTACCAATACTAAAGCTTTATTTCTATGTTTAGGGATCCTTAATAATTCAGACAAAGGAACCTTTACAGTGATTTGCAATAACATTGTAGTCATATCTAAAAAAGAATCTAATGGGCTATCAATGACTGTACTCCTCTTATCATGATGCTTATTAAAAATACTTAGCTCACTTTGGTGATTCTTATCACTTGAAATGATTGCTTTTGGTATCTTCTCATCTAACTTCTTCAAAACACTGTTTAGGAACTCACCAACTTTAGGATTATTTTCCTTTTTTGGTTCCCACTTTTTATTTGTAATCTTAACCTTCTCAACAGGGATCTCTTTAGGCTTCATAACTTCCCCTTTTTAGAATCAACTCCCTTTATAAACATGCTAGCCACCCTATCATTGCCTTCCCATTTAGTCATGTTTCTAGTCTGTACTTGAGCTATCATATTTGTAGTAATTTGGTCAATCTCTTCCCTAAAGGGCTTCCTTAAAGTGATTTCTTCTTTGGCACTTACCATGTTACACACAATGTCTACAACATCACTCTAATCAGAGAAAACTTGTTGTTGTACTCTATTCTGAAATTGTCATTGCTCATTTACATCTCTATCATGATCCTCACAGTTAGAATAATCATAATGTGACTCAAACATGTTACACCCTACATCTTCTTGGTTTTCTTCATGCTCTTGACACTTTCCTACTACATTCTGATTTCCAAGGAAAGACAAGGCTACTGCATAAGATTCAGGAGCATGGGGCAATTGACATACAAAACACCATATAGGTTCAGTAGTAAATTCAATTTCATCTACTACATTCACAAAAATTTTGGATAAGGGATCAAGGGTGACCTGTTGTTAGTATTCTTGGGGGGAGGCACATTTGGCTGACCATCTTGCCAGGTGGTAGTATAAGGGAAATTCTACAACCTATTTTGTCTATTGAAATTTGATTGGTAAGGGACCCTATTCTCAATAGGATTCTTATCATTTTTCACTTGAGGGATAGTCAAATTCTTTATAGCATTTAGAACTTGAGCTATCTCACTAGGCTCTTGCTTCTTCCCACCTACACCCTTGTTATCCTCCTTTTTGTTTCCCTTATTTCCAAAAAAATCTAGGATCATCTCTTTTATTTTCCAGCCTTCCTGAAATCCTCAAATTGTTTTCCACATTTATAGCAATTCTGAAAGCATCCCTTAAAGTCCTAGGTTCTTTATCTCTAAGCTAATATGCAATTCTACCATCAAAAGCATTCAGATAAGTAATCAAATAGATCTTGTCATCAACTCACATGGTTTGCATGAGTTTATACATTCTCTTTTGGAATATATTATTAAATTTAGTGATAGATTCATTAGGTAACCTCTTAATATTACTGAATTCACTTAGGATATAACTCTGATTCTGCTTATCACCATATTGCTCTTTGAAACAGTATTCAATATCCTTCCAATCAACAATAGATAATTCAGGGAGTCTTTTGAACTATTCTCTAGCATCTTTAGTTAATGACTAAACAAATAATTTCATAATAACATCTTCAGCCTCAACCTCATAATCACTCATCATATCAAGAAAACTCCTCAAATGGTCCTCACAGGTGATAGCATTATTCCCAACAAATTTGGGCAACCTTTTCATTATTTCTTGTGGGATGGGATTAGGGTGGCTAGGGATTCCATCAAAATATATTTGTCTATAGCCTTCTACCTGGACAGGTTTCCTTTGTAAATCAATTTTAGGTTGATGATCAACATCTTGTCTAGTGTTACCCACAGTATTACTAGTGCTAGCATCACCAACAGACTTGTTAAGATCTACTTTATATGAAAATGAGGATAAGAAAGGAGCATGTACCTTGGTAGTATTTCGATTTGCATCATTAGATCCACCATCGTCTTTAGGCATAGCTGCAGATTGCCTTCTAGCATTCTCCAAGAATTTGATCTTATTGTTTATCTCAGCTATGGCTGCTTCATTTTCTGCAATCTCCAATTTCTTAACAAAGGCATCCTTCTCTTTTTTCTTCTTCTCTAGCTTAATATCTGAAAGGGACATGGAATCATGGATCTGAACAACTTTTGTTGGTTCATTAATCTTAACACCAGTCTCCTTTTGTTTCCCCTTATCTTTAGCCTCAACAGTATGCCCTATATCCTTTGCTTTGCTATTGTTAGCTTCTCAAGTACTGTAGTTTTTAATATGTTGTATTACAGGTCCTTCTAGGTTCAAGTTATGAGTTTCCAATACCTTTTGTTCTTGTATTTTAAGCTATTCAACTTGGCCTATAATCTTTGGTTGCCATGCCTTAGCTGCTATATTTCATTTTTCTTCTTTAGGGTAGCAATTTTCCTAGGTAATGTCTATTTTTCTTCAAAGGCTTGTGTAATATTTTCCTCCCTTCCCTTTTGTAAATTTTTATTTATGGCTTCCTACTCAGCAAGTTGCATTCTCAGGACTTCAATCTCATCAGGATCTGGGATAGTGAACTCAGAACTAACAGTTTTGTCCTCATTGAAACTTTGAGGATCTAGATGTTTCAGTGCTACTTTTCCTTGCTAATAGTCACACAAGAAAGGTTTTTTACTTCGTTGAAAAAGATTATTTCTATTCCTTTTGTCTAAAATAAGTGTATTATGTAGCTCTATAGTTTCTTGGCATATCACTTTGGGTGTGCTAAAAAAATTCATCACCAGATAGCCCATGATGGGATCTAGAACTCTGGCAAGATGATTCCCTTTCCATAGCAGAAAAATGAACATTCTCTCCCCTTATTTCTTGCTCTTAGGGATGGTCTTCTCTATGCATTTGAGATCTCTTCATAGCCCAATTCTATCTTCCCCTAGGAGGGAGATCAGTTTGTAATTTGATTCCTAGGTTTTTTCTCCCATTTGCCCATGTGTTTCTTTTGTTTTCCATGATTTGGAGATAACAAATCTTCTAAATAATGACACTGGTTACAACCTTATGAGTCGCCACCCACCCTATCATAATGGGAAAAACTTTTGAATGGATCACACTTCTTTCACTAAATTCCATAGACAAAATACGAATAACCCTCAAGACTGAAATGTCCCTTTACTAATTTTTTATGATATTTCCAGCCTCAAATCAAAACTTTAAAATCAAACAACCAATATTACAAAGATCTGCCAATTTCCCAATAAAACCCAAATCGGGTATGTCCAAATTTGTGCCAAAAACTTCACAACTTCACAAATTATTAATAAATCTGAAAATGGACATTTTTACAGAAATTTCAGCAGCATAACAGCCTACAAAATGACATTTCCAGATTTGTATAGCCTTTACACAACAGCTCACAAATGTAAGGCAAAACTATGCTCAATCGGGCTACCAAAATTAACACAAAAATGCCCGGAAATACCACAAAACACTCATAAACTATCTCAAAAGTTTAATCATGACCCAATACATATATTCAGCTCTATCTTAACATCATAAAGTTTGAAATACTGTAGCAAACCAAACTGATATGAAACACTCAACTGAAAACCCAAACTCAAACCAAAAACAACTCCGAAAACACCCAAATCGACACTATTCAGCACAAAGGAAAACTCTATATGAGCATGCACATGGAATGGCTTCAAACTCCCATCCTTAGCCTTCCTGGAAACCTACAAACTCCTATTCTTGGGTCTCCTTCTCCACAGGTTTGGCAGCCTCTGAAGAACAACAAGAAAATTAGCAAGAATCAAGATGTAGAATGAGCCCAAAATGCCTCCAAACCCCTTTTAAAGAGGGCATAACCCTAACTCACGTCCAAGAGGGGTTAATAAAATATAATTTAATAATAATTTTTATTTATTAGTCCATTGGTTTCCAAAGATTAGCCCCTTTTTCCGAAATTTCACCTTTTTGGAGCCTGCCTGCCTTAACAAAGTTTTTTTTTTTTTTAATTATTTGAATAGGGGACATGACAAGTCCTCCCCTCCCAAATATTGTTTGTCCTCAAGCAATGAAGGTTGGAATTCTCAAGAATATGTGCTCCTTCCCAAGTTGCATCCTCTAGTGGTAATCCTTTCCATTTGACCAAATGCTCTATGATGCTCCTATTTCTCAACCTTTTCTCTCTTGTATCCAAAATCTCTTCTGGTATCAAAACTAATTTCCCTTCATCATCAAGAGGTGGTAATTCTGTAGATACTATGGTTTGCTAGCCTAGAACCTTCTTTAAGCAAGATACATGAAAAATATTATGTATTTTGTTGTTTGGTGGGAGCTCCAATTCATAAGCTACCTCTCCTACCTTCTTGATGATTTTATAAGGCCCATAGAACCTTGGCTTGAGTTTCTCTGCCCCACTTCTCTTCAAGGTGCTTTGCTTATATGGCTGCAACCTAACAAATACCAAATCTCCCACCTCAAAAGATCTTTCAATCCTTTTCCTGTCAGCATATATCTTTTGTTGGTTTTGTGCATATTGTAGATTATCCTTGAGGGACCTTATTATGTCTTGGCTTTGCTTGATGAAATCACTTGCTGCGGGTACTCTGCTATCAGAAAGTATTAGATCAACAAAGGAAAGGTCATCATAACCATAAAGAGCACGAAAAGGAGGCATACCAATAGAAATGTGATGAGATGTATTGTAACAATACTCCCCTAAGTGTAACCATTTCACCCAAGCATGTTGTTGATTTGAAACATAGTTCCTCAAATATCCTTCTATCCATTTATTAACTATCTTTGTTTGTCCATTTGTTTGAGGGTGATAGCTAGTACTGGGAGTGAGTTCAGTTCCTGCCAAATGAAAGAGCTCCTTCCAAAAAGAGCTGAGGAATCTACTGTCCCGGTCACTAACAATGTTTCTAGGCAAACCATGTAATCTAAAAATTTCCTTGAAGAACAATTCGGCCACTTGTGATGCCTTGAAATCAGATGTGATAGGAAAGAAATGTGCATACTTAGTTAGTCTATCTACCACCACATATATGCAATCCTTACCTTGAACCTTGGGCAACCCAGTGATGAAATCCATGGAAATACTTTCCCATTTTTGTTCGGGAATAGGAAGTGGCTACAACAACCCTACAGGAAAATTTTGCTCACTCTTGCTTTGTTGGCATACCATACATTCCTTAATGTGTTTAAGGACATCCTCCTTCATACCCTTCCATGAAAACCGCTCTCGAATTTGCCTGTATATCTTGAAGTATCCCTGGTGACCAGCCAAAGGTGTGTCATGAAAGGCCCTCAATATCCTCTCCTTAGTTTTTGACCCTGGCACTAAGAAGATCCTGTTCTTGTAATAAATCAATTCATCAACAACCTTGTACCTGTTATCATCCACTAACTTATCCAAAATCTTGGTGGCAAATGAATCTTTAGCATACTCTAAAATTATGGAGACTTTCCAATCAACAGAGATAGATGATAAGGAACACAAAGTGGGCTTTCTTGAGAGAGCATCAGCAACCACATTATTCTTTCCTTTCATGTATTCAATATCAAAATCATAAGCTTGCAATTTGCTTACCCATTTTTGTTGACGATCATTCAAATCCCTTTGGTTCAAGAAGAACCTGAGGCTATTATGGTCTGTCTTTACAATGAATCTCCCACATACCAAATATTGTCTAAACTTATGAAGTGCATGCATGATTGCCAACATTTCCTTATCATAGATGGAGTACCCTTTCTCTGATTGATTTAATTTTCGACTCTCAAATGCTATTGGATGTCCCCTTTGAGTTAGGACAGCCCCTATACCTTCTCCGGAAGCATCACATTCAACAACAAAAGGTAAAGAGAAATCTGAAATTGCAAGCACAGGGCATGAACTCATTACCTCCTTAAGCTTATCAAATGTTTTTTGTGCCTCTTCTGTCCAAACAAAAGCTCCTTTCTTTGTCAAATCAGTCAAGGGGGTAGCAAGCTGAGAAAATCCCTTGGCAAATCTCCTATAGTAGCTACACAACCCGAAGAAACCTCTCAACTGTGTAAGATTAGTGGGTGGAGGCCAATCCAAAATTGCCTAGATTTTTTGTTGATCAACCTGTACTCCTTTAGAGCTTATAATATGTCCCAAATATAGGATCTCTATCAAACCAAACTCACATTTAGATAGCTTAGCATAGAAGGATTGCTGCTCCAAGATTCCCAAAACAGTGTCTATGTGCTTTAGATGCTCTTCCCATGTTTTACTGTATATCAAGATATCATCAAAAAATACCAAAACAAATTTTCGAAGATGCTGACTGAATACCTTATTCATACAAGATTGGAATGCTGCAGGTGCATTAGTGAGTCCAAATGGCATAACAAGAAATTCAAAGTGCCCATAGTGACATCTGAAAGCAGTATTTTCCACATCTTCACTCCTCATTTGGATTTGATGGTAGCCTGATCTTAAGTCAATTTTTGAGAAGTATACAGCACCATGTAACTCATCAATGAGTTCATCTATGCGTGGTATGGGATACCTATTTTTTATGGTCTTCTTGTTTAGAGCCCTGTAGTCTATACACATTCTCATTGTACCATCCTTTTTCTTGACAAGTACCACAGATGATGCAAATGGACTAGAGCTAGGCCTTATGAATCCCATGTCCAGGAGTTCTTTAATAGTTTTTTCAATTTCTTCCTTATAACCTCTTGGATGGCGGTATGGGGTTGTTATAACTGGTTTGGCACCCTGTTCTAACTCTATAACATGCTCAAAACCTCTATCTGGTGGTAATCCTGGAGGCAAATCATTGAAAACTATACTATGCTTATCAAGAATATTTTGAATTTCAAAATGGAAATTACCTTGATTCTTTGGAGAGCTTGTTGGTTGGATTATGACTCTTGCTGCCCATGTTACTTGTCCTCTTCGAAAAGTCCTCTCCATCCTCTTTGCAAAGACTGCCTTAGGTGCTCCATTCGATAACCCTCTCAATATGACTTCTTTCCCATTGGAATGAAATTTAAACTCCATAGTTTGATGGTTCATGTAATAGCCTCTGATAGAGTGCAACCATTGAACACCCAATACAAGATCTATCTCCCCAATACCAACCACATAGAAGTCATCACATAACTCATAATCTCCTAAGGTCATCTTGAGTTGTTTCACCACCCGTGTGCAAGGCATAGTGAATCCGTCAGCTACAGTGACATTGAATCCCTCAAAATCTTCTGCTTTAAGCCCTCTTTTCATGACAAATCCCTCATCAATAAAATTGTGAGTTGCCCCACTATCAAGAAGAACAGTCAACCTTTGCCCTGCTAGTACCCCTCGAATTCGGAAGGGATGGTATCTTGGGACTCCTGATAATGCTGCTAAAGTGCCATCCTTGCTGATTTCTTTTACTTTCTCTTCTTCTACCTCCTCCTTAGTATCATGAAATTCCTCATGCTCATCTGAATCAGATTTTGAAGCAACTTCAATATAGTGCACTTGACCTTTCCCCAAAAATATGTGTCCTGGAACCCATGGTTCTCTACAAGTAAAACAAAGCTTTTTCCTTCGTAATTCACTCCTAGTCTCTTCATCTACCTTCTTTTTTGCCACATTTGTCACATCTTTTGGTGGTAGTGTTGGGAAAGTCTTTTTCTAAAAATTTCCCTTATGTTGCCAAAGATTTGGGGGTTTTTGATTAGTGATTGATTTCATAGGCACGCAAGTTTCAAGTTGCAAGCTTCTTTTGATAGCTTCCTGTAAGGTTGAGGGTGAGAAAGCCTTAACCAAACCCTTAACAGAATCTTCTAAACCATCAAGAAAAAGATAAACGATCCTCTTTTCACTCATATCAGGTACCATAACAGCCACTTTTTGAAATTCTTCTATATACTCATTAACTGATTTGGTTTGCTTCAACTTTGACAATTCTTTAAAGTACTCTTCATCATCCTTGAGGTCAAATCTATCTATCACCCTTTGACTGAAATCTTCAAATGTAGTTACCTGATCATGACCTTGAGTAGTCATTCCATGATACCACCAATCATAGGCTGCATCTTCCAAGTGTAGACTTGCAAATTGAATAGCATCACTCTCTTTCATGGGGTTAAGTGTGAAGAAAGTTTTTAATTTTTGTAGCCATGCTCTAGCTGAAATTTTATTTGTTCCATCAAAAGTAGGTGCTGTGAACTTGTTTATTTTATTTTTGAGCTCTCTTCCACTTGCGTCATGCTCCCTCCTGTTCTCTTTCTTGGGCATCAAAGTGTTCATCATATCCACATATTCTCTAAAAGGAACTGAACTACGAAAGTCATCATCTAAGCCATTGTAAGTAGCTCTTAATGTAATCAAATTACCTGTAACCTCTTCCACTGGATTAATGGCTGGATTTGGCACTGGTGGCTCATCTGTAGGCAAGAAAATAGATTTGGTTGATTTAGATGGTGTGGATCTCCCATTTCTTGGCTCCTCTGAAGTGCTCCCTTTCTCATTAATAGATGCAATTCCTTGTAATTTTTCTGTCAATATTCACAAAGCCTCTCTAGTTTCCGCCAAACCATCCACTGTTTGCTTCTAAGTATTTTGGATGTCTTGGAAGAATTTCTTTGCCATCTCATCTGGATCAGCCATACTTTTTTCTTCCTTGGATTTTGTACTTTTGCTTTCAACTGGGGGTTTGATCAAAATTTCTTTATTCTTTTCTTGCTGCAAATATCTTTTTTCTCTTTCACTTAGTTGTATGCAATCATAAAATATGACATGCAAGATCTGGGTAGTTATCAAAACTTGACATGCAAGATTTGGGTAGTTGTTAAAACTGACATGCAACTTCTACAAACCCTCAGGCTAGCAAGATCACGGCTCTGATACCACTAAAATGTCCCTTTACTGATTTTTTATGATATTTCCAGCCTCAAATCAGAACTTTAAAATCAAACAACCAATATTACAAAGATCTGCCAATTTCCCAATAAAACCCAAATCGGGTATGTCCAAATTTGTGCCAAAAACTTCACAACTTCACAAATTATTAATAAATCTGAAAATGGACATTTTTACAGAAATTTCAGCAGCATAACAGCCTACAAAATGACATTTCTAGATTTGTATAGCCTTTACACAACAGCTCACAAATGTAGGGCAAAACTATGCTCAATCGGGCTCCCGAAATTAACACAAAAATGCCCGGAAATACCACAAAACACTCATAAACTATCTCAGAAGTTTAATCACGACCCAATACATATATTCAGCTCTATCTTAACATCATAAAGTCTGAAATACAGCAGCAAACCAAACTGATATGAAACACTCAACTGAAAACCCAAACTCAAACCAAAAATAACCCCGAAAACACCCAAATCGGCACTATTCAGCACAAAGGCAAACTCTGTATGAGCATGCACATGGAATGGCTTCAAACTCTCATCCTTAGCCTTCCTAGAAACCTGCAAACTCCCGTTCTTGGGTCTCCTTCTCCACAGGTTTGGCAGCCTCTGAAGAACAACAAGAAAATTAGCAAGAATCAAGATGTAGAATGAGCCCAAAATGCCTCCAAACCCCTTTTAAAGAGGGCATAACCCTAACTCACGTCCAAGAGGGGTTAATAAAATATAATTTAATAATAATTTTTATTTATTAGTCCATTGGTTTCCAAAGATTAGCCCCTTTTAGCGAAATTTCACCTTTTTGGAGCCTGCCTGCCTTAACAAAGTTTTTTTTTTTTTTAATTATTTGAATAGGGACATGACAAAGACCACAGAAAATATCTCAATAAAACATCTACCTCAGACTCTACCCAAGGGAAACACAGATCTTAAATGATACACTGGTTCATGACACATAAAGTGTTTTCCCTAGTAGAGTCGTCATTTTGTTGATGTTTAAAACTATTGAACAACAACATGCTCAATATCAGAATGAAAGTTCAAATAATCTAAAGATTAGCTAATTCTCATAATCAATTACATAAGTAGATCATCTGGACCCAACTTCAACGAAATCGAGCATGGTTTACTACTCTTCAGGCTCTGCTAAACCAAGGTGGGTATTACCTAGGGATGATTATAGAGCAAACTGTTGTATGAAATTATCTTAGTTTCATTCTAATTTTCACATAGTTTATTAATTTCTTTGAAGTTCTCAAATCTATATGCATCCCCTATAAGCAGATCTGGTCCTAATTTTTGTAGAGTTTACAAGTATTTCTAGGAATAGTAGCTACCTATGACTCAGAAAACTAGATGTAAGTGAGTGGTGACCAACATTACAACCTTGAACAAAATAATATATGAATAATTTTGAATTTATAATATTTTTAACATGTAGAGGCATAACTTACTCTTGATCATTTCTTATTTATAAGACCAGTACCTTATCCAGTGGGCAACAAAGTCAATTATTGGCAGGAGACCTTGTTCAATTAGCTTGTAATTGAATCTGTCAACTATAATCACCTATTTCCATTCTTACATGATATCCTCTTCATAAACTCATGAATTCCACCAATGTATTGAAGCATTTACATAACTCATTGAATTAAAAGCAACAATATAACTAATACACACCCCATCCAAAATGCATTCAATCAAATGAACATTATCCAAATGATCTCAAAACTGATAAACTCATGAAAAGGAGATAGAAAAATAGTAACAGAGATTTTGGTGTAAATATCCCTTTGTGTTATCCTTCTTGTTGACTGATACAATAACCAATAGGAGCTTAGTAAAGAACCCAGAGAATCATATTGACTCTGCATTTCTATTTGTTATCAGAAAAATATCACTAAACATAAACTCAAAACAACTACATATAACTAGACCGAATGTACTTTCTTGGAATAAATGAAGACATACAAAAAAAATTTGGACCATCATAATGCCTTGAAAACTCATTTACATAGCATGAGTTGCAACAAGCAAAGGGAAATTGTGATTAACAGGTGTCTCTTTACAACAAATTCAAAAACACCTATCAGAAAAGACAAAACTACAAATAACAGAAAGACATGGAGATCAAATATTCCTTTGCGGGTCCCTTTCTATTACATTTTGGTATTCTAATTTGGTTGCAACTCTGATTCCTTTATGTATGCAACTGCTAAGCCCACCAATGATGAAATATGTTCTAAAGATTGCAAACTAACCTCAACCCATGGGTTTCATCATCATTATATTGTACTGTGAGAATCACTCTTGCCTGTCACTATTCCTTGGTTATACTAGTATCCTAGGGTAATGGGATTGTCACTTAATATGAAGTATTAGAGCTTTAGAGGCAATGTGGCTGTCAAATATAACAAAATGAGCATTTTCTACTTCCTCAGCCGTATCTGCATTTAAAACCATTCCTCTACCAAAATATGTCCCTCTTTTGAAAAGAGAGACGTCTGTTAACAAGAAGCAAGAGTAACTATACGCATGAAACCCATGAGTATAAAATCTTCTTCAAAACTATGCACAGGACCCTATATATCTCTACTACCCTAGTATTGAAGTATACTTTCTTGAAAAATTCTTTAGAGAATGATGTTATTGCTGACAGGGTTCTAATTTTGCCAAATTCACCCTTTGCTCTTTCCATTACCTTAGTGGCTTGATCACAACTCTTTACCATAGTCTCAAGGAAATCATAATCCACAAAAACACCTAGGATTACTAGTCTTCCTCGGTCAAAATTCCATATACACCTCCCTTCCTGGTGGCATCTCCATTTGGACCCACTGGCAACTGAGGACACGTGTCAACAGGTTGCTACCTCGCTATACATAAAGAATGAGCACCTTGCCATAGCGAAGTAGCAACAACCGTTGATTTAATCTTGATCATGGAGATGACCCGCAATTGCATTGCTTAGAAGAATAGTTGTGGGCCCCACATTCACTATCTTGTTGTACATATCCTCCAAGCAATTCTCCATAGCGAGATAGTGATGGCAATTGATCTGAGATCAATCCAACAGTAAAGAAACTGCACAAACTTCTTAAGATGAGGTGGGTCCCATATTCGCTATCTTGCATGGAGTAAACCATGCACATCTGTTTTATGGCAAGATAGAGAGAATCATTGATCTTAGCTTGAACTGACGATCAAGATCCCTCCTGCATTTTATGAATGAGGGGTGGGTCCAAAAGGCCGATGACGAGATAAATTCTACACAGCTGGCGAAAGAAAAACAATATTTTAATTCCAGTCATCTTTCCATGATGCTTGGGTTCCACCATATGCTCATTTCATGGCAACTCGCTATATCACTAACGGCGAGAGGACTAGATTTTTCGATTAGCAAGGTAGCGAGCTCCGGTGAATTAATAAAACTCGGCGTCGAAAAAAAAAGCACGTCACATCATAGTTACCCACTTAGTAGTTCTGACATGACAATGATATCATCATTTATTATGCCACTTGGGACTCTTATGACCACTGGGAAGTTTGACGACTGTTATGACATGGGTTTCCAGGTTGATCGCTACCTCGCTATCGGTAAGAGACTTGAACTTCTTGACAGCGAAGACACGAGTATCAGAGCCTAAGATATTTCTGGTATCCTTAGTTACTTTTTCAACTCAAGGAGCAAAAACAAAGTACACATGCTTAAAAACCAACATGAAACTTTTACGATCACTACCTCCACTTATCCGAGCACCGCAGCTTAGTTTGACGACAGTCACTATGTTGCAATGGTCACTTAACTCACACCTTATCATGACGACAAAGCGACAACCCTCGATCTTGTCACGATTGGGCGATGCTCCTTGAAAAGAAATGTAGGGCGCAAAAGCTAAAGAATGTAAGGGAATATTTGAAAACTTTAAAATGTTCGCGCCTGAGTTTTTTTTTTTTTTTTTTTTAAACACAGGAGACCTAGGGCTTACTTAAGGTATTACAATGGCTGTGTTAAGAGACAAACCTTGAGAATTTAATAGATTTCAACAACACACAAATCAGGGCATGACTAGGGTAACTTAAAAATTTTGAAAATTATGAGGAACGAGACCCTAATCTGCAAAATGCAAAGACCTAAACTGATTTTTCAAAAAAATTTAAAACTTTTTCTATACTGTGAAAAATCAGACCAACACATTGATTGCACAAGCATTAAAACACAATAAAACCATTAGCTTCATCGCTATTCATGAACATAAATTCACAAAGGAAACACACATTCCAACAAGACACACTACACAGAGAACGAGAACACCAATATCATACTTTATTACATCAAAATACCAACTCTAAGTACATATTACATCTCTGTATTTACATGAAACCCCATCCTTCATACAAATTTTGGATCTAGGACTTTTTCCATGCAAAAAGCATGCTAAAATCACTAATTTTAAGCAAATCATCTACAAACAAACTCCTAACTAGGTGCTAAGTAGGCTTGTACTCTTTATTTTGTTGATTAAATTATGTAGGGATCTTTACATGACTCAAAAACTCATAAAGAAGGAGAAGAGAAGACAGTGGATGATCTGGGAGTCTTTGACACTTTTTTAGATGCAAACTTGGGCTCCATCGTGTTTCTCTATCAGTTAAACTATTGCCAAAATGCATTTTTGGTGCATAAAATGCTAAAACAAAATAGAATTGTTAGTTAATTATCAATTCCATCACAATTGAACCAAAATTGTTAATGCACCTGTGCAGTTGTGCACCTTTAGAGGTGATAGGACCAAAACTGGCAAAAATTTGTCTAAGTCCCAAAATTCCAATTTTGAGCATCTGGGTTTTCTTACCCTTCTACCAAAATGATGTTTGGATGTTTTGCTATAAAATTTTGGATGATAGTGGTGTTCTATTGAGTATCTTGGAAGTCTAGGGACTTGTGTTGGTCTCAGATTGGTTTTGACAATTGAGTGTCAACACACTGAAGAAAATTCTAAGGTCGATGCCAAGTATAATATAGATGTCGAACTACAGTATGTGTCGAGCTAGAAGTTCAACAAGTGTTGAGTTATTCAAGTGTCGAGCAAGTTTCAAGTGTTGAGTGTCAATTGGTGCCAAGTCAGTATAGGAGCTGAGTCAGTATAGGTGCCGAGCGAGATAGAGTTACTATAGGAGTCGAGCAAGAAAAAATCCTATATGTGTCAAGCATCAGTAATCAGTAAGTGCTAAGTAACAAAGAATTAGCATATGAATTTTTTCCTTCACAAACTCAGATGTAAACCATTTTTTAGTAGACTCAAGATGAATCTCGAAGGATCTAAAAGTTAAGATCGAATCTATTACATTCCCTATGTAATTAGCATGCAACCAATCAGAAAAATGGAGAGAACATGCAACCAATTAGAATATTGGAAAGATTTGAGCGGGAAAAGATGGATGAATCTTGATCATGATAATACCTAGCCCTAAGTCTTAAAATCTTTATAAGGAGGTTGAAACCCCATAATTTAGTGTTGAATGAGAGAGTAAGAGTATTGTGTGGGAATGCTAGCGAAGTTTTGAAGGAAGTAAAAGGGGTGTAAAGAATCAGAGGAAGAACAACATTGCAGAATCAAGTTGGTTAAGAATAGAGCATCATCACTACGAATGAAGTTATATCAGATCAGGAAGGATCATATTAGATTGAGCAGAACAAGGATTTGGAATAAAAAATTGAAGATTGTAAGTCATCAAGTCAAGATATTCTACTATACCTTCTAACCATTATATTAGGGAAATGAAAATCCTATGATGATAGGTTGGTTTAGTAGCCATATTGTAAATCCTTAACAGTGCTGTAAATCCTTTAATAGGGTGACATTCCAAGTGAATGTTTGTAAATCCTCTAACCATGTCACTTTTAATAGGGTGTAAAGCCTTTAATAGGGAAGGCCTTTCACAAGGCAAACCATTAATGGTGGTCAAACTTTATAACCTTAACCAGTTAAATATTGTTGCAGTGATAATTTGTGGGTGTTATCCCCACCCCAGTTTTACCTTCTCATTTTGGAGGGTTTTTGGGTGACCAAAATATTGTGTTATCTATTTTCATGCATGTCTTTACTTTCATGTTTATTAGAGATGTTAGATATGTGTTATTGATCTCAGTTAAAAGTTTTTAGAGGTTAAAGTTTGTTACTTCTGATTCACCCCCCCCCCCCCCCCCCCTCCCTCTTAGAAGTAAATCTTTCCACTTGTAAATTCCAACAATTGGTATCAAAGCTAAGTTCTCACACGGAGAAGCCTTACATCTTGGAGAAAAAAATTTGGAAATGGAAGTCCACAAACTTGGGAAGATCATAAAGAACCAAGAAATTGAGATATACCTCATTCTACATTCTTTGGAAGAAGCTAGGCAAGAATTCAGGAAATCCTTAAAGAGAAGAAGAGAGATTACCATAGCTGAGAATGATACACAATACAAGGAGATTGACACCTCAAAAGTGTTTGCAAGGAGTTTGATGTAGCAATAGCAGACCTAATGGAAAAGAATAGAGCTCAAGCATAAGAGATCAAAACTCTCAAGATTGAACAAGAATCTCAAGCCATGATGCTCTGCGAAGTGACTGAACGAAAGAAAAGAGCCATTGAAGACAAGGCTATGATAGAAGAAGACAAGAGAAACCTTACCAATAGATTGGAGGAAAAATCAATTGAGCTTGCAAGAATTTCCAACATGCAGCTAGATACCCTAAGCCAAATGATGAATGCACATCATGAGTTGAATGTCAAGGACATTTGTAGGATTTGAGCAAAAGCGCATAACAAATCCATGAAGCCCAAGAAAACCTGCATGCAAAAAACCTATCACGGAGAAGAAAAAGACAAGAAGAGGCAAGGGTTTGATCTAAAAAATTCATATGAAGAAGAAAAATATTATTCAATGGATTCAATGAATTTACAAAGAGGTCAATCCTTATAAAGGAGATCAAAACCCGAAAAGGGTAACCTAAAGCCTAAAAAAGCTAGGGTTGCACATTATAATTAATAAAATATTAATTATATGCACCTACGAGATAGCTTAAGTAAACTAGAGTAATAGGAAACTTATTTAATTAAATCAAAGTGATTTAATTAATAAGTGAAAACAACTAATTACTCTAACAACATTAAGATCTCCACACTGAAGATGCAAAATAAACAACTACAAAATGCCTTGAAAAGAGAGAAGGAGATTCCAGAGAGCTTCAACAAACCCAATGAGGCTATCAAGTACTTTGAACAACTACTGAAATCACCAAGAGCCAGCAATGACACTTCAGGACTAGGATACACCAGCATTGAAAAAGGAGATTCATCAAAGACTATAGAAGAAAGAAGTAACAAAGGTAAGAACACTAAACCCACTTGTCATTTTTGTGGTAAAAAAGGACATACCTCTAATGTGTGTAGGAGCAAGAATGCATATCAGCATGACAATCCTAAAAACATGGGTCACTGTAACAAGTGCAACAAGCAAGGACATCAAGCACATGACTGCAAGACTAGAACCATAAGAACACCAAGATTTGAAGGTCACTGCTACAATTGCAAGAATTATGGACATAGAGCTTTTGAGTATAGATCAAAGCCTTTGTGGACACCTAATCAACTAGCAAGGAAAGACAATTATGGACATCACTACAATTGGGACTACAACTTAGGCATAGCTATCACTACTGTCAAGAATATGGACACATCGCTGAAAATTGCATAAGAACACATTTCAATGGAAACTATAGCAGATGGTTGAGCCAAACTACACGCTTCAATTGTTTGAATATTGGACACATCAACAGAAATTACCCAACAAGGTCAAAGGCATCCAACTCAAAGTTCAATAAAGGAAAAGGAAAGTAGATGTTGAACACATCAGAGGAGAGATGAATAAAACATGGAAGAAGAAAGATGGAAGTAGCACATCCAATGAAGGGATCACTTCACCCAAAAGGTCAAGTGGTCACACCTCACCCAACTAAGCAAAAGAAGGTATGTGGAATTGATATACAAAGTTTTATCATACATTAGTTCTTAGACAAGTAAGTACTGAAAAGGATAAATCAACTTGAGTTGAGAAGCAAAGTTAAAACTTCAAATTTTCTCAAGTGTTGTTGAGTGAGAAAAGTTGTTGTCAGATGCTAAGTGAAGACCTAGTACATATCGAGTTGCCTATCAAAGTCAGTAGAAGCTGAGTGGTTAGTTGCAGTCGAGTTAGTAGAGGATGTTGAGCAAAGAAAGACTCTAGTTGAAGTCGAGTAAAGGAAACTCAAGTATATGTCGAGTAAAGCAAAATTGCTTAAGGAGCCGAGTGGACAGTTTTAAATGCACTAAGCATTAAATGCTATGAAATAAGGGCATATGATTGCATTTTGAATCATTTTTCACCATCACAAACAAAAGAGCAAAGGCGAGAAGAGTGCAGATTGATTTCCAAGCAGTGTTCCAAGCATTTGAGTAGATTTCAACAAAGATTCAACATAGTTTCATCAATTTCAAGGTATTTATACTAAGTGTCGAGCTATGTAGTTTCAAAATTTCTTTGTGTTGAAACCCTAGATTGCACAAATGGCCTCCAGTTCTAGAAAATCCTAGGAAAAAGAACCATTTGAAGTTTAGTTAGTGTCAAATGAAGTTAAGCAACCTAATTTTTGACCTATCCCTAAAGTTGCCTATAAGAACGACCTAGTTGGAGCCCTATCCATAATTCCTCCTAAGGTAGTAATGGTTCAAGATGTTAGGAAATAATACAACTACAAAATAGGTGCCATTGGAGATATGGAAATTAGGAAGCATATGATAGATAGCGTGAAAATGGAGTGTTGAAGGAAGAGCTCCAAATCATTGAGAGGAAGGGATTAACCTGTGCCCTAGAGTTCCCTACTATTTTTGAGAACGAATGGATCAAAATTGTGTTGAGTAGGATTCATGATGGCAGTTTGTGGTTAGAAGATGGGCCAATTAAGATAACAAAAAAGATTGTTCACAGGGTAATAGGGTATCCAACCCTAGATCAACCTAAAACCCTAAGGAGTGACTCCAAGGAAGCTCTTGAGAAAAATACTAGAGCTAAATGGAACAAGAGAGGCATGACCATAGATACCATTAAGGATCCTCTTGTTTTGTTAGAGTCATATCCCACAAGTTTTATCAATCTAGTAGACTCAACAATGTTCCATGCATTGCAATAGATGTTGGCTACAAACTTGTTAAAAAGGATCATACCTATGATCTAGCAAAACTGCAATTACAACAAATCAATGAAAATCTGGGAGCTATAAGAAGAACAAAGGGAGCCCAAATGTAAATTTGGAGCAATTTTGATATGTATATTCTTCTATGTACAGAATGAATTCCCATCTTTTGGAAAGGTTAGTTGGACAACAAATAGGTCCATAGTAGCCCAGGTGGATGAATACATTGAACAAATGGGGGCAAATTTTGAGACATTGATGACCAGTTATTTTGAAGATTTCGAGAATTCAATGAAATAGAGACTTAGGATTCCAGTCTCACTTGTGGAGTAGTACACAAATGACATTTGTTTTCTTGTTGCCATTGATTACACCTACATTCAAGAAGCCATACCAAGGGTAAGATAGCTTAGACCACTTGGGTATGAGATAAATATTGATGAAGCATCTACAACAATAACAACACTACTTGCAGAGGATGTAGATAAACATGCCTAACATTTTGGCACATATGATGTAGTGAGACCTAAAGTGGATATGGAGCTAAACACTGCTTCTACATTGAAGAAAAAGGATAAACTAGTGTAGAAGCTCAAAGAAATTTTTTGAGAAGGCACAACAGAGGCAAAGGAAGAGGAAGATGAAGAAGAAGAAGAGGAACAGGGGCAAGGACCACTAGCACTGACCCAAGGCATGGGTGAAGATGTTGAAGAACAAGAAGGTGTCGAGCAAGAAGAAGAAGCACCTAAGGCAGAGCCCAAAAAGAGAAAAGCACAAAAGTAGCCTGCTACATAGCCTAAAGGCAAGAAGAAAACAATTAAGCCAAGCCCAGCAAAGCCTACCATAAGGGCAGATACAAGGGCTACAACAAAGGTGGCCAAGGAATAGGAAAAGAAGAAAGCCATAGAGCAGGGAGGGCCAGTAGAGAAAAAAAGAAGAAAATATGTGGCACCTCTAGAGTTAGATGAGGAGAGGACAGAGTCTGATGATAATGAACAATTCAGAGTGGTAAGTCGCACCACAAAATCAGATTTGGAAAACATCTGTGACAATATTAGGGACAATGTAGACTTGTCAGGGCTAAAAGGCATTGATTTTAACAAGCTAACAAGAGAAGAGAAAAACATAGTGGAAGAGTCAATTTACACTATGATGGCCAAGTTCAAGAATACTCCACTTGAACTAGATAATACTATGCCTAAAGAGTTATATTCAATTGTAGAAAATAAATGGCATTATTACCTAAATATGGAGAAGGAAATAAGAGAGTCAACATTGGCTTGTGTAATGCCTAACCTCACAAAAGGTCAAATAAGCAAGGGAAGTAAGAAACATGGGAGCAAATTTGCACCCAAATACAAAGAATTCAACATATTGCAAAATAAAATAGAAGATGTTGTGAAAAAGTCCACACAAATGTAGAAATTGATTTATGGGCTAACTACAGTGAAGGAAGGACAAGAAGATCCCTTTGAGGGAAGGAATAATGATGAGGACGAAGAAGAAAATGAAGAGGAATAAGGAGAGAAAGAAAAGGAAGAAGTTACAATGGAGAAGGAAACAAAAAAAGGTGATCTGGCAACAGTTGAAGAGCAGCAACAGGAACAAAGTGTGCAAGACACACAACTGCCACCACTTAGTCCTCCACATGCAACACCTACACCTGTAGAGATAATAATTGTGAAGGATGTTCTTGACTCCTCTGGTCTGAACATCAACCCATTGACTGTAGAGGATCTTAAAAATATCCTTCACCAGACTACTTTGCAAACACAATTGTGTACCAATCTAGTCTTGGTGAGTGTAGAAGAACTACATAAGGTAGTAGTTGAGATAACCAAGGAGAAGGTGAATCCACAAGAACCACCTTCACAAACTCTAACAGCTACAACTGGACAACCACAAGAGCAACCAGCACAAGATGCATTTGCTAAGGTTGATTCCACAATCATAGTAACTTCAACTGTCGAGGAGCAATCAAAGGAGCCAACAAGATAGAAGGATACCTCTGTTCCTACAACACAAAGTCAAGGTGCACCTCCTCTAATCACTATAATTGATCAAGGTAGAACTGAAGAAGACAAGGAAGAGGAGAAGACCCCTAGGGAGAAATAACAAGAGGTAATACAAACATTGGTCAATTTGCCTACTACAGGGACTCCCACTGGAACAACTCAGCAGTTGAGCATTAGTGCAGTACCACTGCAAATATTAGCACTAGGCTCAAGCTCTACCAAGGTAGCAAGGGTACTTCACTATGGAGACCCTACATTTGATGAGGAAATAGTCATACCAAGCTATGACTATAAAACAATGAACATAGAGTAGATAAATGAAGTGCAAGAGGCACTGGAGAAGAAAAAAAAGCAAGACATACTCATGAATGAGTATAGGAAAAGGCAACCACTGATTGAAATCAAAGACATCTTTCTTGATGCATTCAGCTTGCAAGTACCTAATGAGACAAAGCCCATCATAGAGCAACTATCCAACATAGTGGACCAAGTATAGAATGAAGACCTAGATACTAGTGCTAAATTGCTTGAATGGTCTGAGAAGAAATTCCAGATGAAGGTAAATGAGAAAATATTTGGTGAAATAACACTTTCTCAAGTAGAACTGGCTAAAAAGGTTGAAAAGGTGAAAGCAGTATTAAGAGCATATTCTCATTGTACTCCAAATTGTGTGATTCCTCATACTTCACACAAGAAACAAGCCAGAGGATATTGAGCTTGGAAAGGAACCTCAAGGTATCTACATGCAACTACCAAAGGATCCAGCTCAAAGTGAGAATCATTTTGCTACAACGCTTCACACGCAAATGGAATTAGTTGTACTCACAGCAGATGAGGCTAACACCAAGGCCAAGTTGATATAGATATAGTCTACCATAACCTCTTACATGGAAGTTGTGCACAAAGAGATGGCCTATGTAGAGAATGTCTTGAAGAAAGATCCCAATCTTTCTACATTAGAAGGCCTGGTACACCTTGCAGTAGAGACAACCATCCAACTTAAAGCACTGGAAATTGCATTAGACAATTGGGATGCTACTCTGAAGATCATTATGGAGGTAAATAAATCCATTTTGGCTAAATATTCAATTCATTCATAGAACCCTTTGACATAAGTCTCAAAAAGGGGGAGATTTAATAAATTGGGGGAGATAATAATAATAAATGAGACCTAAAGGGGGAGAGAATAAAATTTTGAGTTTTGAGGAGAAATAAGGAAATAAAGCCAAAAGGATACAAAAATTGCAAGGGAAGATGTGTGAAAGGGGGAGCAGAAATAGAGCAGACAAGGAAATGAATGACAAAGCAAAGATAAAGAGTATTAGAATAATTAGCATGAGACAAATTCAACATAAAAGAGTTTTGGATACATAAATGGAACATTAGCTTAGGGGGGGTTACAAGTTTTTTAGGTGTATAGTCTTCTACAAAATTTTGAATAGGTTTTTGAAGTTTTGTATATATGTCGAACAAGATGCATATTATACCCATAAAGATCAGATTCATAATGTTTAGTTAAGTGTTTTTGACACTCATGTCAAAGGGGGAGATTATTGGTCTCATATTGGTTTTGACAATTGAGTGTCAACACACTTTAGAAAATTCTAAGGTTGATGCCAAGTATAATATAGATGTTGAACTATAGTATGTGTCGAGCCATAAGTTCAATAGGTGTCTAGTTATTCAAGTGCCAAGCAAGTTTCAAGTGTCGAGTGACAATTGATGCCAAGTCAGTATAGGTGTTGAGCGAGACAGAGTTACTATAGGAGTCAAGCAAGACAAAATCCTATATGTGTCGAGCATCAATAGTATCGTGTGGGAATGCTAGCAAAGTTTTGAAGGAAGTAAAAGGGGTGTAAAGACTTAGAGGAAGAACAACATTGCAAAATCAAGTTGGTTAAGAACAGAGCATCAACACTACAAACGAAGTTATGTCAGATGAGGAAGGATCAGATTAGATTGAGCAAAACAAGGATCTAGAATCAGCAATTGAAGATTGTAAGTCATCAAGTCAAGATATTCTACTATACTTTCTAACCATTATATTAGGGGAATGAAAATCCAATGATGATAGGTTGGTTTAACAACCATATTATAAATCCTTAACAGGGTTGTAAATCCTTTAATAGGGTGACATTCCAAGTGAATGTTTGTAAATCCTCTAACCAAGTCACTTTTAACAGGGTGTAAAGCCTTTAATAGGGCATGCCTTTCACAGGGCAAACCATTGATGGTGGTCAAACTTTGTAACCTTAACCAGTTCATATTACTGTAGTGATAATTTGTGGGTGTCATCCCCACCCCAGTTTTACCTTCTCATTTTGGAGGGTTTTTGGGTGACCAAAATGTTGTGTTATCTATTTTCATGCATGTCTTTACTTTCATGTTTATTAGAGATGTTAGATGCATGTTATTGATCTCAGTTAAAAAAAATTAGAGGTTAAAGTTTGTTACTTCTAATTCACCCCCCACCTCTCAGAAGTAAATCTTTCCACTTGTAAATTCCAACAACTTGTACTTGGTTCTCACTTCCTGACAGTATTTGCTAACCTCTTGCCTAATTCCTACAAAATCTTCCAGCTTTGGGTCCAACTCTTTTAGTGCCTCCTTTGTCTTGAAGATATGTTTGATGTCACCTTTAGAGGATGTTGTTTCAAATAATGCTCCATATTGTTGCACAACTACTTCAGCTGAGCGCAATTGCATCCTAGAGCCATCTCCAAAAATCTCCAAGATGACAACACTATAATATTTATTGGCCTCCAAAAATTGATCAAGGGCCCTCTTCTTTACATCCAAGATATCTTCATACAATCCGATCATAACCCTATTACTAGCCATTCTCTTTTCTATCCAATTGTCTACTTTATCAAACTCCTTCACCAAAAATATATCTAATAGTGTATAACATCTTTGACCCTTAGTGGTCTTCAATGCTTCCAAGTCATTGGTCCAAGTGGCTACTTCATCCATCAACCCAAAATATTGGTCCACCACTGTAACCAACCTGACAACATTCTTCTAGATATGGTGCAACAGGTTCACGTTTCCTTCAATTATCTGTATTCCTTTATCCTCAATACTATGACACCATCTCCTACAAGCATCCAAAAACAAATTGCTATATTTGGTGGCCAAAGCTCATTTGTCAAGAGAAGCTGCTAAAGTTACCTCAAGATGATCAGGGTCCAAAGGAACTACTATCTTCTTTGTATGTTCTTGCAAAATATCATTATGTTGTCTTAGTTCCAAAATCTTTGCCTCATCCTTATCCAAGTGGCAAAATACTTGTTTGAGGCCCATGGTAGTCAAGAATTTAGTTGTATCTCTAGTGGCATTCCCTAATACCACTTCCTTCATTTGATAGTCCTTGAGGGTGATGTATTCAATATTCCCATGAGGAGAGGGAATAACAATATGCGCCATTAGATCATCATTCCAGTTCTTCATGGTGAAGGTCAATTACTTAGGATCACCCTAAACGAGTGTTGGTGTTCTTATTGCCTTTATCAAGATCTCCAATCCTTTTGCTTCTATGTACTCCACATACCTCCTTTAATGAGTTAATACTTCTCATTTCTACCATGCTAGACTAGTACCCATAGGAGACACATACTAACCTGATGATGAAGTGGTCTGTAAAGCTGGCCCTTTCCCCTTATCACTCCTCTTTGGGGTTTTCTCTATTCTCGGTGGCTCCACTATTGGGGTAGCCATTATGGTTCTTGGAGGAGAGGATCCAGACTCTACCATGGGTGGCATTTGTTATCACTCTCTCTCGCTCTCCAGTAATTTGCACCTCTTGTAAGACTTAATTTGTGTGTAGTTAGACATATTTATCCCTCTCTATTGTCTAACTTGGAGGTTCTATGATCAGAAGAGGTGTTGGGATGGTCCCCTATTTTGATGGAGGAGGAAATAGAGATGGTGGATCCTCTAGAGGTGGAGGAGGTATGCCTAATGGCCCTTATGGGAGTGGAGGTAGTTGGTTCTAATCCTCGCCGAATGATTCTCTATGTGGAGTATCATTTATCATCCCTTCTTCCAAATTAGTCCTTGTGAGAATGAAATCAAACTTTGAAAGATAAAAGATATATGAGCCATCTCCCTCTATAGACTTAGTCCACCCTTCCTATTCTTGGTTCATAGACTCTTCAACTTGAATTGGTTGTCCTTAGGTGTCTAGAGGTGCTTGTGTCACACTCCTTTCCTCTTCTATGACCCTTACTGACCGGGTCTTCTTATTCAAAGTGAGATATTTAATCTCTTCTTCTCGCTCTTCCTCCTCTACCTCGAGTGTGGTTTTCAGAATCCAAGGAGATGGAGTGCTCTTCTTCTTTAATTTCTTCCTTTTTACCCCTACCACTACCATTTTAGTCCTAGACTTCTTTGGTTCTAATTGTAGACACCTAAATTTGATTAC
The DNA here is from genome assembly GCA_028749045.1 of Cupressus sempervirens. NCBI lineage: Eukaryota > Viridiplantae > Streptophyta > Pinopsida > Cupressales > Cupressaceae > Cupressus > Cupressus sempervirens. The sequence goes on from CM053783.1 coordinate 216,181,589, forward strand.
ACCGCTTTGGTAATCCTTGCGTGTTTGTTTTGAGTCAGTCCATCAGTCCTCTGGACAGTTGGTGAAAAGGCCTTGATGTTCTTGGTAACCTTGGCAATTAGCCAACAGTCCTATAGCAAATCTAGTGCTCAACTACATGGTGATACTTCTCTTTGAAGTATCCCCCTGCTCAAAAAGCTTCAATGGTTTCCCTTCATCTCCATTATCCCCCATCCATCTCCAGCATCTGTCGCTCCTCCCCTAGCTTATGCATCAGTATCTCTTTGAATCACTCCTCACCTTTAGCTTTAGGGATCCACAATCCTAGTCTTAGGGATCCACCAATCCAATCAATCCACCAAGCCTCATCTTTCGAGATCCACCATCCTAGTCCTAGGGATCTCCGAAAACCATCTTCTGCCAATTTGACTCTTTGAAATCCTGTTGCATTAGCTTTATCATCCCATCATCCATCTTCCTATCCTAGATTCCTTTTTATAGCACTCCGCTCCTTCATCCTCCCCCCAATCCTGAAAGTCTTAAGCTTATTTACTCTTGTGCTTCTGATTTTCCCCGTTATCATTCTTTCGTAGTGAGAGTTTGAGCTAATTTAGTCTCTTCTCTTAAGCCACTCTTCGTCCTCCCATCCTGGATTCTTGTATTTTTCAAGAAGTCGTCGAGCCTCATTTTCTCTCCTCGTCGCCTTCTTGAGGGGGCATCTCTACGTCTAGTCTCTCCTCTTCTTATCCGAGACTGGGGCAACCTTGTTGCTAAAACATCTTCCTTGTGTCTTCATCATTCGAACTTCTTTGAAATAGTATTGTCTCAACACTATGTCAAAGAGGGGCAAAATGTAGACACCTAAATTTGATTACACCGCTTTGGTAATCCTATTTAGTTATCTCTAAAGGCATCATTAATTAAATTCCTATTTAATTAATCCTTTGCCATCCCCTAGCTGATTAATTTAATTAATCATCTATAGTCCTAATTGATAAATCAAATAACCTATTATTTATCAATTAAATCCTTTAATTCTATCTAATTCCAAAATCCCCATTTATCAAATAAATCTATTTGATAAATGAAACCCTCAAATCTAATAAGCTCCTAACTTATTCCTAAACCCCCTTTTTAGCCTAATCCACCCCATCCACCCATACTAACCAAGCTTAGCTACTAACTCACCCACCCTCATGAATGCCATCCACTTGCAAATCTCTAACATCCCTAATCTAATCCTAAACCCAAGCCTAATCCACCCCCTAAACTTGTCACATTCCCTAAGTAAGCTTAAGACTTTCCTAAGCCAAGGAAAGTCAACAATCTCAACTCCCTCCAAAATATCCCAACCACCAAGCCATAAATGCTCTTACAAAACCATAAAGACTCTTACAAGCCCATTCATTGCTCTTACAATCCATAATGAAGGATCTTTATGAAGATATTATCCCTTGAGCCTCCTTTGTTGACTCGTCCTTCCCCTTTTCTCCATCCTCTCACCTTGTGACATGTGTCACTCCCTAATTAGCTGTAAGGAAGCACAATCCATGTGCTCTCCTCTCATGCAATCTAAGCCCTCCATAAGCTTTTTCATTTCCTTCCATCTTAACCCTCCATCCCTCAAGCCCTTAGCCTATAAATTGAATCCCCTCCCAAGCCATTTCATCACAATCTTGGAGCTAAAGTTATAATGACCTTTTGAGAGCCAAAAACCACCAACCTTAACCTTATAATGCCAAATTGAGAGCTCACAAAGCTACCAATTTGCCATTACCCAACATCCATTAAAGCAACTTCTGAGCACTTGAGCATACATCCCAATCTTTAGACTCATCTACCAAGCAAAGAGCTAAATCCTCTTGGGAGAGTCCATTCATTTGGCTCACATTTCCAATTGAGGTTTCTTATTTAGTCTTTCATTTATGTTATGGTATTTTAGTTTGTAAATGCTTTTGATTTCTTAATTTAGTGTTTCTAACATACTAATATAGCATATACACTAATGGGGATTCCTTTGTTTGTGTTGGGGCTTCTTCTTGTTCAGTCTCTTATGGCTGAGCTTATTCTTCCTAAATAATCTTCCTCTTCTTCTTCCCCTTGAACCTATCATTGCGAAAGTATACAACTTCTCGCTTGTACTTTTACACAGCCTTTGTCTTGTAAGGTGGGTGTATTAAGGACTGGTTCTAAATAGAATGGGTTCTTAATGCAGTCCTTCATCAATTGGATGCACATGCCTTGCCCTATGTTGAATGTCATCATTCTCCTCTCAACCAATCCTTGCATTCATTATGGGTTGCTCAAAGATCTTGTCCTTATTGTAGAGGGGGTCCAACACATCGGGGCTATCCTTATTCCACACCTTCAATGGTATAGATAAATTGAGTGCCTTCTCTACAAGTTGTAGACTCATCCTATAATAGTTCCTAACTTGAACATCATAGTCATCTACACAGTTCATCTAATGACCTTCAACTGTCGTATCAGGGATGAACTCCCTTCCCACAAAAAGTTGAACCATTCCAATATTGTTGAAGTAGGGACAAGGCACTAGATAATCCTCTAATGGGTATTGGTCCCATTCAATTTCATAGGTGGTAATGTCTTACTTTTTCTTCACCTTAAAAGCCCTAATGGTGATTGGCCATACCCATGTCTTCTTGTGTTGCTTATATACTTTGTTGTAGGTCAAACCTAACTACCTAGCAATCTCTAGCAGTATCAACTTGTCCAATGGATATCAAGGAAACTTCTCAAGGCACATGAGGGTATCAACTACCTAGATGTATGTGAATTTATTAAATTGTATGTAGTATGCTCCCATCTATTTTATTCTGGAGCTCATTTCTACATACGTTCTTTTTGCATAATCTCCTTCTAGGAATCAAATTATGGAAAAGTCAAAATCATCTTTTACAATTTTGTGTTTGGGACTCTTGTCTGAGAGCTTCTTCCTTACTATTTGAGGGTATACTATGTAAGGCCATGCAAGACCATGCATTTGGATCCTGCACGCTTGCCCTTTTCACCAACTTGAGATAATTAGTTGGTCAAGATGCCAAAAAGTAAACTATATAGGAGGTCATGTAGAACCTTGGATCTAATTTCACTAAATTGAGTTGTTTTTCTAGAGAGTTGTTGATAAGAGTCCCCTAGACAATTTATAGGCCTCTCTTCATGATGGTTTCTATAAAATAGACCATCCATGTTTTTAAATGACTCACCACAGAGTGACTCTACTTAGAATGACTATGCATTAGCCAACGCCATCTATCATATACCCATGGGTCATATCCAATTTCCTAGCTCTTTTGTTAGGAGGGGGCCTGGTGAGAAGGCATTTCTCTTGCACCAAGTCTTTGGTCTCTCGTTCATGTTCTCGGTACCACCTATCTGCTATGTCATAAGTTATCTTCTTGTATTGATCTACAACTAGCAAGTGGAAAAAAATCTCGATGTTATCTAGGTGGATGTCCAAGATGATCTCCCTAGTGATTCTGTTTACTACCTTCTCCTCAGGCACATAGCAATGGGCCAACACTATAATCACCATAGAGAATTGTAAAAGCATGGGGTGTGAGGCCACATTCACCAACCTACTCAGTACTAAGGATGATATCATATTTGATCTCTCTCATGGCTTGTTGGACATGACCAAGAATGTGTTCCAGTCTATGTGTCCCAATTGTGTGTCGTAAACCTCTAAGTGTTTTTCAACAGAGAAAAACTTCTTTGGTGCACCTTGAAACTTGAATGTTACTAGTTTGGGTGTGATCTTTATGACCATGGATGATGATGATCAAGATACCATTTTATCTTGGATAAAAGAGAAACATCGTTATGCCATTGTTAGAAGATTGAAAAGACCCTTACTGGCTTAGCTAGATTGGCGAGAGACTGACAAAAACAAGAATAAAATGATGAAATTGACCCCAAAACTATATTTTACGCACTATCACACTTGGTACACAAGGTGCACTTAGTGCACCTTTTGGGCTTGCAAAGGTTTGACTATGCGTCCAAGGCACAATGGCGCACCCTCCGCAGGTGCACACCCTAGGATGGTGCACAACTATGATAGTATTTTGTATGGTGTCCTGGTGAGTTTAATAGGCACCTGTGGCACACATGTCACACCTTATGCACTTGCAAGGGTGCACATGTGCACACAAATTTTACCTTGGTGATTCAGAAGTGAAGGAAGTACAACTCAAAAGGTGCGACGCTTAGGGGGATTTTGAATGTAAATGAGCATTTGTGGGGTGGCGGGGGGGGCGGGGGGGGGGGGGGGTTGGGGGTTGCCTATTTATAGATGCACAGGGCTCAAAGGTGCGCACCTAACTTCCTAACTTTGAATGATGTCGACCGACAAGGCTTTTGACCTATAACTACAGGGGTGCCCTTTCTCTGAGACACCTGGAAGGACACCCTATTCTAGAGAATAGATTCCCATGTCTTAAAAAGCAAAGAGGGGGTCCTCATTTTCAAGTTAAAAATGAGGCATGTGATGTGAAGCCACAACAATTGGTAGGTGGTGTTTTCCAAAGGAGAGACCTTCATTCAAACATGCCTATCTATATATATATATATACAAGGTTTTATATTAAGGATTTTTTTTTAAAAAAGTCATCTAGTTAAAAATCATTAAAATATTTTATTGCTTCAAAGATATTATTTATAATTTTAAAATCAGTAAAATAACACATTTGAATGAAAAAAGTCTTCTTTCAAACGATTTTTTTCATAAAACCTTCAAACAAAAGTGACCTTATTTGAAGACATGTGGAATGTAGGTGTTTGCTCCTTTTCACTCCATTTGATTTGAAAATTTTAATATCCTAAATTTTAAACTCACTATTGTAGATTTAGCTTATAATACCAAAACTAAATATTCTAACAATAACCTATTAAAAAAAACCTTAATTTTTTTTTTTGTTAACAAACAATAAGATATAGTATAAAAAAATGGCATACTTCCTTATTTTTTAATAAACAATGAGATATAGTAGCCTACTATAACCTCCTCATCACAAAGATGCTAGCATAACACACCTTTTGGTATCACATAGGTAGGGGGATATTAATCTCAAGACTATAGAAGAAAGCTCTTGATAATCAAGCCATTAAACAATATGATCTATTATTTAAAAGGAATTTCTTGGAGAGAACTGTTGTCACAAAAGTTTGTACCCTTGTCCAAAGTTTTTACCTAAGGACAACCTTGTGAAACATGGAAACAACCTCCAAGATGTGGGACTTGAACTATGAGGTTGAGTCTCTAGAGAAGGTTGGCTTCCTTTGCTATCAGGATGCACCTAACTACTCTTTGAGAGGAAAAGGGAGAAGGAATGCATAGAAGCAAACTACCTAATATGTTTTAAGGATGTCTTACACCAAAATAGAGTGATTGATCTTACCTCTACCCATAAATGCATAATTAACTAGTTATAATCTCAAGGAATACAGATTCATACTTTGTTTAGTTCAACAACCACATATAGATCAGACAACAAAAGAATGTTATAGGAAGAAACTTCACTTAATATCATTCAAATGCCAAATAAATACAATCATGCAAATTGCAGAATATAAACAAGAAACATTTACCAGAGGCAATAAAGTCTTGCATAGTATGTTAATGGCTAAAAGAGATACAACACAGAATTATAATAGCTTAGAGGCACAAGGAAATTATGGTAGTATGCAAGGGGAGCAATACCACAGAATTAGAGAAAGATCAACCAACCCTTTGAAAGGTACCAAACTTGCTTTTATAGTTGAAGCATAATTGGGAAACTTCTACTGGAAGCCAAAAGTACAACTACCACCATTAAGATTGCAAAGAACAATCACAAAGATTGAGAAAATCTGATCTTGGAACAAACATAGATGCAAGAAAATCCAATATTTTGCCAAAAGAATGACCTTGAGAAGACAAAAGCGGTGCTCATTTAATGCACAATTGGGTAGATGGATAACCAAGTGATGAGTACACACTCCTTTGCATTTACTAGGCATGGCGAATGTTGAAAGCAATCTATAGATGGTCAAAAGATCTGATCCGCCATTAAAGAATTGTTTCTTCCTCACTATCAACACACTAAGTCAAATGTATTAGCATGTCAATGATATTCAACACTCATCATGTACCTTTCCTGCATTCCATTGGTCAAAGACCCTTTCTATTTCCAGCTTAGACAAGTAAAACACCTTTATTATAGTCAACTTAAGATTTTATGATATTATGATTGTCAATGTATCTTATGGTCGAAGATGCTCTTAATAATCTCTATGATCTTACGATCTCAGTTTATTGTAACATCGGGTTGTCGTTTTGCCCTCTTTTATGATCTTACGGTTGCCTCAATGCTACAACAAGCCCTCTGCCTTCGTGTCTTTAGAAAACTTCTTTAGTTGCACCTACAATCTTATGACAACCATATATCATAGGATTGTAACCCTTCTTGATCATTTCTTGCAAGCATACACTATTATGATGATACGATAACTGAATATCGTAACGTTGATGGCTTCAAGAATTAGCCCCACAATCTTACGTTAGATTGTAAGATCGTAACATGAAAGGTCGGGCATACCATTGTAGTTCTAACTCTTCAACCTCCATGATCTAAAGAGAATGGGCCCACCAAGGACACATATCAAGGCCTCGCTATGTCATTATAACTAAAGATCAATCAATTTTCCATAGCGACGTAATGAGAGATGTCGATCTACTTTCATCTAACGGCCTAGGAACATGCAACCAATTTACTAACCATGTGAGGATCCAAAACAATTAGAAACCATCTATATGCCAACTTGTCTGACAAATCTTTACTTTTATGGCCTGCCAAGGGAATGAAGTCACCGAATCCATGCGACAAGTGCTCGCTATGTCACATAGATTAAAACACTCGCAGCTTTTTATAATGACATAGCGAGGACCATCGCTCTCAAGAAGATTGATGACTACAAAGATGCATGATGCACTCTATCAGAACTGAAAAAGGGTCCACTATGCTACATGTCCACTTGTCACTTTGTTGCCTTCCATAAAACCCTTGTAACTTCATAAAGTGACAACCATAGATCTAAGAAGATCTGATGGTAGGGAAAGTTGTGGCCTGCAAAAATATTAAAACATGAACTTAAACTTGGGACTTAGGATATAACATGTATAACCAAAGTATTTTCGCGTGCCCTAACATTTGAATTTTTAAATATATGAACGTTAGGGTATGCACAAGTCTTTGAAATCAATTTTTTGGCAAGAAGACCTTTTGGTTAACTATTATGGCGACTTGGAGGGGATGCAAGCCTACTATGCATACGACCAATGACCTACAACATCCATTGGGATATGGAGTCAAAAAACATGAAAATTTTGCCCTACCAGAAACCATAATACTGAAAATTATGATCCTCTGTAATCTCAAAATTAGGAAAACTACCTTTGCGAAAAAATACATGCTCAACACTTCTTGGAAAATAGGAACAAAATTGAAAGCAAACTATTCTAACTATGTACAAGAAACATCGCTTCTCCTCAGAAACAAGGTTTAAGATATATCCCATTAAGTGGAATAGGTAGAATTTCACCATCAAGCCTGCTTAATTGGAAAGCACTGGCCTACTTGCAACTAATAACCACTCCATAATGTATCAAATTTTGACTGCCTCATTGGTTTTTCTCTGTCTGTGTCCCATTTTAATTCAAGATCACCCTCTCTGAAGATTCTGACCCTAGCCTTCCTATCAAAATACTTCTTGACTTGTTGTTGATCTGTTTCTAGGGTTTGTATGGCCTGATTTTTTTTCTCTTCCAAATCCATCGGTTCTGCCATTCTTATAGACATAACATCATTTTCAATTGGCTCCAACTAATGAGCCAGCTCAAGAGCAAGAAAATCTAGTGAGATAGGGAGTCTAGCTTCTCTGCCATATACCAACATGAAAGGAGAATTTTCTATGGCTCTCTTAGGTGTTATTTTGTCAGCCCACAGTGTTGTCTTCAACTTTTGATGCCAACACCTTTGATTATCCTCTATAGTCCTTGTCATGATCTTGATTAGGTTCTTGTTAGATGACTCTGCCAATCCATTGCCCTAAGGATAGTAGTTTGAGGATGTGCTCAAGTAGATATTATGATCAACTGCCCATTTACAAATCTAAGCTCCTACAAAAGATTTCACATTATCTAAAATAATTGTTGAAGGACCACCAAACCTGGTAACAATTCCATCAAAGAATTCAATAACTGAAGATTTTGTGGCATCCTTTAATATAATGGCCTCTATCCATCTAGTAAAATAATCTGTAGTAGCTAAGATCCATTTGTGATTGGAGTTAGAAGGTGGATTGATAGGGCCTATGAAATCCAATCCCCATTAAGCAAAAGACTGATCAACCTAAATGAGATGAAGAGGAAGGGCTGCAAGTATTTGCTTACCAGAAAAGAAAGCACATTTTTCACACTTTCTAACATATCTATGATAATCATGGAATAGGGATGACAGATAGTAAGTGGCTCTCATAATCTTCATTACAACTGTCCTTATTGAAAAGTGGCCACCATCAGGACCATCATGAAGCTCCTTAATCACTCTATCAACTTGATCTGTATCAATATATCTTAGCAAAGTTCCATTGAAGTCTCTCCTAAACAGGGTACCATCAACTATAGCATAGGGGATTGACTACAATCTAAACTATCTCCTTTTAGCCTTATCCAACCCTTGAGGATATCCATTTCCTATTAAGAAGGCCTTCATGTCATCTATCCAACTTCTTGGGTTGTCATTTCTTACTTCTCGTTGCTCTGTCAATATCATAGTGACTTCCTCATTTGATTCTTGAGACGAGATCATTTGTTTGCACAATCCTTTTCCTCTTACAAACTTGGTAATCTGAATGTCTGCATCATACTCCATTACCTTAGTAACCCATCCAACTCTCTTCTCACTAATATCTTTCCTTAATAGAAAGTCCTTCACACTAGCATGTGTTACTAACAAATGGATCTTGTTATGAGATAGAAGGTGTCTGAATTTCTTCAAAGCTCTTATGATTGCGAGGGCTTGCTTCTCTACATAGTTGTACTTATCTTCATATTCCTTAAGCCTTCCACTAAAGAAGGCAATAGGTTGTTCTTCATTCTTATCATTTATTTGAGTTAAGACAACATAGATGCTTGATTCACCACCTAAGGTAAAAAGAATGAAATCCTTCTCAAAATTTAGATTGATGAGAGTAGGGGTTGAGGCTATGACTCCCTCGATCTCTTCAAAGCTTGCTTGCCCTTCCTTGGTCCATGAAAATACCATATTCTTTTTAGGAATAGCTGTAAGGGGTTTCACCATGGTAGCAAAATTAGGGATAAATCTCCTCACAAAGTTTATCCTACCAAGAAACTTTGTAGCCCTTTCTTATGGCTAGGAAGGGAGAGAGCAAGTGTTGCTTCTTTCTGGATCAATGGTCAGCCCATCCTTTAGATACAATGTGTCCTAATAATTTCCCTTGATTAGTAGTAAAGACATACTTGCTTGGATTCAAAGATACTCCAAACTCTTTACACCTTGTGAACACCTGTTTGAGATGGCCAAAATGATCTGCTATATTCTTTGAATACACTATGATATCATAAAGGTAAACCAACACAAACCTTTCAATCATGTTCTTGAGGCCATCTCCATTGCCTTTTGAAATGTGGCACCTGCATTTGTTAACCCAAAAGGCATTTTACTATACGCATTGGTGCCCCACTTCGTTGTGAATATAGTCTTATATCTGTCAGCCTCTTTGACCAATACTTGATTGCAACTAGAGAATCCATCAAGAAATGAGAACCTTTCTAAACCACTGACCTTGGACAGTATTTGTTCAATGGAAGGAAGGGGATGATGATCTTTAAAGGAAGCTTAGTTAAGATCCCTAAAATCCACACATAATTTAATTTCTCCATTCTTCTTCCTAACAGGGACAAGGTTTGCTACCCATGATGAGTGTTTGATAGGGAAAATTATATTAGCCTCAATCAACTTGGATAGCTCTTTTCTTATTAATGGATCAATCTTGGGATTTACTGGCCTTTGCTTCTGCATTTTAGGCTTGACATTATCAATTAAGTCTATGGTATGTTGCAACAAACTTGGATCAAAACCCTTAAAATCATCATATGTCTAGGCAAATACATCCTTAAATTCTTGACATAGATGAATGCAATTTTCTTGCTCAGTTTTAGAACATACCTTTCCCATGTTTAAGGACTTTCCATTAGCAACCACAACTGGTATGTAATCATCTTTGTCAGTAGCTAGGTTTGTGCCTATGTTTCTTGCTTGGTCATCCAGATTGAAGACATTCTCTAAGTTAATCAGACCTTTAGGCAATTCATTAGAACTGAGGTTAATGATCTGATCCCCATACTGGTCGTGCAACCTTGACTAATTTCTCTCCAAGAATTCTGCTTCATTCTGCAAGAAACTTACAATTTGTGCATCAGATTCAAACACTTGCTAATTGGTGTTATTATCAGAAATAAAAGGCCTAACTACCACTTTAATCTACTGCTGCTTTTTAGCTTCAAGGTTCTTTGGTACATCATGAAACACACCCACTATTACAAGTCTATCAACATTTCTATTCTGTTTTCTAGGGATGCTTTGAATATTAAATGTATTGAAACCCATACTCTATGTTTATAAGACTTGAGCGAACCATTCTTAGTGATATTTTGATTTCTCACCTGATTAACCACCAACTTGCTATCTCCATATATACTTAATGTTTGTATTCCTCTTTTTTGAGCAAGCAGAAGACCTTGAATCAAGGATTCATACTCAGCTACATTATTGGTACAACTGAATTGGAGCCTAAAGGAGAAGTAATACCTTACTTGTGCAGGAGAAATCAACATCACACCAACCCCTAATCCATTTTCATTTCTTGATCCATGAAAATGCATACTCCATATCCCACTCATATCTTTGTTAGGATTAAACCATGGACATAAATAACAATTACATGCAAATATAACCAATAACAAAAAATAATAGATCACATAGAAAAGAACACAAGGCACCAAGATTTAACGTGGTTCACCCAATCCCTGGGCTACGTCCACCAAACAGCAAGTCCAAAACCATGGACATAAATAATAATTACATGCAAATATAACCAGTAACAGAAAATAATAGATATAATCTAGGTCTATCTCAAGGGTTTCTAATGTAGGATCAAATTGATATGCATAAGCCCATTCATCTGAGAGAAAATCAAGTACCTCCACTAGGGAAGTAGCAGGTTCATTTACTATGTCATTCTCATCCATTTCTAGGATAGTGCAATTCACATTGATGAGATTAAGGGTGTAGGGATCCATATGATGGAGGGCTAGAGGCTCTACTTTGATTGAAGCCTTGGTTCCATATCTTGCCCTAAAAAACATATATGACCAATCAGAAGATATGCAACCACGTAATTGGGCAGTGAAGTCTATCGGGAGATAGATGACAAAGTGTGGCTTGACCTCAACAACTGATATAGCTTGAGTTATAGTATAATTAGGGCATGCATGTAGGCCATTTCAATATTCCTAAGGATCCCTACAGTCTTGATAATACTACCATCCAACTGTAATACATCCCTAACAATGGGCTCATATTTCATTTTTAAAGCATCAGCAACACACCTAGGCATCGCTGAACTACTAGCCCCTGAATCAATCATGCAATTGTGGACTAGTTTATCTCCAATAATTAGAGAAACATAAAATTCAAGAGGTCTAACCTTTTTACTTGTTTCTACTTGCCTTGATGGTTGTACTAGGCTTGTGGCACTTTCCATGGTAGGTGGTTGATCCTTGGGTTCAATACTCTCCAATTCTTGTTGCAGCAAACTCTTTTGCATGGGTACAGTAGAAACAACATCCCATATGGAAATATTCACATTTGTCTTCTTCATCTTCTCTACCACACTAAGTGAGACGTTAGGTGCTTCAGTAGAAGCCTTGAGAATTGCATGTGTAAGGGGTTGAGTTGGAATAACCTAGGGGCCATTCATATCATCTTTGCTATTATTCTATCTTTTTTGTTGAGGGGCATTGGCTTGATCATTCACCATTTCTACATAAGGTATTACATTTGATGTTGAAGCTTGATTAGGAGGAGGAGGGGTAGCATCTTCAACAACTCTTCTTTTGCTCCTAGTATTGTGAGCAATGGAGTCTTAGTTAACATTGCAATGTTCCTCCACCTAATGATTTATGAAGGAGCAATCATCTTGCCTTTGAATATGTGATGCATCCTTGGGTTTTCTTTCATCATATGACTATCCTGCTTTAGGCTTCTGAGTGGTTAGAGCCAAATAAGATTCGGCCTTCTGACACGTACAATAAACATAGGAGTAATCACAGGAAGGGCAAAAATCTTGGTCTTGAGCCATATTGTTTTGAGGGACTATGGCCCTATTCTGATTAAAAGAAGCATTCCCATGATTATGATTCACAGGCCTACCATTGTTTGGAGTTTGATACTATAATTGAGGAGCCTTATTACCCTGAGCTTGTTGTCTCTCCAAAGTCACCACCTTGTTGCTCACTTTCTACATCATAGAGAAGCTATCTTCCAACTTTTTCTATTGACCTTGCAATCTTTTATCTATGTTCAACATCATAGATTGCATCATCTCCTTGATTTCATCCATTCCATCCGAAGATGTGGAAGTTGTGGGAATAGGGGCTATCATTGGTTGGTGATATGGGATGTCAGGGAAGAAAGGCATAGGAGGCCTTGGAGCTAGCTTTCCTCCTTGTATTAGGATTTTTTTTTGCTTTTATTGCTATTTCATAAGCATCAGGTAAGGTGTCTCCTCCCATAGTTTGGATTGCAGTGGCAATATCATAGTTAAAAGCTCTAAGGTAATGTAAAAAAACATTACCAGGGGTAGGCTTCATTGAAGTAGGTATTTTGTCCCATGTCTTTTGAAATCTATAGTTGAAATCAACCATACATTCACGAGGGGTTCTTTTTATGGTAGTTAGTTGTTCTAAAAGTGACAAATAGTCATTTTTGTCCTCAAAATGTTTACGTATTCCTACTCCTAACCCATCCCAATCCATTATAGAACCATGTGGTAGACCCCTGTACCATTGTAGGGCTTTCCCTTTTAAAGATGAAGCTAAGAGCCTAACGAAAACATCATCTTTTGTAATACCATGGATATTGTAGACATTTGCAATCTCTTGAATGTGTTCTAAGGGAGAGATATAAGTTTCACCAGTAAATTTAGGAATACTTTTAAGTGCATCTACTGGTATGTCATGTCTCTAGGCTAACAAAAGAGGACTTCCACCATTAAAGGTGGCAAAGGCATGAGCTCTAGCCATATAAGCAAGTGCTCTATTAATATGAGATGACAATATTCTAGATTGGGATCTCACAATAGGAGGAGTGGAGATTGATCTTGCAGGGGTATGTATTCCCTCTATACTCCTAATTGGTGATAAAGACAATCTAGTCTTCCTTCTTCTAGGATTAGAAAATGAAAGCTCCTGGTATTGTAAATTACCTCTAGAAGATGCCCTTGTTTCAGCTTTAGGCATGAATCACAACAACTTTGGTTTAGAAGCTAGATGTGAATGATGTGGAGTCACCAAGTGCTTTGTGAAAAGAGACCCTTGAAGGCCTAGAATACTAAGAGCAACACTATCTTCTCAGTGTCAACTTTAAATTCTTCTCTTTTGACACCAATAGGCTTGAAATCTTCTGAATATTGTCCCACTGGGCATGCCAAAAATTGTTGGCACAAAATTTTGCACCCTTGTCCAAGGACAACCTTATGAAACGTGGAAATAACCTCCAAGTTGTGGGACTTGAATTGTGAGGTTGAGTCTCTGGAGAAGACTGACTTCCTTTGCTATCAAGATGCACTTAACTACTCTTGGAGAGGAAAAGGGAGAAGGAATGCATAGAAAAAGACTACCTAATCTATTCTAAGGAGGTGATGCACCAAAACAGAGTGATTGATCTTACCTTTGCCCGTAAATGTACAATTAACTAGTTATAATCTCAAGGAATATAGATTTAGAATTTGTTTAATCCAACAACCACATATAGATTAGACAACAAAAGAATGCTATAGGAAGAAAATTCACTTAATATCATTCAAATGCCAAATAGATACAATCATGCAAATTGCAAAATATAAACAAGAAACATTTACCATAAGCAAGAGAGTCTTGCACATAGTGTTAATGGCTAAAAAAGATACAACAAAGAATTACAATAGCTTAGAGGCACAAGGAAATTATGGTAGTATGCAAGGGGAGCAATACTATAGAATTAGAGAAAGATCTACCAATCCTTTGAAAGGTTACCAAACTTGCTTTTATAGTTGAAGCATAATTGAGAAACTTCTACTAGAAGCCAAAGCACAACTACCACCATTAAGATTGCAAAGAACAATCATAAAGATCAAGAAAATATGATCTTGGAACAAACCCAAATGTAAAAAATTCCAATATTTTGCCAAAAGAATGAACCTAAGAAGATAGAAGCGATGGTCATTTAATGCACAACTAGGTAGATGGATAACCAGGTGATGAGTGCATGCTCCTTTGCATTTACTAGGCATGGGGAATGTCAAAAGCAATCTGCAGATGGTCAAAAGATCTGATTTGCCATTAAAGAGTTGTTTCTTCCTCGCTATTAGCATACCAAGTCAAATGTATCAACAAGTCAATAATATTCAATGCTCATCCTGTACCTTTCCTAAAATTCCATTGGTTGAAGACCCTTTTTTATTCTAGGTTGGACAAGTAAAACACCTTTATTATAGTCAACTTAAGATCTTACGATCTTACGTTTGTCAATATATCTTATTGTTGAAGATGCTCTAAATAATCTCTATGATCTTATGATTGTTAGTTTATTGTAACATCGAGTCGTCCCTTTACCCTCTTTTATGATCTTACAGTTGCCTCAATGCTATGACAAACCCTTTGCCTTTGTGTCTTCAGAAAACTTCTTTAGCTACACCTACGATCTTACGACAACTATATAATGTAGGATCATAACCCTTCTTTGATCATTTCTTGCGACCATACGTTGTTACGATGATACAATAGCTGAATATCGTAACATTGATGACTTCAAGAATTAGCCCCACAATCTTACGCTAGATCGTAAGATCATAACATGAAAGGTCGGTCGTATCATCGTAGTTTTGACTCTTCAACCTTTGTGATCTGAAGAAA
This sequence comes from Cupressus sempervirens, assembly GCA_028749045.1. Lineage (NCBI taxonomy): Eukaryota > Viridiplantae > Streptophyta > Pinopsida > Cupressales > Cupressaceae > Cupressus > Cupressus sempervirens. The sequence goes on from CM053783.1 coordinate 216,196,824, forward strand.
ATGGGCTGATTGGGGACACACATCAAGACCTTGCTATGTCGCTATAACTAAAGATCGATCAATTTTCCATAGCAACATAATGAGAGACATCGATTTGCTTTCATCTGATGGCCCAGGAACATGCAACCAATTTATTGACCCTGCCAGGATCTAAACCAATTAGAACCTGTTCGTATGCCAACCTGTCTGACAAATCTTTACTTTTATGGCCCACCAAGGGAATGACATCACCGAATCCATGTGACAAGTGCTCGCTATGTCACATAAATTAAAATTTTGGCAACTTTCTATAGTGACATAGTGAGGACCATCGATCTCGGGAAGATTGACAGCTGGAAAGATGTATGATGCACTCTATTAGAATTGAAAGAGGGTTCACCATGCTACATGCCCACTTGTCACTTTGTTGCCTTCCATAAAACCCTTGTAACTTCACAAGGCGATAATCATAGATCTAGGCAGATCTGACGATAGGGAAAGTTGCAACCCACAAAAATATTAAAACATGAACTTAACCTTGGGACTTAGGATATAACATGTATAGCCAAAGTATTTTCGCATGCCCTGATATTTGCATTTTCAAATATATGAACATTAGGGTATGCATAGGTCTTTGAAATCAATTTTTTGGCAGTAAGACCTTTTGATTAGCAAGAATCAAGACAACACATATTTTATTCACAAGGAAATATTGTATGCCTAAAATGTGAGCACACTTCTATGAGTCATTATATTCAAGATTTTTCAAAAATGAGGTCTCGAATGGCGACTCATAGCTCCCTATTCATGGAGTGCAGGGGTTTGTAATGGAGGCCCTCAGTCTGACCTAGTTTGTGCCCATACAAGTACACCACGAAACAAGAGATTCAATGATCTAATATGCATGCAAATGAAAATGAAAAAACACTAATCTAAATGATAACAATGCAAAACAATGAAAGAAATAGAATCTAATCTATGAAAAGAAATAACAATGCAGATCTAATCTATGAAAGCAAGATTTAATCTATCAATGCAAGATCTAAGCTAACATGAAAATCAAAGTATGGATCATGATGATGGAAGCCATGCATGCAAGAGAGAATGAGACAAGAAGATATAAGTTCTCTACAAAAGCTTTAATATTCAAAACTCCTTCAAAAGACCACTCTCCAAACTTGCAACATAACAATAGCATAATAATGGGTGTCTCAAAAATGAGGAGAGGACTCTCCCTTATCAAGAAGATTGGATGATCTAGATTGAGAGGAAAAAGATTGAATCAAGGGTGGAGAAATAATGATCCATGTGAACTAAAGATTCACCAATGAGAAAAGTGGAGTGGTTGAGAAGAAAGTGGAGAAAAGATGAAGATAAGTCCCATATTAAGTGTAGATAAAAGATTTATTTAATTTTTTATTTGTTTTAACTCTTTTTTCATCAAAAAGAGATTTAAGTGGGATATTTTATTTAATTAAAAGGGAGCAAGTTCTTTTAATTAAATAAGAAATATTTAATCAAATTAAAAGAGGGGTTTTTCTCTTAATTAATTAAATGTAGATGAATTATTTAATTAGAAGAGAGGTTTTCTTTTAATTAAATGAAGACTTATTTTATTTAATTAAAAGAGAGCAAGTTCTTTTAATTAAATAAGACATATTTAATTAAATTAAAAGAGAGGTTTTCCTCTTAATTAATTAAATGTGAATGAACTATTTAATTAAAAGAGAGGTTTTCCTTTAATTAAATGGGGACTTATTTTATTTAATTAAAAGAGAGCAAGTTCTTTTAATTAAATAGGAAATATTTAATTAAATTAAAAGAGAGGTTTTTCTCTTAATTAATTAAATGTGGATGAACTATTTTATTAAAAGAGAAGTTTTCTTTTAATTAAACAGGGACTTATTTTATTTAATTAAAAGAGAGCAAGTTCTTTTAATTAAATAAGACTTAGGATAAAATGATCAATCTTAGAAATAAAACAAATTGAATTTGATAAGGAAATTGATTTGAATTGATTTAATAAAATATTACATACCATTGATTTAAGAAATTTGATAAATTGATAAATTGAATAATGGAGGCCCATAGTCTAGGCGACCATTTTAGAATGCATACAAATATAAGTTAGACTCCACATATACAATTATCTAACTTTAAAGAGAGAACCACATTCCATATATTGCACATTGTTTGTATATACAAACACACTTGAAAAAATAAACTAATTTATTAATGCAATACAATCAAATTTAAAGTACTTAAGATTATTTTACTAGATAGTTAAACTTTTTGTCTTCTCTTTAATGATAATAATTTATCTCTTAGAAAAATAAGAATAAAAAGATTTTGAAAATCTACACATTTTAAATATTTCTAAATAAATGAAACTAGTTTTATCACCATAAATATTATTAATTGTATAAAATTACAGTTTAGGAAAAAACCTTAAAAACATCTAAACACACATTAAATTTATCCTTACCAAGAAACCGCCATTAAAAAGGAAAAGGCCAGAAATGCCATTATAAGATGTGGATTGACCCTAACAATTATACACATAAACTCCCCTACTCAAAGTTTTAAAGCTTATCGATTCAACAAACTTTTAAAAAGGGAATAAACTACTAAATTATTTAATTAGAAGAGAGGTTTTCTTTTAATTAAACAGAGACTTATTTTATTTAATTAAAAGAGAGCAAGTTCTTTTAATTAAATAAGAAATATTTAATTAAATTAAAAGAGAGGTTTTTCTCTTAATTAATTAAATGTGGATTAACTATTTAATTAAAAGAGAGGTTTTCTTTAATTAAACGACGACTTATTTTATTTAATTAAAAAAGAGCAAGTTCTTTTAATTAAATAAAAAATATTTAATTAAATTAAAAGAGAAGTTTTTCTCTTAATTAATTAAATGTGGATGAACTATTTAATTAAAAGAGAGGTTTTCTTTTAATTAAACGGGGACTTCTTTTATTTAATTAAAAGAGAGCAAGTTCTTTTAATTAAATAAGACTTAGAATAAAATGATCAACCTTAGAAATAAAACAAATTGAATTTGATCAAGGAAATTGATTTGAATTGATTTAATAAAATATTACACATCTTTGATTTAAGAAATTTGATAAATTGATAAATTGAATAATGGAGGCCCATAGTCTAGACGACCATTTTAGGGTGCATACAAATATAAGTTAGATTCCACATATACAATTATCTAACTTTAAAAAGAGAACCACATTCCATATATTGCACATTGTTTGTATATACAAATATACTTGAAAAAATAAACTAATTTATTAATGCAATACAATCAAATTTAAGTACTTAAGATTATTTTATTAGATGGTTAAACTTTTTGTCTTCTCTTTAACGATAATAATTTATCTCTTAGAAAAATAAGAATAAAAAGATTTTGAAAATCTACACACTTTAAATATTTCTAAATAAATGAAACTAGTTTTATCACCATAAATATTATTAATTGTATAAAATTACAGTTTAGGAAAAAACCTTAAAAACATCTAAACACACATTAAATTTATCCTTACCAAGAAACCGCCATTAAAAAGGAAAAGGCCAGAAATGCCATTATAAGATGTGGATTGGCCCTAACAATTATACACATAAACTCCCCTACTCAAAGTTTTAAAGCTTATCGATTCAACAAACTTTTAAAAAGGGAAGAAACTACTAACCTATAGAAAGAAAAAAGTACAAATTACATGTGCATAATATACACAAATCCACACATTTCTTCCCAATATTTAAATCCCAATTAAAGATTCAAAAAAGTTGAAAAAGGAACCCTACAAAGTTAAGACCAACATCTCAATGACTTGTTCCACCTTTGCCATGTCATATGGGGACAAGATCCTTATTAAAAATTGGACCCCATCACCAAAAACATATTAAAAGAATCAAAAGCTAATAATTTAATGTGACCATAGGCTATAAAGAGTATTAAAAGAATCAAAAGATAATAATTTAATGTGACCATAGGCTAGAGAAAATACTAAAAGAAGGAAAAACTAATAACTTAATGTGACCACAGGCTAAGGGATTAGGGGGGCTCAAACACAAGCATCAAAACATCCATCGGGATCCCAGACATAATTATTAGCTTCTAACCAAGTCAAAATTTCTCCGCCCTCCGATCGTCTCCAGGACGGCTAGGAGAATCTCGGCCGTCTGTTTTTGTTGTAATTTTCAATTTCTTTGTTGTTGAGTTCTTCGCTTCCTTCATTTCTGCTGGTTTGTAGTGCATTGCATTTGCATTGCCCAATTTTTCATCGCATGGAGCATTTGAGATTATTTCTCCAAAATCTCATGTATTTCTAATCCTGTACACAAGTTAGCGGCTCAATCGATTCTGCCACTCTTGTGGATAAGCTGGCCCGGAAAATTTTCAAGTCTTCACTTATGCTCGCAACATTACAGGTACACGGAAGCAAAACCCTAATTTTAAATTTGACTGAAATAATTGTTTGAATGATACAAGATTCGCCATTTTTTTGGGGCACTTAGGACTTCAATGTTGCGAATGCCATGATAAGGACTCGAATTTTAGTTGTGAATGTTGTAATCTTGCTGTAATGGTGTTTCTTTCTTTTTTGTCCTTGAGTTTTCTTTTGGTAGGTGGTTGAATTTCTTTCTCTATTTTTTTGGTCGAACCAGGGTATGTAAATTTTGCCGCTTTGCGACCCTGCATAGACCTTTTTTCTATGATCTGAGTCGTGGAGATCGGTTAAAAACTGGCGAATTTTGGTTTTTGAGCAGATAGATTTATTGGGTCTCTTTTTTCGAGTGAGCTGAGCCGGGCGTTTAAGAGCCTTGGAGGATACTGTTAGTGAGCGTTATTGATTTTGTTATTGGGTGTTCAGCTATGCGGCATTGTCTTGCCGCTGTACAGATCAGGTTTACGCCCGTACTCTGTCCCGGGGTTGATGAATCGCATTTTGAGGCTCTCAATGGCAGGAGGCGGTCTTAGCGGGTACTAGTAATTTGAATTGGATTGGTTATGCTTAGAAAAGATTGGTTGCTGATTTCTTGGACAAGGAGAAGAAGGGGATTTTAACTTTCTAGGTATGTTGAACAAATTTATAGGCAAGCGGTCCAGTCGCAAGCCTTCAAAATCTGAGAGCAATGAAGCTGCAGGCCCCGCAAACTCTGTGGCAGGAGGAGCATATTCCTTGCCTTCTGCTAGTGGTGCATCTGGGGGAAGGGGTGGCGCTCCTACAGGGGGATCCTCGATTTCCAAAAATATCAGCTCTGCACTATCGGGTTCAAAATCAACCGTTAACCATGCTCCAAGGAACAGCGTTTCAATGGGTGTAGGGCATCCGCAGCCTCAGAATGCTACGCGAACGGTATATGGAAGAGATAAACTGTCCCCGGGTTCTGCGCCTGCCACTGCCAATGGAGTCTTACCCGTGTTTGAAAATCTGCCAGCTTTCAGGGATGTTCCTGCATCTGAAAGACCGAATCTTTTTTTAAAGAAGTTGTTTCTCTGTTCCCATGTGTTTGATTTCACTGATTCTACCAAAAATGTGAGGGAGAAGGAGATCAAGCGACAGACTCTGCTTGAGCTTGTTGATTTTATTCAGTCCGGTTCGAACAAGCTTAGCGAACCTACACAAGAAGAACTTGTTAAAATGATCTCAGAAAACCTTTTCCGCTCATTGCCTCCTGCTTCTCATGAAAACACTGGATCTGAGAGCTTTGACCCAGAAGAGGAGGAACCCTGCATGGAACCCGCGTGGCCACATTTGCAAGTAGTGTATGAATTACTACTGCGGTATGTAGTCTCCACAGACACGGACCCTAAGATTGCAAAGAGGTATATTGATCACTCTTTTGTTCTAAGATTGCTAGACTTGTTTGATTCAGAGGACCCGCGGGAGAGAGAATATTTGAAAACAATACTGCATCGCATCTATGGGAAGTTCATGGTACATCGGCCATTCATACGGAAAGCAATTAACAATATATTCTACCGTTTTATCATGGAAACTGAAAGACATAATGGCATTGGTGAGCTCTTAGAAATTTTGGGGAGCATAATTAATGGCTTTGCATTGCCCATGAAAGAGGAACATAAACTCTTTCTAGTAAGGGCTCTTATTCCCCTACACAAGCCAAAATGTGTGGCTCTATATCATCAGCAGCTATCCTACTGTATCACACAGTTTGTTGAAAAAGATTACAAATTAGCGGATACTGTTATTAGGGGTTTATTGAGATACTGGCCTTTGACAAACTGTCAAAAGGAAGTTTTATTTTTGGGAGAGCTTGAGGAGATTTTGGAATCGACACAATCTGCAGAATTCCAGCGCTGTATGATCCCACTATTTCGACAAATTGGACGCTGTCTCAGTAGCTCACATTTCCAGGTTTGTGTTTGTACTCCCTCTCTTATTTTAATAATGTGTTGAAAATTTTGTTTTAGACCCTTAAACAGTAAGAACAGAAATATGTCAATCTTGGAGAACGGTAAAATTAATTTTCATTCTAGTCTCTGTTAATTCTCAAATGTTTTCTGCATATTCCTCACTGTGCCTATGGTTTTGGCATTTGGGAAAACGTTGAAAAGGAGTTTGAAAGTTGGAACTGAATCAAAGCATTTTGCCTCTTTATGTTTTCAAACATTGCATTTCATCTAGCAAAATGAAGAAGGTAAATGAAATGAATTTGATTGAATCAATCTTTAATAGATTACTCTGTAGAAGTTTTTGTTCTGTATTATAAATTAGAATGATATGTGAAAAGGATATAAGTTTCTGTTCAGCAGTGTTCCACAGGGATGTGTCCCTGCAAAACCCCATGTCCTCAGGATGGGGACGTTTCTGTGACGTGGGGATTTGGTGGAAATGCCTCCCCACAGCATTGCCACCTCTATCTCCACTGAGGGCATCTCTGGGTGCTTACTATATGGCACATGCCATTACATATTGATTGCGACTTTTAACTTTGTGAAAATAAGTTTGCCTTTTATGGTGCACTTGCATAGATGTTATATTACAGATATTTCCTCGAAGATTTTTAATTCAACCTCAATTTGTATATCAGGTTTACCCCCACTGCCCTGGGTCTCTCCCTATCCCTGAAACCTAAGTTGCCGGTTTGGATTCCGGTACAGATGCAGGTTTGAGATTCGCCCAAATTTTTTTTGGGTTGGGTTTGGATTCGTTTTGGGTTCGTCCATATATTTATTAATAAAATAAAAACAATTGTATTTTGTTAATGACTTCAAATTTTGTTTCAAATATTGAAAATATAATCTAGAAAAGCATAAGTTAAACATATTAAATTAAAGTTTATTTTAAAAAAAAAAATTTTAAACTTTGAAACGTTTATATAAAAAAAATAAAACATAATATAACAAAGAAAACCTTAGATTGCACTGTATATTTTTTACAGAATATGAAAAAAATGAGAAAAAACATTACAAAGCCAAAGCCAAGTAGAGGCTCAGTGCTGATTTAGAAAGCTGTGTCACTGGTGTTGCTGGCCCACAACACTGTTCTGCAGTAAATCTGTGTGTTTCAAAATGCCATTTGTGCATTTATCCACATCGCTGGTGTAAATGTGTGTTTAGCTGCGTCGGGGGTGTAAATATTTGGGTTTTGAAATGTCGCGTGTGTATTTCAAACCAAAAATTGAAATAAAAAAAGGTAAAAAAAGCTATATAATATGTTATTTGGAAGTCCAAACTGGTCAAGTTGTCACACACTCACCAAAATTCATTCAGGGCTCACACAGGCAAAGAAACAATTCAACCAAATTCGCACGGAAGTCAACCAGGGTCCTGTGTGACGAATTTGGATAGAATTTCTCAGTCTGCGGGCGAATTTGAATTGATTTTGAATCGAACCAGAATTCTGGAAGAATCAAACCCCAACTTTCACCCTTGGTGACTGAATGTGGTAACTTAGCCTGAAACCCATTCCAATGTCCCTGCACCCCCCTTGCAAGAAATTTTGTGGAACAATGCTATACGGCAATAGAATGTATGAACTTGTGTGAGAACACCTCCTTCTAACCAAACACTTGTCTGTAACTAAATATGAATTGTTCCCCTTCTATATACAACAAACTTCTGTTGCATAATATTGTTTCCAACTTTTCACAAATCACACCATTTCAGGTATTTGTAAAAGTCCTTTGTAGAGTCTGTTCAAAGCTAGTCACTTACATCTAGTTTGAAAGCCAAGCATATGTGTTGACTATCATTCAATGCTGTTAATTGTGTAGAAGCTTATAAATATTGATTTAAAATGTTGCTTTTACTATATTTGTTTATTAACTACATGCCATGCATGGGCAGATTTTGTTTATCTTTTTCATATTTTAGAGGGTTCAATAGTACTTTCATCATCCATTTTTCAAACTTGGCAATATGAATTCACTATCCTTTATCCTTCATTCTTCATTCCTTTATCCTTTTTAAAAATACCAATCTAATTAGGTATAAAGCATTTCTGCCTTGAGGCATAGACCTATCTTTTTAAAAGATAACAGGTACTCCAGCAAGCCTTTTTGATTGCTTTCAGTCTTTAATATTTGACCGACATTACCAGAAAGCAGGCTGCACTTGAAGTAATCTTCTGTGAGGACATACCCAGAGATCTGAGTGACATCTTGGATCTCTTGTGGAGTTGGAGGGGACAACCCATCCACACTCCTCCCTTTTTGAAAATTTTGGGGATATTCTCCTATGAAGAGGGAACACCTGGCATCCCCGAATGCCTTTACACCCCCTGGTTGTACTGAAGATATCAGGGTGCTCCTCATATGAAATACACCAAAAACAGCAAAAATAAAAGAGAACATTTTAATAGATAAAACCTTAATACCTCACCAAACCCCTGTAGCCCAAAACAGTTTTTAAAGCTGTTGGTCATTTTTGTTTTATATTTACAAAAAAAGAGGAGGATAAAAGGAGGAGATAAAGAGGAAAATATTAGAAAAGAAACAATTAATGAATTATCGATTTAATAATGAGTCTGACTTTTGAGCTTGTGAGCTTGAAGTCAATTAACTTTAAGCATGATAGAACTTTTTTTTTTGGCATTCTTCAATATAAATTGTGTTTCATGCTATAAGTCGATTATCTGTCTATGGATTGTGTAATCAGTCATTTATTTTTTGAATTGCTAGTTTGGGCATGGGGTTTGCTGGCATATGATTTTTTTCCTAGGCTCTCTATGGCCAGGTTCGTCTGTATTATATATATTCATATTATATATATTTTTATAATATTAATATAAATTTTAACATTGCACATTTTGGCTAGTGAAGATCTATGGAGTGTCATGTGGGAGTTGTGGCTGGAGAAAAAAGCTTAGTTTTAGCTTATGTGTTTCCTTAACTACCATTGGGGTATAAAAAATCGATAATAGTAATTTTTCTGAAGCCTTTTTCACTTCTTCAAAGAACTATTTTGCTGTTTTTATTAAAGGTGCAGGGTAGGCTGTTAGAGAGTCTTTAAATGTGGAAATTGTGATGGTGAAGGGCTCTCTTGAGTTTAGGAGGTATATTTCTTTGAAATGTCTTGAGTAGTGCTCCCTTTTAGTCTTCAAGGAGGTGGTTTTGGAGCAAGAAGCCCACTATGGGGTCAATAGGGTGATTTGAAAATTTAATAAATAATGGCCTACTGTTTTGGAGGTAATAGATGGGTCTCTTGTAATAGGAAGTCATTAATGTAAAGTATTGTAGAATTATATTCTTGCTTGCAGGAATTTTTATTGCAGTTTTTGAATCTAAAATAAATGGAGATTTATTTCTCTACTAAAAGATGTGGTTCTTGAGGAAGCATTCTCTCTGACGAAACCGTGGTTTCAGCCTTCAATCCTTTGATGGAAACCTTTAAGGTGTTTCTTGTTGGGGTTAGGTTCCCTGATCTTCCTCAATAGATTTTGATTGATTCTTGCTTTAGGATATTGGGAAGTGTGTTGGTTGTATATGGCTTCATTATTGAAGCTTCTGCTCTCTCACATCACCTTTGTTTGAATTCAGGTAGAGATGAATATCAAAAGATCTCCTTGCAGAAATTCAGATCAAAGTAGAGGACCACAGTTGCATATGCCAAATAGATTATGAGAATCTTGTGTATCATTTTTGAAGATATTTCTAGATAGGCCTGTTGATGTTTCTTTTATTCCATTACAACACACAAAACCAATACTCAACATTTTGAGATGAAACACCAAATACTTAATCCTCTCTTGATATAAGGCCATTTCTCATGCTAAGTTTGCAAAGTAAGATCATGAAATGAGTTGAAGATTACTTCTATTTGTGGATGCTCAATGAAATAATTTGATTTGTTGGTAATCACTTAGGGGGCTTACGTTATTCATTCAGTAGATTTCAATCCTTGCACTTCTAAAGATTTGGCTTCAAAATGTGCAATGAAAATATAGTTTTGACTTTCCCAACTTCCATTGAAACTTAAACTTAAACTTGCTTCTACTTCTAACTATGATTGCAAAGAAGTATGGATGAACTTGGACATCTACTAGATGTAGCTTTATCATTGACTCCGCCCACCTAGTGCAAGCTTCTAAGGAACACACAAATGGCTTTCAAATCAATATTTCCTCTCCAATCCTGTCAAATGGATGCAGACTAAAGATTCAATATCAATTGAAGTTGAGTGCTATTAATTATTGACTTACCACACAAGACACTTCTACGATGGCCAAGAGTTTGGTGGCTCGGATTTGTTCAAGTCAATCAAGTAAACATCCACTACTACTTCCATTCAACTAAATTAATTCAACATGATGAAAAATCAATTCCAAGTGAAATATTGAGAAAACTATGCAGCACTTTAAAGCAAGATTAATTATTTCACCATGAAGAACCAACAATGAATTATCCATTACTTGAAAAGCATCATAGCAACAATTTGATCAAATCTCTCCCTTAGCTAGCTTACCACTACTCTTAAATCTTCTACTACCTTGTAACTCTGTCAATTGCTATTCTAATTTTTAACCTTTTACAAATGAGAAGGCCTTGGTCTGATGGATGTTAAAATACAATTAAAGGCCAAGATTGATTGAAGATCAAGGGCTGAGATTTTACACTACAAACCCTGATTAGGGTTGCCAAATTTACAACCAATTACATGTGGGCACCAATTCATGTGCCTATAAGAAAATTACAATGATTTTTCCAGGGAATGCGAAAATAGGACACTTGGCCTGATTTGACTGACTGTGTTTGTAACTTGAATTTTCTGATTGGAGAAGATAACCAATAATCACCTCATCATCCCTATCCTATAGATCCATTTAATGACAATTGCCTAGAGTTTTGACTTGTAGAAGGTGTTTGTTAAAACTGCAAATATTTCTTGCTTGATTGCTAGAAAGTAACTCTTGACTAACTCTACTACTCCCATAGATGATTGAGATGGTTCATGTTTTCAAATTGCTTCCCTCTTGCCAAATTTACTTATGGCTTGAATTGAATTGGCATCCTTTAAATTATATCTTGTTCTGATTTGGACTTGAACTTGTATTTTGGAATTGTAGCCTTGATTGAATTTCTAGAAGTCTTCATGTAGCTGGGCTTCATTTGGATTTTCCTTTTGCTAATCTGATACAAATCTCCCTTCTTATTTCGAGTCCTTGAGCATGGAGTCTTGAGCTTGATCTTAACCTTTGCTTGAATCTCCCACTTGCCTTCAACAGTTTTCTTTACAAAACAAGAAGGAAAAAGGGCTAAGATCACATTTAGATATAAAATGAATCTTAGAATTTTAAATCAGATTCAAAGGCACTCCTAATTTTAAATAGAGAAGAGTCGCTGCTAAACCTTTCCTAATTTGCTGCTCCTGGAGGTGTATTTCACTTCTAAAAATCAGAGGAAATTTGCTGGTAAATTAGGACTGTAGCCCGCTGTTGCAGAGCAGAGAACTTGAATTGATGTTAAAATGACGACTTCTCACCTACTGATATAGGTGCTGGGTCTAGAAAGGGCACAAAATCCAAGGGGACCTACTTGCATTTTAAATAGGATTTATTTTGTTTCGAAATCTTTTGACTTTTCCCCTACCTGCATTTTAAATAGGATTTAATTTGTTTTGAAATCTTTGACTTTTCCCCTACTTGCATTTTAAATAGGATTTATTTTGTTTTGAAATCTTTTGACTTCTCGAATTCAAGGCCGACCTGCCTAAGCTTAAATGCTGGGCAGAAAACACTAAAATCTTGGCAAAAAATGCCCAAGTTAGGGTGGATTCTGCCCTCTTTTGGGCAATGCCTTCAAATCAAAAAACTCAGATTCCCCCTTTCTATAAGTTTGGAATGAAAAAATGCAATTAATATCTGAAGTTGGTGTGATTTTGAGGGTCAGAACTGTGCAATTTTGGGCAAAAAAGCTGAAGGAGGGTCAGATCCCGACCCTTCTTGGGCACTACTTTGAAACATTAAGAGCAGATCTGCCTTCCAAATGATTAATTTGCAAACAAACTTTCACCACATCCTTATTTTCTTGTAACACTAGGACTTTAGAAATGGAAATTGGCAAAAATTGAGAGGTTGGAAATCACAAAGTTTTGTTTAAAAATGCCTAGGCAGGGTCGTATTCTGACCCTTCCTGGGCAATGTCTTTGAGTATTTTTAATATCTCACTATATTTAGCTAGTTCTAGTTAATGGTCATTTAGGCTTTCTTTTTAGTCTTTCTTAGTGAAGTCAATTTTTAGACTACACTATAAATAGCATCAGTAAACTTTTAAGAGTTCATTGTTAATACGCCAATTCGGTTTTCTTTGTTCATTAAATCTTTAACAATTTCATAGAGTTGCCGTAAACTCCTATGCCCCTCCTTGGGCACGCATATGCCCGTATCCAATTTGGAAATGTATCCAATACCGCTCGGATACATGTCGAATATTGTACCCATGTCTGCCTAATAAATTTGATTTTCCAACCGTACCAAATACTATGGGATTTGTTTTTTTATAAAGATTTGATGTAGATCTTCCCTTTAATGTTAAAAAAAAAATTATAAAAGCAATTTAAAAAAAAATAGTATTAAAGAAAACCTCCACTGGATGAGAAAGACAAATAAAATGTTTTTTCTATTTCGGCAACCTGTTTTTGGGTTATCTTCTAATGCAACTCTATTGTGTTAACATTGTAAAGCGTTAAATTAACTTATAAATATTTATGTAGCATTGGTGTCAATATTACTTTTGAAGTAATGAAAATCTCCTAGAATAACTTAGAAAATTATGTTAAATATATGTATATGTATTATCTATTAATGTTGTGTCCAGCCATATCCGTATTGGGTGTCTAAATAAATGGCCGTATCCGTACCCAATACTGTTTCCGTATTTGTATCCGTATCCATATCTGTGCAACTTTGCAATTTCATGATATTAGAGCAAGAGCCAATTTGGGTATAACTCCCTTATGGGAGGGTTTAAATAAAACTTTCCTCAAATTTTTATTTGTGATGGGTTTCTAATTTTTTCCCTTGAATTTTTTTTGTTGTGTTTTATTAATATTTTCCTCAAAAAATATTTGTTGGGTTTTATTATTTTTTCTTAAAAAATTATATGGTGGGTTTATTTATTTTCTCCCTTAAAAATTTATGAGGGCTTTAATAATTGTTTCCTCAAAAATTATCTGGTAGGTTTTCATAAATTTTTCCCTAAAAAAATTCAGTTTGGTATCAGTGTTTTTTTTTTCTCAAAAATGGAGCATTTTTAATATCTCACTATATTTAGCTAGTTCTAGTTAATGGTCATATAGGTTTTCATTTTAGTCTTTCTCAGTTATGTCAATTTATAGACTACACTATAATTAGCATCTGTAAACTTTATTTAAGAGTTCATTGTTAATACACCAATTCAGTTTTCTTTGTTCATTCAGTCTTTAACAATTTCATGGTATTAGAGCGGGAGCTAATTTGGGAATAACTCCACTATGGGAGGGTTTAAATAAAATTTTTGTCAAATTTTTATCTATAATGGGTATCTAACTTTTTCCCTTGAAATATTTGTGAGGGTTTTAATAAATTTTTCCTCAAAAATTATCTGGTAGGTTTTCATAATTTTTCCCCTTAAAAATTTCAGTTTGGTTTTAACATTTTTTTCCTCTAAAAAATGGAGTTTTGCATTCTCTTATCCGTATTCTTTGCTTTTGTTTGGTTTTGATTGTTTTTTCACCTCAAAAATCATGTTTAGTTTTGGATGATTTCTTGTCTCAAAAATTGTTTCTGGCTCTGTAATACTATAAGTTTGCATGTTTTTTTTTTTTTTTGGGATCTGTAAGAGGCCAAAGCCAAGGTTAATTATTATTATTTGTTCTGATTAATTATTTCAATTATTAGTTAAGCTTGAGTGGATTTGAACCCAAGACCTCCCACAATTTACTGTTGTGTTGTACACTCTTGCCTATAAGTATGCGTGTGTGTAATTTCAGGGTTTTTATTATTTTGTCTGAAAAATGATGCTTTGTCATCTTTAAACCATAGTATCGTGCTGTCTGTTTTGGGGCATCTTGCTCATCTGCAAAGTTTGAAGGGTTTACCGATTTTTCCTCAAAATTGTGCCAACAGTTCACAGTGTGTATTTCTGTTTACAGGGAAAGACAATTTGGCTGTCCAACATCAGGTTGGATGGTTCATCTTTGATGAATTCTGGTCAGTGGTTTTGCCAATTCTAGCAGGGTCAGTGGAAGAGTTTGCGGTAGACTTTACTCTCCCACCAACACATCATACTGAAGAAGGGGACGTCCCTCCTTGTTTTTTTCATGTTACACTTGGTCATTGACATTCTCTAGATCCAAGGAGAGTCTTAGTAGCAGCAAATTTTTCTGAATAATTTGTGACTGCAAGACATGTATTGTCTTTTGCAGGGGGTAGTTGGTAAAATGACCATTAAGGGAGGGTATTAGAATATTTTAAATATCTTGCTATATTTAGCTAGTTATAGTTAATGGTCATTTAGGCTTTCTTTTTAGTTTTTCTCAGTTAAGTCTATTTTTAGAGTATGCTATAATTAGCGTTTCTAAACTTAATTTCAGAGTATATTGTTAATCTGTCAGTTCTGTTTTCTGCGTTCATTCAGTCTATCAATTTCATAATCCACCCATCCTTTACTTCATCAAACAGATTTTAGTTCAAACTTCTTCATTTCTTTTCCACTTTGAATCAGGTTACAACCTTCATGCTAAACTATGAGGCGGAATTTTCATGATTTTGGGCATTAATGCCCCAAAGGGGTTGGATTCTGACCCTATTTGGGCAATCTCAGCGACATACTATCTATTTTTCCAAAAATTTCCCACCTTCTAAGTCAATTTGCAATGAAATTTGTTAAATACTTAATGTTTCACAGCCTAAGTCAAGGAATCTCTCAAAATGAAGGGTCGGAAAACTCATTTTGGACAAAAATGCCCAAAAAGGCTGGATTCGGACCTATTTTAGCAATTCCAGCCCTACTTGAAAATTTTGAAGTCCTCAAGTCACCAAAAATTCATTCTCCAAGTTGTTTATCTCCAAATTTGCCAAATTTGAAGGCAGATCTGAAAGGCACTAATGATATAAGCCAAAATGGAATGCAAGAAATCTGGTAATTTTGGGCAAAAGTGGTGAAAAAAGGTTGGATGCTGACCTATTCTAGGCATTCTCAGTTAGTGACGGCAAATTTCCAAGTCCAAAAAAACCACCAAAATTTCATCCTTTCAAATCAGTTTTTGTCAAATTTGCTAATTATTCATGATTCCTAGCTGACATTAAAGAATTTGAGTTGAAGTTGAAGGTTGGAATTCTCATGATTTTGGGCATTAATCCCTCAAAAAGGTTGGATTCCCACCTGTTTTGGGCAATCCTAGTCATCAACCAAAAAATTTCAAATTATCAAACTTTCAGATCTGCCCCTTTCTCCCTTGCAACAGACTTGACTAAGGGGCCCAGGACTTGAAGGAATGCTGGTATAAGATCCCCTAAGATCGCTAAGCCTGCTACAGAAACAAAAAGAAGGGTCCTCATTTGCATGGAGTGTAAACTACACAACAAGGCCATGTGACATTAAACTGTTTGAGCCTGAAATGTAAGGCGACAGGGTTTTCAACATTGTTGGAAGATACTTTACTCCATCACTTATCAGTTTTTGCTGCATTTGGGGAGTATAGGTTCTCTTAGCCTTCTCAAAGGGCACTAGTTGTTTCAGTGTTCTATTTAGTACTCTCTAAGGATGATTAGCCGTCAAAGTTGGGCCTCTTTGTAGTCTACAATTTTAATTTTATATCCATGTGTGCACCCTTTAAGTTGGATATGCTTGCCTCAATTGGGTGTGAGGGCTACATCTTCCTTGCCTCTTCCCATGTTTGTTACTCATTATAGTCTTGGTGTGCTATGGAAGAAGATCTAATTTTTATTTTGTTTCTAGAGCTGCGAGATTAGAAATTAATAATGGATTTGACATTGGTTTATAAATTGTTTGGAGAGTTGGGTTTGCAAACCATGGAGTAGAACCAATCATATTAACTTGGTTGGTTGAAACAGGGAAATGTAAATCGGGGGAGAAACTATGTTATCCAAAATTTGGTGCAGGTGTTGATGATAAGGATGAATTTCTTGTTGATTTAGCTAGAGTAATATTTGATAGTTGATAATTGCATGTGTGTCATGGCATACATCCAAAGGGGAAAATAATATAGACCCATATTGAATAATGCTAATGCGTTCTCGCTTAACCCATTAGTAAAGAAAACAAAGATATCCATGGTTGGTGCAGCTCAATCCAAGCTGTCAGTCAATCAATCAATGCAAACAAAAGTTTGGTTTTTTGTTGCTTAGATAAAAGGGATAGTAAGATGGGTAGCAGTAAATGAATTACATGAGCTACACATTCATCAAGAACACGTTAAAATAGGTGAGTTAGTAAATCAATTTTTAGAATTGTTCTTAAAAGCCTAAGCGGATGCACTCTATGCATCAGGTTGAACATGAAATCAAATTTTGACAGATCATTCTTTGCCTAACATAGGGCTGAATTATTAGTGTTTGGATGACGGAAACAATTTAAACATCACTAGTAAATGTTGTTTGTAAGGGTATTATCAGACTGAATACATACTTTTGTTCTTCTCCAACTGTTATAATGTCTGAAATGATGGAACATGGCATATTCATGTGACTATTTGGGGTCTAAATAAGATCACCTGCGAGAATATGTACACCCTATTTTGATAGATGATTTGCTTGATCAACTTGGTATCATCAAGTAAGTATCAAGGAAGAAGAAGAGGTTTGCTAATGCCAAGCAAGATCTTTTTGAGTCATTGACTTTGCCTTCTGGTTTATAGAATGCTCCAACCAGTTTCGGGGCACAATTATATCTTTGTTATGTCAGGCTGTTTTAACAGTAATTGTATTTTGATGTCTTTAAGAAGACATGAATTAAAAGTCATGTACTTTTTCACAATGATGTCTGGATTTATTTTCATGTTGACCGTGGGAAAACTGTGATTTTCTATGAGATACTGGAATTGGCCCAACTGTTTGATATTTTGTTGAAAAATGTGGGAAAATATCATTGACCATTTTAATTTTTCGTTCTGAAATTGATTATATTTCATAAAACTTTGTTCGGTATATTTGTTCCTCACATTATTTTGATTTTTGAAATATGAATCATAAGTGCTTGTGATTTCATTTGTCACTTTTATCCACATGATTGATTTTTCCAGTTTCCACTTAGATTGCGTGGCAAAGCTATTGATAATTTTCTCGTGTTTTTCAGATTTACTTTTAGTTCAGGTTCCAAGCTTGGTAAGGGAGTATTTTATGATTTAAATTATATTGTATTATTATTTTACAATATTTTAGGTGAGGTTTTTCAATTTTAATTTTTTTTGAAGTTCTGCTATTTTATTTGTATTATTAAAAATAATAAATATTAATATTCTATAAAATCTTATGTTTATGTATTTGTTTTTACAGATAAAAGTGGCCAAGGGGCCACACCTCTGTTATAGAAAAAGAGCTTACATTGAACTATGCTCATTCATTAGGGGGAAATGAGAGAAAGTAGAAGATATCTAAATTCAAAACTAGGGCTTTTCCCTATGTTTTAAAATATGACCATTACATTTTTTAAAGGCCTAATTCCCATAATGTTTGCTTCAAAAATCAGTGTATCACAGGAATGAAAACTAACCCATTACATTCTGTCCTTGGTGTAAAGTTGGGTATCCGGCGGTAATATTCACAAACTGTAAATCCAATCCCACCGGTAGCTTGACCCTTTTTGTGCATCTTCATGCATTTTCATTCCCCATATAAGAAAAGGGAGCAAATGGTTGTTGATTCTATACTAGAGTCTAGGATAGCATTGGCCTTGAGGTTGGAGACCACTTCAATCACTGCCATCTCTGTATGCTGTTGCACATCTGACCTACATCTCGCCCAAACACAAGCCTTCACTATCCTTTGTGTCAAAGATTTATCTTTGAATTCTAGTAGCAAGGTCAATAATAAGGAGGCAATGTTCGAATTTTAATTTTTTTTGAAGTTCTGCTATTTTATTTGTATTATTAAAAATAATAAATATTAATATTCTATAAAATCTTATGTTTATGTTTTTGTTTTTAGTTTTACAGATAAAAGTGGCCAAGGGGCCACACCTCTGTTATAGAAAAAGAGCTTACATTGAACTATGCTCATTCATTAGGGGGAAATGAGAGAAAGTAGAAGATATCTAAATTCAAAACTAGGGCTTTTCCCTATGTTTTAAAATATGACCATTACATTTTTAAAACCCCTAATTCCCATAATGTTTGCTTCAAAAATCAGTGTATCACAGGAATGAAAACTAACCCATTACATTCTGTCCTTGGTGTAAAGTTGGGTATCCGGCGGTAATATTCACAAACTGTAAATCCAATCCCACCGGTAGCTTGACCCTTTTTGTGCATCTTCATGCATTTTCATTCCCCATATAAGAAAAGGGAGCAAATGGTTGTTGATTCTATACTAGAGTCTAGGATAGCATTGGCCTTGAGGTTGGAGACCACTTCAATCACTGCCATCTCTGTATGCTGTTGCACATCTGACCTACATCTCGCCCAAACACAAGCCTTCACTATCCTTTGTGTCAAAGATTTATCTTTGAATTCTAGTAGCAAGGTCAATAATAAGGAGGCAATGTTCGAATTGGTTCAATATTTGTGATTCTGCTCGATGTACTCCTCACCTAAGATCATCTTGATGGCCTACAACATCATCTCTGAGCAGTAGCAAAACACATTTCTTAGTCGATTATTTTGCTCCTTCCAAATGCAATTTGTCATATCTTGGTTTTCAGAACAAAAGTAGCTTCCCTCTTGTGTGATTACCTCAAATGCCTGGCAACTGAAAAAATAAGGATTCTCAACAATGCTCATGCATGCAGGTGCCAACATAAGCATTTGTTTGATTTTGCTTGTCGATTTGAAACAATCACTCCCTGCATTTAATTTTTTTAATGTTTCCGTGCCTCTCTTTGGTTGTAAACACACCCACATTGTTTTGTATATCTGTCAAATTTGTCAAATTAATCCCCTCTTCCTCCAATGTATATTGTGCCTAGTTTGCCAAGTGAGTGACAACTGTATTTCTTTCTTCATAAATATGTTCAGTACAAAAATCCTCAAAATCTTCTATCAGATGCCAAAAAGGCCACAAGAATTTGGGATTCAAATCACATAATGATGATTTTGGAGTTGCCTTCAAGGCGAACTTGTCTGAAATTCAATGTTTGGAATGTTCTCAGCATGAGCCAAGCTGCTTGAAAGTTGACCATCTTGTTGGTTCCATTCTTTAATTTTTTTATTGTACACTGCAAAATATTCCCTTCCCGATCTCTCACCACACACCCAATGCTTGAAGGTCCTAGGTTACCTGGAGCTGTTCTGTCAAAGTATAGCTTCTTCCAGCATTCATTTGAAGGGGATCTTGTATCAGCTCTAAGATCAAAAACTGGACTAACATGTACAACCCCAATAGAAGCATGAAAATGTTAAATTTTAATGAAATCTATTTTTTTTGTAATATTGAATTAAAAATCAATTAATGAATATGCTTATTGTCATATATTTGTATTTAATTAAATTAATAAATGATTTTGATATTAATTAATTAGTTTGTGATTGAATTTGATGATTCAAACTCCGAATTGGAACTTTGTATATGTAGTCTTGCACTGCAAGCAGAAATCTCAAAATTAATGAGAAAAATCGTAATCCAAAATTGATTGTCTATGCTCTCATTTAGCTGTCATTTTTACTCTTTATGCAACTTTCATGGCTGTAAATATTAAAAAATGTTAATAGACATTTTTTTTGAGTTTCTCATATGATACTGAGAAGTTAAATTTTATCTCACTTTTGTTTTGCTGAGATAGCATCGAGAAAGATATTCCGCTCCTGTGCATGTTAGACCTTTAGATTGCTTGTTTCATGAGTCTTAGTAGCGAGTTGCAAATTTCTATCTTAAGTAGAAGAATAGCAAATTAAATTGTTTTCTATACTTGGAAAAGTGCCTTCTATCACAGTGAATGTACAGGATACGGTTGTGAATGAATTGAATGCCAGGTATAATTCAAACTACCTTGGCAAACACTCAATCACTGCTTTGTTGAAAGAGGCCGAGGCATCATTGTGGAAGTTGGAAGAAGTACAAAACGATTTTGGCATTTGAACCAACATATTCAGTGTTCATTCTTCCACTTTGGGGCCATGGGAGGATAAAGGAGTAGCATATAATGCATAAAAATGAAATTGGATATGTTGATTTATGTTCTTGCTGAGATTGCAATTGTAGAAGACGTTTTTTGAATGACTTGAGATGGTGGGTAAGGAGTGAAATTTGCACTATTGCTGGAGCTTTTTTGGTCCAGGGTTTCCTCAGGTTGATCTTTGTGTTTCAGTCCTTGTGTGTTTCCTAGCAAGTTTATGCTCTTTTGTAAATTTGTAATATTTCCATTGCATTTACATGATTGAATAGATGGTATTCGTAATGCCTCTTATTTAGGTCTAAAAATAATGTTTAGAATGTTGTCTGTTATGTTGACAAGTTAAAATCTGTCTGTGGTGTGCTCGGGGAATTCACAATGCATCTTAGTTAGGTGTAAAAATAATGTTTAGAATGTTGTTTGTTGAGTTGACAAGCCAAAATATTGTGATATTGCTATCAGGATTTAACTGTGTGATTTTGAGTCAAACCCATTGACCCATATTTCATGAGTAGCGATTCAACATGAATCCATCTCTCATGAGGATAAATGGAACACTTAGCACTCATTGGATCTAGGTGATGCTCACAGGGGTGAAGCACCGGGACTTCCCGGGAGGTCACCCATCCCGGGAAGCCAAAATATGTTTGTGGTGTGCTCTCGATAGACTATCTTGTGAGCATTGAGCAATCAAGGTTGGAGACACATTTCCACATTCACATTGTTAGATTTGTACATCACAATAAATTCTAAAACTTACAATAGGGATTGTAGGTTCAACATTGCGAACATAGCATTAGAAATAATTTTTAGATGTGGAGAGAGCCTGTCTTGTGGTCTTCCTCATCTGTGCGGACCATGGAGACAGAAATTAAGCAGGGGAATAATGACGAAGAGCAACTGCAGATGAATTATGGGTGAGCTCCTGTGTACATTCATACAACGTTATTGACTATTGAGTATGCATCACAATGACATGCTCACTGGATAGCTAATACCTAAACATAAAATCACGAGAATCTATAATGAACTTGAAATTTTACCTTGCATTAATTAGTCCAGTTGATTATATTTTAATTGGTGTGGCAAGTATGCAATATCAACTAAGATGCTCACATCCCATATCTTCTCCAACACTTGTAGAAAGTTATAGGCTTATTCTAGGATTTTTCGATCACCTCCTGTAACATCCGAGAGAGGCATAAATAAAGATTATCAGGTATGGGATTTTGCAAAATGTTCTTAAGGGTGATTTGGACAGAATAAAAGGGGCTTGTTACGTGGAAACTGCTTTTGTCATGTGCTGGTCTAGACATTCCCATTGATATTATCCTATCAACACCTTTGCAAGTAGTGAATTGCAGATATTAGAGAAGTTAAGTATTTAAGATATTTTTATATTAAAAAATAAAGGATGAAAGTCAAGTCGTGGTATTTATTCCCAGTCCATTGACTCATTTAGATGAAGAAAATTAAGAAAACAGAGACCAAGTTATTATATACAGTAGGTAGCATTTGATCAGTCACGGGTGTGGGAGTGAAGAAGGTATTTAAAGAAGAAGCAGCAAGGAAAAGTGAAATCATTGGAAAATTTGTTATATACTTGTTTTTTAATGCTTAAGAAGTATAAACCATTACACTTGAGTCTGAGGCAAAATCCTCTCATGATTTTACAATTGTGGCAAAAAACAGTTAATTGCTATTGCTGAGTTAGGAATGAAAACGTCTGATTCAAAGCACATTTAAATTAGGCACACATAAGGAAATCTCCACATTTTGAAGAAGATAGAATGCATAATAAAGGATAAGTGCTATATTTTTCAAGCCAAATTATATTACCAAAATCACAATTTCTGAATAAATTAGTATTTATGATTTGTATTGCAATTATAAATGTGAATTATAAATGTGATTAGGATATCATATTAAAAGAAAATAAGAAATTTTGTAGAACAGGACTTTACAAATGGTATAAGAGCAGCAATCCTGCTGCCTGAAGGGTAAAGCCAGAAGGATGGATGCATACCAATGAAAGTGATTTGAAGGTCTACAAAAGGTAGATTACATGGGTCCTATTTAAGAATTATTATACAAAATTGAGCCCCCCATAATTGTCAGAAGATTTCAAAGACATTCGTTCCCTTGATGAGTACTTGGAGTCACCCTGGAAACATTATCCCAACAAAAGAGATCTGACTGGAAAAGGAGGAAATAAAGGAGCAAGATCTAAGAGAATCATTGATTACAGTAGAAGAGAAGTTAGAATGAGAATCAGAAGAAGTTTCTGAACTCAAGAAGAAGAGCTAATATTATCCGTTGAAGGCTTTTCAATATTTGCAAACAATGTCCAAGAAGCATCCATCCAATTTTCACGTGGAAGTAATTGATCCATGTAAATATATTTGCAAGAGATGGAAACAACTGGACCACATGATGATGGCATGCAAATAGTTGTTATGCTGTTGTGAGGAATAGTTAATCTAAGATTGACCTAGGAAGGGAACTGCAAGTTTATTAAGAAAACCCGATGATATTACATACTGACTACATGGAATTTGACTAGGGGACATTCAAACTCCCTTGTTACAAGACTGATGATCCTGTTCATGGGTTAGTTTGTGATCATGAGAATGAGAATGTTGTTTTTACCTCTTGGAGGGATCAACACAAACATTGAAGAACAATGCATGCATTCACTATGTTCTTATCCATAACACTTGAATTTAAAATGGATATTATAGTCGTCTCGGTGAGTTGAGGTTGTCTGAAGCAAAATATATCAATTACATTGAAGGACACCTAGAACCTTATACTCTAGTACGAAATTGGCTTTGAGCACAAGAGCAAGAACTTGGTATTTGCAACATTTCCATAATTCATCATGATGGAAGTTGCAACATTTTGCTATATGAAGAGTTTGTATTCATTGGGTAGGATCTATAATAAAATGAATTGATGACATGCAATAGAGGGGGTATGCTTTTAAAAACAATGATGATTCTATAGGGTGGAATCAAGAAAAGAAATTGTGGAACTACAAACTGAGCTTAGTGAATAATATTGGACAATAAATTGACCTCACACTTTAGATGATGGCGTCAATCTTAATATAAAGAACTATATCGACTGTCCACAAAGTACTTTAATAACTCTTTAGGAATCTCAATGTAGTACAAAGTCGCCATAACCAAGACCATGAGAAAAACACCAATTGATGTAGAATAATCAGTACCTAATTGTTGTCATCCCATATCAATTGCAGTTAAAATGGATATTGTTACCTTGGGGAGTGTGATGCTAACTAAAGTGAAAGATGTAACTTGCAGTAAAGGAAGCCCTAGGTCCTTTCACTCAAATACAAAATCTGTGGCTGTATGAGCTTTTCCAATGTTTATGGCTTTCACATACACTAGCATACTATCTTGACGAGAAGATTACTTGCAATTACAGTTGTAGTGAAGGAAATTGAGGACTAAAACCTCTGTAAAGAGGCGATATATACTCACTACTTAACTCTATAAAAAGGATTTGTTGCTTCACTTGCAGCAATCTTTAAACTTGTTGTATTAGGGGAATTTCAAACTCCCTTGTTCCAAGACTGATGACCTTGTTTATGAGTTAGTTTGTGATCATGAGAATGAGAATGTTGGTTTTACCTTTTAGAGAGATCAACATAGACATTGAAGAACAATGCATGCATTCAGTATGTTCTTATCCATTACACTTGAGTTAAAAGTGGATATAATAGTCGTCTCGGTGAGTTGATGCTGATTGAAACAAAATATATCAATTACATTGAAGGACACCTAGAACCTTATACTTGAGTACAAAATTGGCTTTGCGCACAGGAGCAAGAACTTGGTATTTGTGACATTTCCATAATTTATCATGATGGAACTTGCACCATTTTGCTATATGAAGAGTTTGTATTCATTGGCTAGGATCTATGATAAAATGAATTGAGGACATGCAATAGAGGGGGTAAGCATTTAAAAACAATGATGATTCTGGTAGGGTGGAATCAAGAAAAGAAATTGTGGAATTACAAACTGAGCTCGGTGAAGAATATTGGACAATAAATTGCCCTCACACTTTAGATGATGGTATCAACCTTAATATAAAGAACTATATCTGCTGTCCACAAAGTACTTTAATAACTCTTTAGGAATCTTAGTGTAGTACAAAGTCGATCATAACCAAGACCATGAGAAAAACATCAATTGATGCAGAATTTTTAGTACCTAATTGTTGTCATCCCATATCAATTTCAGTTAAAATGGGTATTGTTACCTTGGGGAGTGTGATGCTAATTGAAGTGAAAGATATGACTTGCAGTAAAGGAAGCCCTAGGTCCTTTCACTCAAATACAAAATCTATGGCTGTACAAGCTTTTTCAATGTTTATGGCTTTCACATACACTAGCATACTATCTTGACAAGAAAATTACTTGCAATTACAATTGCAGTGAAGGAAATTGAAGACTAAACCTCTGTAAAGAGGTGAGATATATTCACACTACTTAACTCTATAAAAAGTATTTGTTGCTTTACTTGCAACAATCTTTAAACTTGTTGCATTAGCTTGAATGGCCTAGTTTGCCACCTACCAAATGTAAATTGTTACTATTGACCAAGTGGACAACAAAGGCCACTCAATGCGATGCTTGTAAAGGGGACAATGAGATGCTTGAATGGGATTGACATGGTGGGATTGCAACAACATTATACTCTGCATTCTTCCACCTCCAAAACATTTGCTGGGGTCAGAAAAAGCTCTTAATACTGTCCCTTCATATGGTAATGTTTAAATAGTCACAATTCCTATTCGAACAATGTAGTAGAGGTTGGTTGTGGGCGAGTTGAAGATGCATAATCAAATGGAGAATAAAGGAAGCACATCCAATGAAGAAGAGAGCAATAAAGGAGTGAGGCATACAAATGATATAGTCTACAAAAGAGAGTAGTCCGTAATCCTAGAACACAAGGAGTGACAAACTAGAAAGCTTTGAGGAGGAGAAAGAGGGCAAGTAAAGCTGAATGAAGGAGCCAGTAAGGAGGACATGTCATAAGCAAGCCAAAGATTGATAGAGACACATGTGAGACTGATTGGGTAGTGTGAGAAGAGAAGATGAAGCTAGAGAATGACTTGCTTGAGACTAATTGGATAGCCATGCAAAAAGAGGCAAAGATCTTGCATGAAGTCTATTGGAAAATGTGGCAATAGAAGAAGGTGAATAGAGTGTGTGGGATTGTTGGGCAGCATGAAGCAAAAGGAAGAGGTTGCACATGAGCAAGAAGGTTGTGTGCAAGAGAGGTGTCAAGAGAGAGTGTGAGACTAAGAGTGTATGTACAACCGATGGGTTGAGAGCTATGTTCCCCCAAGTTTCTAAGACAGGGACAACAGGGGACATTGGCATAAGTTTTTGAGATGTGAAAAAAAAATTGCTGACTTTAGGGATGGAGTAGGATGACAAATGGGGGTAGCTATATAACAATAGAGAAAATTAAATTATACAAAGAAATTTAATATATTTATATGAAAACATGGATAAAGCATGTACTTATACATAATATAACCTTAAAATATAAGAATCAACATAATTCATATGCCAAATTTGTGTTCTAGAAGTCAAAGTCAAAGTCCCCCTAGGTGTCCCCAAGTCTCCCAGATGTTTCTGGGACAGTGTTAGCTAAAATTATATCGGGGACGTGCCCCTCAGTAACATTGGCTAAGAGTGCATGCACAAGAGTGTTAATAAATGAAGAGTAAGTCCTTGAATGCAAAAGACAAGAATATATAATGAAAGTGTTGGTGTAGTTAAGTATATACTAATTACACTTTAAAGTTTACTTAGGATAATGCATTTTCATATTAGTTGTCCTGTAGATAGCTAGGAGCTTTCATCTATTTGAGCATATGATGTAGGGAAAATCCATTTACACATAGTTGTTGTCTCCACCTTTGTGTTCTTATCACAATATCACTCTCACATTGTTGCACATGTTGCACATATTTTATTGCACAATGGAGGATAACCACTTTTAGTGGACATGTGATTACACCTTGCATTGTTGATAGCTTATCTCTATCATCACTCGTAGTTATCATGCATTTCCTATATATTCATGGACATTTACAATGTATTCATCCATTATTGTTTGATCATTATTGAGATTCTCATTTGACCATCATTTTGTCTCTCATGTGGTATCTCTTGAGCTTCTAGTTCTTGGCGTTACATTCATTGCCTTAGGAAAATCCTTACATGTATCAAAGCCAAATGAGCGTTCATTTCATAGCTGTTGGAGAGCTTTGCTTGCTTCAAGCTTTGGAGGGCCATGACTCAAATCCATGATCTATTTTATGTGGGAGTGTCTTGAGCACAATCGTATCTTGCCTTGCATCCTAGTGGTAATTTTGGTGAATTTTGACTATAAATTTGCCTACCTTGGGAAAAAGTCAAATTTGAGGCAATTTTTTTTGTAAATCAAACTTGTAAGGCCCAATTTGCAATTGGGTAATGGTTTTTGACATTTTTGCATTTCAAATCTGATTTTATTTCATCGTTATTTGATCTTCGGATTTGCATTAGGCCTATGTATTTGGTAAATCATGGTGTGCAAGTAGAGCAAGTTGGATCAAGCAGCCACACCCCTACCTAGATTAGATTCATTCCACACAAATCAGCCTAATCACATTACATATTAGTGTCATCAATCGGGCATCATGATCACAACTGCGAGAAAGCTTCCCAACATCAATGACTTCTCACTGTTTTACATTGTGTAGACTTGGGCATTTAAACACCCTTCAAGCACCACATAGGGTGCATGTGGGATTAAACTTGCAACATTGTTACAGGTCTTCTCCCCATTGCCAACTGCTTGACCTTGCCTTGACGCTCGCCTCACCTGCACAATACATCTCTAGTGCAAGGCACACAACACCATAGAGATCCTTTTGCTCTAGATGACCCAACAATCCACGCCACCACCTATGCGACATTGCATCAACCACTTCCTCGCTACGCGACATCTTCCACAGAAGCAACACACGATATCCACAGGTCCCACATGATTGCAAAACAACTTGCCACATCGAACACACGGAGACCATGTGGGTGCGTAGGAAACTGCCTGTTAGGATTAAACCAATGGCAAAAATAAAATTACATGCAAATATAAACAATATCAAAAAATAATAGATCACATAGAAAATAACAGTAGACACCAAGATTTAGCGTGGTTCACCCAATCCCTGGGCTATGTCCACCAAACAGCAAGCCTGATATTATTACGATCCAATTATTACAACTTGATTACAATCCGTAATCCCTTACAGTTCAATACTGCCGCAAGAACCAATTTTCACATCATAGCACTGAAACAATCCCTAACCCTAAGCCCTTTTATACAAGTATTTTTACTACTTTAGGGTTATAATTAATAATTACATGTCGGCCCAAAATCCTGATAAAATAGGGCCCAAATTTTTTTTTGGGGCAATGCCCTGAGCCCTAAAGAATTTATTAAGTATGTATAATACTTTCTTGTTCAGTCACCACAAACTAACACTACCATGCAACCATTACCCAGTCTTGCGAGCTGCCATGCGGACAATGATGTAGGCACTTGATCTTATGGGGTGTCTTGTGTTCTTGTGTCTCTTGTTGTATTGTGCTCTTTCTTTTGCATTATGGGTATTATTGCAAAATTAACACTACATAACTATGCTGCTTGGAAAGAAAATGTGAAGACACGATTAAGGTCAAAAGATTTACTTAACCATGTGAATGGTATTGCAAAGAAGCCCGCTGATGCTATTATTATAGACAACTTGAATACAAAACAAGATATGGCTTTAGGAACCTTGCTGGAACATATCTCAAATCCTATCAAATACCACATCAAAAGCCCTAACACTGCAAAACAAGCTTGGGATAAACTTGAAGAATTGTATGTGACAATAGATGAAGATATGGCGTACACCATTGAGGATAATCTTTTCAAATTGGATCCTAGGAATTTTGACACCATACAAGATTACCTTACCCAAGTAGATGTCTATAGAGCACAACTTAAGGATTGTGGTGAATCCATCAATGATGGAAAGTTGATCAAACATTTGATGGCTCATCTTTCTCCTGAGTATGGTGCTTTTGTTTCAAGTTACAATACTCATAAGTTGACAATGGGAGATGCCTTCATTTAAGTCCTTTCCAACAATGTTTGTCTTAGAACAAGAAAAGTTGAGGAGTATGGGGATTCTCAAGTCTTCGAAGTCTAAGGCTTTGGTGGCTAATAAAGGGAATTAGGGTGGTAAGAATTCCAACAATTAGCAGAAGCAGTGGAAGGCTAAAGAAAAAGATGAAACACGACAATCTTCCTCATCACAACAAGGCAAGTCTTTTTTTCAATGACAAGAAGGGGAACAACTTCAACAAGAAGGAAAAGAAAACTTGTGCATATTGCAAGAAGCATGACCATGATGAGCATAATTGCAAGGATAAGAAAACTGATGACTTGACAAACATAATGAGGGAACACATTACTTTGCCAAATGCCTACAAGTATAAGGGATCATCATTCTTCTTCAAAAAGTTAGAGGACAAGCTTTGGTAGCAAGTACAAATAATTCCAAGGAATGGGTTCTTGACTCAGGTGCTACACATCATATGAGTACTTCCAAGGAGCATCTTTCTTATTTGAAACCATCTAATGTAGCATACATCTATGTTGGAGATGATACACAAGTAGAAGTTGAAAGAAAAGGGGATATTGAGATGGACAATGGAGTTTTCAAGGATGTTCATGTTCCCAACATTAGCACCAACCTTCTTTCAAATTACCAAAGCACTCACTAGGGATGTGGAAACAAAGCAGAGTTCCTTCCTGATTCAGTTGTGGTAAAAAATCTCAAAGATGATTCCATGGTGGCAGTTGGCAAGGCTAATCATGATTCTCAAAGTCTAATTCCCTTGCCTTGTTGACACACTCAAATTCACAAAGTAAACTTTGGCATGAAAGGTGTGGACATCTCAACTATTGGTATCTTCAACAGCTTAGCAACAAGGAAATGGTCAAGGGTCTACCTCAAGTCAAGTGTTTACAGGTTGTATGTTAAGGTTGTGAAGCAGATAAGCATCCAAAAGAAAAGATTGAAAAGGGGAAGTCTTGGAGAACATCAATTGTTCTTGAATTGGTTCGTAGTGATGTAGCTGGCCCATTTGCCATCATTTGGCAAGGCTTGCTATGTTCTCACCTTCAGTGATGACTTTTCACGCTACATTTGGGTCTTTATTCTTGTTCACAAAAGTGAAGTGTTTGAAAAATTTCTCACCTTCAAGGCTCAAGTTGATAAGCAATTAGGGAAAACCAGCAAGATTCTTCAAATAGACAATGGAAGGGAGTATGTGAACTCAAGGCTTATAGACTTTTGTTGCATACACTTGCAACAAAATGGTGTTGCAGAAAGGAAGAATAGAACCCTTAAGGAGACGACCACTTGTATACTGCAACATTAGTCTCTTGATCAATCTTTTTGGGCTGAAACTACATGTTGTGCTAATCACATCCAAGATGGAAGTCCTCATAAGGCCTTGGATGGAGTTACTCCTTTTGAGGCTTGGTGTGGAAGAAAACCGGGTGTGAAACTAGAGTTTTTGGTTGTCCAACTTTGGCAAGGATATCTCTACAAAAAGCACAAGGCATTGGAACCACAAAGTAAACCTTGCATATTTGTTAGTTATCTTGACAATTTAAGGCATACAAACCTATGGATTCATAGACACATTAGATTTTCTATGAGAAGAGTGTTCACTTTGAAGAAAATTGTCCTAGCTTGGCTTGCTCCACTCCTCCTTCCTCCCCTATGGAAAGTGATAGTGATGATAGTGACTTGGAAGATGACACTCCTTCAAATCTCGACTTGTAGGCCACCAACTTCGCATGGTCAACAAATTATTGAGGATGTTCCTTCTTCATCTTCTTCCACTAGACTTCGTTGGGTACAATAAACTGTTGATTTAACAGGTTGATAGGTGGGAAATCCTTCAAACACTAGGATGACAATGGCACAACACAAATCATTTCCACATGCTTATATAGCAATTATGTAGAGTAGATCTCAATTGTTCTTTGTGAGAGGTTGTTGGGTAGTTGTTGTTGGTCTGTTGGTAGTCTTAAGAGTGTATTTGTCATATTTTGTTGGTTGATGCGGTTTGATCTATAGTCATAGGGAGAACTATGGTTTGCTTCCACATTTCCTTGAATGGGATTCTTATATGAGCCAAGTTAGTTGGGTGTAGGCTGTATTAGGTGGTATTAAAGCACCAAAAATGGAGTGACTTGCATTGTATTGGTCATTTTGGAGCTTAGAGAAAAGGACCATCTTGGAGACATTTGCGCAACCACCTGCTAGCCTTAGATTTCCCTTGGAGGCACTATCTAAAAGGAGTTTAAGAAAGCCACAAAGAGAAGGATCCAATGAGGCTGAAAGTATCAAAATCATTTTATTTATTGTGGGACTAATAGAGGGATTTTAAAGATAGATGATAGATAATGGATTCATATGGTAGTAGTGAATATTTTTAAGGAATTGCTAGTTTTCCACAAAACTTTAGGACAAGTGGATGGGTTTTAGGGACTACTAGTCCAAGGGCCTATGTTAGGGATAACATGGGGTTTATCTTGATATACATATTGTTCTTGGGACAATTGTTTTTGATATAAACGCCGCCAAAAACTAGGGGGCTGGCCCTTTACAGCAGTGGTGGAACAACCATGAAAAACCTATTGTCAACCGGCACAAAACCAGCTGGCAACCAGCACACAACCAAACAGTCCCCCTAATGGTTCATATAAAAAACATCATAAACAGTATACCAAAATATAGAGCTACTGGTATTCCTACTCTTAAAACCCGCATAGTTTACCAAGATAACAAACTGCATGTAGGTGGTCATCACATCATACCACCTACAGCCCATAAACAAGTTCAGCATAAAAAATAAAACCATCAACAACAGATGGGGAGAGACCTGTAGAGTACCAAAAAAGAAACAACAAAAACCAGAAAGCCATTAACTAGCCTCTTTCTTCTTTCCCATCCCAACCATGAGAACCTTGGCCTAGTCAGCCGCGAGGAAGCTATAAAGAAGCTTCGTGTCCTCCTTTCCAAGGTTCTCTTCCTACTTGGGACAATTGTTATAAAAAGATACGTACAATAATTACATTTCAAATGAAACTTTGACAATTTAGTATAATAGCAAAATTGCAAATATTGAGCACCAAAATTTTAAATACTTAGATTAGTAAATAAAATTGGATAAATCAAAATGTGAAATAGGAGATTTCTATTAAATTGAAAATATCATAAAGATGATTACAATGAGTAGCATGATAATAAAATAAGGACAAAATGTCAAAATGTAATGAAAGGAACCATTGGACTCCTCACAAACAAGTGCCACCAAATTAACACCAACAAGCACAACATCTGAAGTTGTAGCATCCTCATAAATATGTGCTTTCTCCTTTGGCTTTACATCCCATCGTGTTGTTGGGATCTCATTATACACAAGTGCCTCACAATCATTGAGATGTAAAGCATTATGTACATGTTGTCACAAAAGCTTGCACCCTTGTCCGTAGTTTTACCTAAGGACAACCTTGCGAAACATGGAAACAACCTCCAAGTTGTGGGACTTGAATTGTGAGGTTGAGTCTTCGGAGAAGGCCGACTTCTTTTGCTATCACGATGCACCTAACTATACTTGGAGAGGAAAAGGGAGAAGGAATGCATGAAAGAAAATCTACCTACTCTAACGTAAGGGAGTGATGCACCAAAATAAAGTGTTTTCTTAATCTCTACCCATAAATGCATAGTTCACCGGTTATAACCTCAGAATACAGATTCAAACTTTGCTTAATTCAACAACCACATGTAGATCAGACAACAAAAGAATGCTATAGGAAGAGACTTCACTTAATATTATTCAAATGTCAAATGCAGATACAATCATGCAAATTGCAGAACATAGACAAAAACATTAATTAGAGGCAAAGAAACCTTGCACAGTGAGTTAATGGTTTAAAGAGACTCGGATGAGGATTACAATGGCTCAGAGGCACGAGAAATTATAGTAAATGCATAGAGCAATACTAGAGAACTAAAGAAAGATCAACCCTTACAAAGATTACAAAATTTGCCTTTATAGCTTAGTCCCATTCGTCAACTTGTCACATTACAGCTCACATGGAAGACGGGCCCACATGTCCACATGTCATAACATTGCTTCAAAATACAGGATGCAGGAAAGCAATTGCCAATAGAGATCTAGCCGTATGCCAACACACATCTGCCACCTCAGCCTAACATCTTCACTTCGTTTGCGGCCTATAAGAAATGAGACCCACACGCCACGTGGTTGCTAGGCGCTTGCCCGCATCGCATAAGGTTAGGGTACTTTCATGATGTGGGAAAGTGCCCACTGTGGATCTATGCAAGATTGGACGGTTCGAAAAGTTGCGGGGTCAGGAAATAAATTCATGAAAATGGGGAAATACGATAAGGTTTTATTTCATTTATTTTTGCATTTCCTTTTGATGTTATTTAATATTAAAGGTGGAAGGTGACCGTTTAATATTTGAATTCAAAGTTGGGCAATTTTGGCGAGAAGGCAAATTTTGCCAACAATACAACCACAAGGTTCTTTGCTCTCGTAGGGGTAAGTTTCTTCCTCTTAAGAGAGTGGATGAAGTTATAGGTAGAACAATTCCTCTCAGTAGTTGAAGCACGAAAAACATGAGAAAGCAATCAAATGGTTGCAGTGGTAGTCTTGGATTTTTGTCCATGACTACCACATAATTGAGTCCTCTTGTAGTTGAAGTTGCCATGTCCATCTTGGCTACCTTAGAATAACCCCTAAGAATGGCAAATTAGAAAGTTGATCATGCATCTTTCAAATGCACCTAAAGGGCCTTGCCTTCACCTCAAACATCTCATGTCGGTGTGGCTCTACTTGGCCTAATATTGTACCACATAGGATTCAATGCATAGGAAGCCATGTGCAAGGGAGTGTTGAGCTTACCCCACCTTATCCCATCTTTGTGGAATGATTGATTGACTGTGGCCATTTGTGGAAAGCTAATGTGAGACCTTTTCAAACTACATTGCTCAATTTGTCCAAGCATAGGGTCAATGCACTTGTACATCTCTTCAAGGCTAGATACATCTCCATACCCATATACGATGACTTGAAAAATTGGAGGATGGAGACTACATATTTGACATCACTCCAAAATCCATCACTCTTTACAATATCCTTCTTCCTCCTCCCCTGCTTTTCCCTGGACTTGGTTGCCCGATTCTAATGTCGAGGCCCATATTGAATCCTTCTTTCATATTGCATAATAATCCTCTGTAAGTTGCACTTAAAGTGGTGTGCTGGAGTAAATGAGTTTTCATTTTCTCATGATTAAGTTTACTTAGGCATCTTTATTAATTTGTAGTGTATTTCAGTTTTTTGGTAGTTTCATTGTTGGGTATAAACTATACCTCCTTGCCTTTATGAGCAAGGTTTTTGTACATTATTTCACGCATTGCAATCCGTTTTCTAATTCTGGTGAAATACCCTCTATTCCCTGGACTTGGCTGCTTGATTCTAATCTGCTCTCATAACCATCAATTCCAAATACTTTTGTAACTCAAGCATTCCCTCCAAGAGAATGGAATAGGATGTGTATTTGGTTTCGATTGGTTTCAAGTACTCCTTAGAGAAGCTCATGAAGATTGCATGTGAAATATGGTGGTTGCAAATAAGAGTGCATTGTGCATGTCATGCACAAAATGTGTTTGCCAAATACATTTGTAAGACGCCTCCATAAGTTTCCCTACAGTGTTCCACACGTGTTGTATTTACCACCACTTGAACCACATTTTGTAGCCCAAACTTTTGAATAGCCTCCTCGAGAACTTGGAATTGAAAATCAATATCTTTGCGATGCCTTGCACAATCAACTTCCTTAAGTAAACGTGGGCCCTTTCAAAATGTAACCATGATATTGATGAGCGGGTGATGACTAAATTTGCCCATCCATCCATGACTATACTATTCTTGTCTTTGCCCAACATGCCATCTTCTTCCCCATCAACGCACTTATCTAGGAATAACAATCATCCAAGATTGTGGTCCTTAATGTGGTCCCACTTGGTGGCACATATGATGGTCCTCTTGCTATGATTGATGTCGTCTTCCTATAATAAGGAGGTTGAGCCATATGAAATGGGATGCCATAGGCAAAGAACTTGCTAATGACATCTATTTGATTGGACGAATCATCTATGGGGTTACTTTGAAATTTTCCTTTCCTCCCTACTCTCTCTTCCTTGGACAACAACATTGGAAGAACTTGGCATCACTGCTTTTATTTGCAAAGTATGACCAAATTTGTGTTGTTGGCTTTGCTGGACATGTGTCTTCCTATTGGAAAAAATAAAAGACCAAATGGGAGAAAAAGAGAACATTATAGAGGCTTTTTTTAAATTTAAGAGAGCATGGATGGGGCTACAAAGCAACTCCTAGTGAACCAAGGGAATCCATCCTTACCCACTAAACCAAGTGTTTCCAGGACGAAGATGTCTTAAAGGCATGGGGGAGGGGATGCATCAATGTGTCTCATTGGGAATTGCTTTGTCATTGGAGGAATAAAGAGAAAACAACTCCATCTTGCATTTGATACTTAGCGCAAAAAGTCAAATCGTTGAGTAAAACTTCAATGCAAGAATTTGCATTTGGAAAACACACCTTTAGGGCCTATTTGGGGACTAGAATTGGAATTAAGAATAAACATTTCTTATCTTGGATTCATTATTCTTGCATTTGTTATCCTGGATTCGTTATTCTCGATGCGTTTGGTTCACCCAAAATTTGATGGAGAATATGTTTATCCTTTGTTTGGTTGTGCAAAATTTTCCACTGTTGCACAATCAACTGATTAAGTTTAAATATTAAGATTTAAATTCCTATTAAAGTCTTCCTGATTCTCGTGCTTGGGAGAGTGAGTGCGGCTATAAGTGATCTAGATCTCATCGACATTGCTCTCATGGCCACCCTCTTCCTCGTCCACGTGCTCCTACATTCGCTCATCTTCTTCTCTCTTGGACTCTTCATTGAAGATGGCCGTGCCCATAAATTTGCAAGTATAATGTTCTAATTTGCTGTAATGATGAATTCCTTTGAAGGTTTACATTGTGGTCATTTGTGCAATTATTTTGTGCGAAGGAACATTTGAGCAAAAAGCTAGTCTTTGACCATAGAAATAAAATAAACTAGATATAATAGCGTCAGTGGGACATTACTATGCTGCCCTATGGCGCCCTACTAATAAGGCCAGGCCTACAACTTGAATGGGATACAATTGCTTGGGTTTGGCTATCGATATTTGCAGAGTGTATTCGCCATCTTGTTTGCCTAGGTTTGGCCATTGTATTTGCAAAGCGTATTCTCCATCTTCCTTATGCAGAAAAGCAAAACCTCATGAACAAAGTGGGAGCGAAATAATACACCGATGCTCAGACCCCAAAAATATTAAAATGTGAAAAAAGTAAAAAGTAAAATCAAATGCACTTTTTGGTGGAATTTGATATTACACCTATTTTGGTGGAATATGAAATGCACGTTTTGAGGTCAAAATGAGCTTATATATTCATATTCCTAATTCCTATTTGTCACACCCAAACGGTGGATTCAAAATTATGGGTATACATTAAAGCCTATTCTAGTCGTATTCCTGTTGCCAAATGGGCCCTCAGAGGGAAAAATAGAGGGTATTTCACCACAATGAGAAAATGGATTGAAATGCGTGAAATAATGTACAAAAACCTTGCTCATAAAGGCTAGGAGGAGTAGTTTATACCCAACAATGAAACTACCAAAAAACTGAAATACACTACAAATTAATAAAGAATGCCTAAGTAAACTTAATCATGAGAAAATGATAAAAACTCATTTACTCCAGCACACCACCTTAAGTGCAACTTAGAGAGGATTATTATGCAATATGAAAGAAGGATTCAATATGGGCCTCGACTATAGAACCAGTTTAAGTACCCATGTACAATGCAAATGCAATTAAATCTCTCATAAGCAATGTAGAAAATTATATGGGAGAAAATTCCTCTCCTAAACAGAGAAAAGAAACAAACAAGATGATATATGGAGGACTTAATCGTATTCCCAAGGACTAATAATAAGAGAGAGGTCATCCACACACAAAAAAAAGGTCAATGTTGGTGGAGTTTTTTTTGCAAATAAACGACAATCCAATGCCTACATGAAACACATCTCCCTTAGAAACAAGTCTGCCAAGTGATGAGGGGACCATTCCATGCAACTAAAAAGAGGAGGAAGTCATTAAATATGAATCTTTGAGAACTGATTAGGAGTGTCCAAGCACAAAAAAACCACCACATACTGATTACCTAACTCAAACAATGAATGTGACAAAGCAAGTGAACGAGGAAACTCATCCATATCAATTTCTAAAGATGAATCAATAATGGTGCTCAAATTATCATCAAAGAGGAGGAAAAACCTCTCAAGAGAAGGCATTACGTGCAGACTACCTATGCTACTTGCTTGTTTCCTTGTGAGCTGAGCTGCAAAACGATCAAGAGAAGGCATCATGTGCGCGCTACCTAGAGCATTCATAGTAGCATAACATGCAGAAACAGATATTGAATATTTAGGACCTAGCTAAGAGAGAGAGAGGGAATCAACTATTTGTCCTCTTTTCTAAACCTGCATTTTTCAACTGCAATGTAAAAGAGTTAATGATTGTGAAGAAATTCTGATTGGTGTCAAAATACCTAGGATCTAGACTAATTAATTTATTCTCCTAACCAAACTTCCTCATCTTATTTGGTTTACCAAAGAGGCTCTTTAAGGTAGTCCAAATTTCATTAGGATTTTAACAAAATACAATATGATATCTCAAATTAGGAGAAACATAGAGTGAATGGAGAGCTTTGTCTCTTTGATCAAACCATTTTCTCTTTTTGTAGTATATGTTGGTTCTGGAGCTTGGTGAAAATCTATTTTTCTATAACAATTTTCGGAATGAAATCTCTATATAGGATTTCCACTTATGTGGAGGGAGAAGTTCTTGGGCAAATCCACAATGCAAGAGAATGCAACAAGTTTTCCTCAGAATACCAACATACAGCTCTTTTGTTCGCCAGTAATAATGCATATGTCAATATGCAATGCCAATATAGTATCAAACAACAAAATGTTGGAAAAGTACCTCAACCTCAATGAAGTTGGCAAAAAAATCTTTCCAATGATATATGGTTTGCCAGAAATTGACTCTGATTGCAAAGCAAAGTACAGTTGAAAAAAAGGTCTATAGAAAAGCTCTTTTGGAGCACCGCCAAGCACCAGGGGCTTAACATGGGTCATCCATGTAACCTCAACAGCACAGCGGCAAAAAAAAATGGGGCCAGGGAAATAATGGTTTTCATTGTGCAATTAGGTGCCTGGAGACCCATAGTTGGAAAACTTGCCAAACTCTAAAACTCACCAAGGCCTAAAAATAAAAATTCAGGAAAAACATGGTCAGTTTTCGCCAAAAACTCGTGAACTTAAAAGATTGCTTAAATTTGATTAGAAATGCATTTGTTTCTTTTGGCAAAGTTCAATTAGAAGATGCATCCAATGAGTCAATAAATGAGAACACAATAGAGACAAGCTTAGACTAGATATATTTAAACATAAAGTGGGTAAACAATTGCATTCTTGTGAGGAATGTTGATGGCAGGAGCACTAAATAAATAATTAATGTAAAACTAAAACTAAATACATCATTACAATTGAATCTTCCTCTTTTCATCTGTAGTAAATACTAAGGGAGAGGTAGAACTAAGGGGTCTAATCCTAGAAGGCTGCAGTGACATGACTGTGCCTTCTTGCTCAGTATGTCTGACTTAGTCTATGGCTTGTTCTCCATCCTAGATGTAGCTCTGACTCTAGCTTCTCCTGGCATTAGCATTGACTATTCATTCAACTCAATGTCATCTAGTGTGAAACCAAATCCATTCCCCTCCTCCATAGCTTGCCTCTCCAAATCATTGATGTCATCGTTCTCAAAAAGCTCCTTAAATCCACTTCAAATTGATGAACTCTGTTTGCAAGTGTTGGGAAAACTAAATACTCCCTTTTGGAAAAATACAAGTTAAGAAATGGAAAGGAAATCAATTTGGGTTGTTATTATAAATCTATGACCAAGTTTTTAACTAAATCTCACTGAGCTTTTGGAGCCAATAATAGATGTAAAAGCTCGCCAAGCCAGAAAACTCAGCCAGTTTTCACAACTCAGAGAGTGCTCTGCTAGTAGTACATTTATGCAACGACCCATGTCACCACAACTTCTCTAGTGGAGGGAAGCCACACAAACTCCCACACTGAGAACTCAACTTGTGCTTTAATATTGAACTCTGTGGTATGTAAAAAACTTAGAAAACCCTAGCACAGCCAATGTGGGATAATACTTCCAAAGACCAAGCTCCAAACACGAGATTACTGGCCCCACCAAGCTGAATGCATCCACTAGAGAAAAACCTATTTTTTGGAGACTTTAATTTATAACAAGGTCCTACCAAATGTAAAACAAATTGGTCAATCAGAGAGCTCAAAGCTTGTGAATTTGAGGTGTGGTGCACCAGCAAGCAAAAGTGCCTGTTGCCCAATAATAATGTGAATCCCCCAAAAGGGAGAATGCACTGCCTAGTAATGTGACTCCTCAGCAAAATGTGAAACCATCATTTACCATTAAACTGTGAACGATAATAGATATTGGAGCCAGAAAAACAATTAATTGCTGGAACATGAAATATTACCAGCCAGAGATACGTGAAGATGGTCGATGAAAAAGGCTTGAAGCCACGGTCTTGAAAAGGGATGCACTGTGCATAGATCTTAAACCACCCACCTTCAAAAATATGCAAGAGGATACACAGCAATGTCAAACCAAGCCACAATGCCATGAAATACAACCATTGAAGGAAAAAACATGATGCCTCCATGCCAACCACACTATCAAAAGCTTCAATGGGGCCATACAGCTTCAGCCCGTGAGAGTCAATGCAGATTAAACCAGACCATTATGCCTTCTTGAAAGAAATACTGGCCATCCATCCACAACAGTAATCCCCCACATTTGCCAAACCAGCATAAAAACCCACAGGCCAGGATTGTTCAAAGTCGGGCCTAATTCATAAAAAAACTGGTAAAAAATGGGAATTGAACCACAGTGTTCTTCAAAATGGCAAAACATATGCTCCATTTGGGCCTGTATGTGCTATATGTGATTGATTTTTTTAAAATTTGATGTAAAACAATCTTCCCAAATTTAACTTAAAAAACTTGTCTAAACAAAACCTACACCAAATGAGAAAGGTAAATGAAACATTTTCCTATTTCACTGACCGATTTTCTGGGTTGTCTGCCAATGCAACTCTACCATATTTGCATATTGTAAAGTGTTAAACTAACCTTTAATTTTTTTTTTGTGGCATTTATGTTTCCATATTGCTTTTGAAGTAATGAAAATCTCTTCTATTAACTTGTAACATTGTGTTAAAATTATGTGCATGTCTTTTTTATTGATGTCGTATCCAGCCATATCCATAGTGGGGTATTTAAAAATGACCATATCTGTATCCAATATTGTATTTGTGTTCATGAAACTTCAATTGAGAAGCATGAAATAAGGTTCTATAAATTAATAAAGATGCATAAATAAACATAAACAGGAGTGAATGATAAATATTAAAAACTCATTTATTTCAACATGCAGGGCTTTAACTTGTAGCAGCTCTAGTTAGTGATTTTATTTGATACATGCATATCTGATGTTAGTCAGTTCTTAGCATTATTTCTCGTTGTAACTTGTATCTTTTGTTAAATTAGTTGAGGATTTCTCAGAGAGTATTGCTATTCTTACAACTGTTTCAAGAATCCGAATCTGTATAATCAAATCTTGTGTAAAGTTAAGAGGAATATTTCAGGGGAATTAGTACTACTGTTAGCAAGTCTTTTAGTAAATCTTTCTTTTGTTCAAGCACAGTTCTCATACTGCTTTTGGTGATCCAAATAGTGATCTGGTTTTCAGACAGTCTCAGAGGTGAAGTTTAACAATTGTTTTTGACACTGTAATTTTCTTTATATGTTTCACAAGAAAATCATTTCCATTCCTCTACTTATTTAATTGTATGCTTTTAAAAATTTAACTTGGAAGCCTTCTAAATTTCATGGTAGCCTTTTGCTTAATCGTCTATATTATATTGTAAATTGTAATGACTGGTAATAGGTATGCATGTTTATTATTTATGATCTAATTAAGGTTGCTTGCTATTTTGAACTTCTTTGTAGTCCTGCTGTTTTATAATATTTGTGATTATTCTCGTGATGAAACTGGGTTGATTTGGTGGAAAATGCCTTTGGCGTGTTAATGTTTTGTCTGGGATCTTGTTATTATTGCACACCTGCTAGATGTATGCATTAGATTGGCTACCAAGCCTAATGCCACTGGACAATAAGAGTAAACTTGGCTCCTATGACAGTTGCTGTTCACTTCTGTGGTTGACTGTAAAGACAAGCACCATGGAAAATCCATACTTGGTGGCAAATAGTTGGAAATAGCAAAGATTTGTATTACAGATGAATTAGTGAAGGAGATATTGAAGGTTTATACAAAGTTGGTGAAGGTGAATGAAAGTTAATGACAGACTGAATTTCTGTGTGTTGAAAAATAAATATTTTAGATTTTTAGTTAGACATAATATAATGTATGAGTCTCCTTCGAGACCCCTATTCATGGAAAGGAGATCAACGATGAGCAACAGTAGATGCTGCGATAGCTTTTTTGGATTTCTTTCTGAACAATTCAACAAGGAGACCACGCAGTGTTTGTTGAATGGTACATTGATAATGTCCTTGGCCTAAGTTAACAACAGGGTAAAAATAATTCATTATGTCAGACATGCGAAAAACTGTAGTTGATTGCTCTCATGTCACAATTATTTTAAGTGATGTTTAATCAGAATTTAACTGCATGATTTTTAAATCAAACTATTTGACCCATATTGCTTAAGTAATGGTTCAAGTGGTTTGTAATCTCAAGACCTGGAATGGTCTGCTTACCACTCGTTGCATCTTGGTGATACTCACCATGCTGAAGCAACAGGATTAATGGTGGACCATTTGGATTAACCAACAGTTCATACAGTTACTCAGAATCAAGCATGGAGTTTTGCCAACATTAAGTCCATATATTTTGTTCACCCATTTGCAAGACTACTAGTATACTCTGAACCATTCATCAAAGAGCTTCTTAACTTCATTCAGTACCACATAGAAGCAGCATTTGTTTCAAAATTATTTGTAGCAACAATGTTGTTTGCTACTGGATGAGAGACATGGTGTACTAGTGTTACATTTTATATTCCAGTCACTTTTCTTTCTCTTAGTTACCTGTTGTAAAATATGCAAAGGCACTCATTTTGTAATACATGCCTAGACTCTTGATTCCTCTACAAGATTCTAACTTTAGAAATGACAGGTTGCAGAGCGTGCTCTTTTCTTATGGAATAATGATCATATAGTGGGTTTGATAGCTCAAAACCGTAATGTGATTCTTCCACTCATTTTTGAAGCACTGGAGAAGAATACCCGGAAACACTGGAATCAGGCAGTTCATGGTCTGACATTGAATGTCAGAAAAATGTTTATTGAAATGGATAATGACCTTTTTCAGGAATGCCAGCGCAAATTTTTAGAGAATGAAGAGAGAGCTAAATCAATAGAAGAAAAGCGGGAATCGACCTGGAAAAGATTGGAAGAAGTAGCGTCATCAAAAGCTGGAAACACACAACCATTGCTTGTAACTCGATCATGAAAATGTAAGGGATTATACTTGGAAGCTTTATATGGAGACTCGTGATCGAGGAGTTCAGGAAGAATCTCTACTGTTGGAGAGAATTTTATATGGGCTTTCTTGCAAGTCTTATTATATTTAATTGAATGGAAGTCCAGAGAAGGCATAGCTTGAAGCACGTGTGCTTCTCAAGTTTGTCTGTCTATGAAAAATGGATGCAATGTTGTAATTAAAAGGAGTGAAAAGGTTTTATGGTCTTGGCTTGTGCCCAAGTCGATGAAATTGTAATGTATCAATCTGTTTGTATTCAAATGTGAAAGAATATCCTCTGGAATTCGAGTTTTGATTCATTGTTCATATTTGCCATGAGTGCTTTTGTGCTCTTAATTTTGCTGATGTTAGATAGCCGATCTCTGTGCTTCCAATCACTTTCCAGTTGCATACAAACCCAAGAATATATTGTTATACATGTATATACTAGAGTGCAAGCAGCACTGCTAGTTTAGGGTGAACTTTTACGATTTTATAATTCAATAATTATAATGTTTGTTTCTGGCCTTCAATAATACATGTAATTTGCCAGGGATTTGTAATCATATTTTCTTATGTCATCACCGATTCAATGGGGTGGCTTATTGTTAACTAATTTTCACCACCATTTTGCTTGGCTGCATCGAACATAATCTTCAGGTGGTTTTCCACCAAGCAATTGTTTCTTTTGTCTACCATATAATTAAAAGATAATAAGCTTTTATCAATAAAACACTGAAGAAATTTGTAAAGATCTGTTTATGCCGGGCTATGCACTAACAATATTTCTTCTACAACTTCGTAAAGTGGCTGCCACACATTAGAAGAAATGTTAGATATTGTGGATGTACTGTTGGGCAATCAGTACAACTTAGATGATAGTTATGTTACTAAAGCATTGCAAATGCTCAGGTGCTTTTTATTTTTATATTAAAGGCCCCATTAAGATAAGTACATTGTTTTTAAACGTTCACAAAAAACAGTTGAGCAAGTTTTCTGATTGTATGTCATGACAGATAGTGCAATTTTTTAAGTTTTAAGGTTTCCTGTATTGTAAGATAGCATTCAGATAAACGAGTACTGAAATGATTAACACCCTTTGGAGCAATTTTGGAATTGCATGAAGACGTGATGTAATTTTGTAATCTTACACAAGATTACATGGTGGGATTTTGAGCATTTATTAAGTAGCATTGTGGTTGTGTTTGTAAAATATGTAATGACTTTTGTTTTGATTAGTGGAAAAACAGGTTTTGAAGGGGTGTTGTGACCCTTCACAACAAAGAACAATCAGCATAAACCAAATGTAGCCATCTCAACATATACAAAGATGTAAAAACAACCTGTCACACACAAAATGTAGCCAACAACGCATATATTTGAACCCAAGCTGTTAACAAAACATACAAAGATAGTTAACTATGCTACCCTTGGATTCTTCCTAATGCTTG
Source organism: Cupressus sempervirens (assembly GCA_028749045.1). NCBI lineage: Eukaryota > Viridiplantae > Streptophyta > Pinopsida > Cupressales > Cupressaceae > Cupressus > Cupressus sempervirens. Next base: position 216,240,961 of record CM053783.1, read on the forward strand.
GAGGATACAAAACTGTGTGAGGACAAACATGTATCCTTCTATGGACAATCTTCCATGGAATATCATCCTCCAATAATTCAGGTCAAGTGGGGAGGTGATGGCTATCCTTGACTGCCCGTGAAGGTGTTAAGACAAGGGCTATCAGGTTTACCCAAGCAACCTCTCTAAATTCAACATTGGCATCAAAGACCTTTTTGGTAATGATTTTTCATATGGTCCACAAAGGGTTAGGTAGGAATGATTTAAGGACCTATCCTCATTAGGTGGTTTGTTTAGAGGGTCAGGTAACGATGGTTCACTAAATCCCTGCCCTTATTAATTGGGTATGATGCACGTAGGCCCTACCCTCATTATTTGGGTTGTTTGGAAGGTCCTTTAGACCTCTTACAAAATGAATAAAATGGGGGATTGTGTCAGCCAAATGACTTGAAAAGATCAAAACATTTTTATCATTGGGAAACAAATCTAACATGTCAAAGTATACAAGAGATGGTAGTTGTGATTCACAAAGGCCCTACTCTCATTTGTCGGGTTTTTTGGGAGGTCATTTGGACCTCATAGAAAATGAATAAAATAGAGGATTGTGTCAGTCAAAAGACTTAAACAAAAGATGAAGACATTTTACCACTCTGAGAGATATTTAACAATGCATGTCATGCCCAATCAGAGAAGAGATGGTAGCTCTACTCATTCCTTTGGTATAGTACATAACATGGCATCATTGTTTTTATACAAACCACCAAACTTGGATTGGGCACTAGTAATGGTGTCTCATATGGCATCCATTGCACTCTCATAGAGAAGAACGTGGGGAGAGAGTGATAGAGGAAAGCTAGAAGGAGACAAACCCTTGCCACTAGGGGCACTTGCATGATCAATGCCAAAGTTATTCTTTGCAATCTTGTTAAGCATAGGGCGATGTAGTAGAGCAAATTTAGCATCTTGGGTTCAAAGCAATCTTGCATTAATAGAAATATTTTTTATTTTTAATATGTTCAGTTTGCCAATTTGTATAGTCAGTGTGATCGATTCAACGATCATTCATCTCTTTGAGCTAGCTTTTTTGATGATCAGAGTATAATCAAAACCTAGTCTTTATTGTATTCATAGGTACACAATTTGTTAGGATAGTTAGTGTTCGAGCTATGATCTTTTATCTTTTTAGGTAGCGTCTTCTTATCGACTCTTGCACCTGTTTGCAGAATTTGTTCTTGTGATGGAAATCTATGATAGGCAATCATTAGTGATGCATATCTCTATGGTTTGGGACCTGACCAATATTTTGTCATACACTTCTTATTCTTGGGGAATGTTCATGTTTCCACGACTGACCTAGAAGTTGTGATGCCTATATATTGCAATGCAATGCATCCCATTGGGGAGGGATATAGCATCCAAGACAAACATTAGTAAAATTGGATCTAATGCCTTTGATCGAAGATTGTAATCAAGCAAGCTGTAACCTGACATGTAGGAAGGCATATTGCTAACTGATTGTAATTGGATTTCTTGTTGAATGAAAGTTGATTTTGTATTGTTCTCGTTAATTCCTTATTTATGTAATGTTTACTCTTGTTGCACGGTTAGACAAATCTCTTTGAGGTCCCTCCGTTCGTGACTGCACCAAGTGATATTAGAGCAAGGTTGTGATCCTTATGGAGTTGATAATTGAACCTGTTGTTGCAAAGCTCTAAGTTGATTTAGTTGTAGGGTAACAGAGTTAAAATTCATCCTACAAATGTAGAGGGTTGCCAAAATAGTTTTAGGAAGGAGAGAAGCAGATCTTGTGTGATGAATATTTTGTGGCAAATAGCAACTAGATTGGAAGTTGTGGAGATTGTCCAAAGAAGAGGTAGATTGATTGAAGATGTGAGCAATGATGAAGCTGAAGCAGTTGTAGGAAATGAAGAACCTATACTTGAGCAAGGGGATGAAGATCCTTGAGAGCCTTAAGTAGGGTTAACTTTAAACCACATTCCAATCCACTAGATTATGATGGTAAGATGGATTCAAAGGAATGTCTTGATTGGATTACTGAGATGGAATAATACTAAGTATGAGAGTAATATGTAGATAAGAAGGTGAAAACTACTAGCATTGAGTTGAAATGACATGCATCTTTATGGTAGGAGCATTTGTAGACATATAGATTGAGAAGAGAAAAGGAAAAGATCTAACTTTTGGAATAAATTGAAGGGTAAATTCTTGCTTGATGATTACCATATAAATTTAGGAAAATGCAAAACTCAAAGAAGAAAGAATCAATTGTGATCGAATTTACCAAAGAATTTTATAGGTTGGATATTAGATCTAGACTCATAGATGATGAGATAAACGAAATTGCAAGATACCTAAATGGTTTGAGGACATCTATATTTCAAGATGACATTAGTTTGGTCAAGATCGATAATATTGAGGAGCATACCAGTTTTTGCTTTAAAGGCATAAGAAAAGTTGAAGAAAAAGCATGAACATAGACATAGAGGAAGGGGAGGTAGATTTCAAAGAGGCAAAGGTAGATCATTCATAAATTAATATAGAAAGAAGAGAGTTCACATTGAGGAAGAGGAGATGGTTACAAAAGAGAGGACATACATTGGTTTAAATGAACTTGTTTCAAACGTGGAGAAGGTCATAGAGCATTTGAATGCACCCATGAGAATTCAAGAAAGAAGATTGGTATCAGTAGTTGAAATGCATTTTTGAAAGAGGAGTCACCTAAATCAATGAATAAATTGGAAGATGGAGAAACCCTAATGTTCAGGAAAACCCTATGTAGTGAGGAGCTTGATTAGGAACCAACGATGAGGAGTTTATTAAAACTAGATGTAAAGTTGTAGGGGCGTGTCATAAAGTCATCATTGATAGTGGAAGTTCTAATAACTTAACATTAGAGGAGTTGGTTACCAGGTTGCGATTGGCAAGAATGAAGCAGTCGAAGCCATATCAGATTGCATGGATCACGAGGTTTTGGTAAGCAAACAATGTCTTGTGAAATTGAAGAATGGGTCATATCACGATGAAGTCCTTTGTGATATTATGCCAATCTATTGTTGTCATATCTTGTTGGGTAGACCATGACAATTTGATAGACAAGCAATGCATGATGGTAGATTGAATATGTATACTATTGTGGCTAATAGGATGAAACAAATATTCTTGCCTTTGATAGAAGATTCCAAAAGTGTGAAATGTAGCATGGTAAGAGTTTGTTTAGTTGAAGGACAAACATTCCTAGATGGCTTGAGGAAGGAGAGTGTGTTATTCTTTGATTCCAAGGAAACCTTAATTTGGGAACAAAAGATAAACAACCACACAAAGGAATTATTGACAGAATTTGAGGACACCACTTTCAATAATATACCTAATAAATTACCCCTTGTTAGGAGTGTAAATCATTTTATCCATCTAATCCCTAGAGCAAGTTTACCAAATAAGGCACCACATAGAATGATCCCTACAAAGAATGAAGAATTGAATAGACAAGTGCAAGAATTGTTGTACAAATGATTGATCAGAGAGAGGTTGAGTCCTTGTGCAATACTTGTAGTATTAACACCTAAGAAGAATGGAGAATGGAGATTGTTTATTGATTCTAGAGCTATAAGAAAAATCACACTGAACTACAAATTTCCTTTACCTAAGATGGATGATACAATGGACAATTTGAGTGGAACAAAGTATTTTACCAAAATTGATTTGGAGAGTGGTTATCATCACATCACAATCAAAGAAGGAGATGAAGGGAGATTTCTTTCAAGACTAATGAGGATTTGTATGAGTTGTTGGTTGTGCCTTTCTACTTGACTAATGAACCTACTACTTTCATGAGGCTAATACATGAGCTATTGAATATTTTTTTTGGGTAAACTTGTGATTGTATATTTGGATGATATTTTGAGTTTCAATAAGAGTAAGGAAGAGCGCCTGATGCATCTAAGAACAATATTGTAGAGATTTAAGGAAGCGAATGTACTTACATGAAGGAAGAGATATTGTATCTTGGATTTCTGATTTCAGCAAAAGGGTTGAAGATGGACCTTGAGAAGGTCCAAGCAATTATCGAAAGACCTACACCTGTGAGTGTTGGAGAAATCAAATCATTTTGTGGATTGGATTATTTTACTAGAAATTTATCAGAAATTTCAATTTAGCTTGCAATCCAATGACAAAGACTATGAGAGGCAATCAAAAGGATTTCAAATGGACACATGGAGAAGACAAGAGTTTTGAATTATTGAAGCATAAAGTTACTAAACAACCAGTGTTAATATTACCCAATTTCACTAAGGTATCTAAGTGAGTTGTGATGGAAATGAAATTGGTGTAGTGTTGAGCCAAGAAGGGAAACCTGTTTCCTTTTACAATGAGAAATTGAATGATGTAAAGAGGAGGTATTCAATTTATGACCATAAGTTCTATGACATAGTTCAAACTTTGAAGAAATGGAGACATTACTTGTTACTGAGAAGGAATTCGTGTTGTATATTGATCATAAAGCATTGCAATATTTGTGCAGTTAGGGTGAATTGAATTAGAGACACATGGGATGGGTTGAGTTTTCATAGAGTTATAATTCTGTTTGGAAACATAGGAATTGACAATCAAACAAGGAAACTAATGCATTTAATAGGAGAAGATTTTTTTTGACATAGATGAGAGTGGAAGTGCTTGGGTGTGATGAATTGAAAATTTTGTATGAGGACAATCTAGATTTTGCAGAACCATGGAATACTTGTAAGGAATATTTTGTAGGTGACTAAATTAAATGTCATGATTATTTCATTTAGGATGATACGTTGTTCAAAGGAGTTAATTTGTGCATACCCAAATGATCAATGAGGGATAACTTTATTAAAGGAAAACATAATGAAGGACTTGTATGATATTTTGGTATTAATATGACAATAAGTGCAGTAAGTGAAATATATTATTGGCCACAAATTCATAAGGATGTTCAGAGTTGAATAATTTGTCAAGTTGCTAAAGGAAGGAGTCAGATTGTGGGATTGCATACACCATTTCCTGTACCTAGTAAACATTGGGAGGAGATTATAATGGATTCTACTTTGGGGTTTCCTAAAATATAACAATATAATGATTCTATATTTGTGGTGGTAGATAAATTCTCTATTTCATTTTTTATAAGAAAACTTCATATGTAGTGCATGTAGCAAACTTATTCTGTAAGGAGATTGTGAGATAACATAGATTAGCAAGGAGTATAGTTTCAGATAAGGATAGTAAGTTTGTGGGTTTCTGGAGGACAATGAACATGAATATTGACTTGAATTTTAGCTCTACGTACTTTTCATCCACAAACTAATGGACAAACAATGGTTGTGAACTTGAGTTTAGGTAACTTACTGATATGTTTGGTTAGAGATAAACATGATAATTGTGATTTAGTTTTGGCACAAGAAGAATTTGCATATAACAATTTGGTAAATAAGAGTATTGGTAAGACACCATTTGAGATTGTTATAGACATGATTCCTAGGGGGATTACAGAACTAAGGGATCTTTGTCATGAGGAGAAGAGGAGTGCTGAAGAAGAAGGGTATACAAATCTTATTTATTCATTACATGAGGAGGTTAAACATAATTTGAAGCATGGTAATAATAGATATAAAGAGAAGGAAAATAGGAGTATGCAACATAGGATTTTTTAGTGGGAGATGAGGTTATGGTTCATTTGAAGAAAGGGACATTTCTAGTTGGAACTTATAGCAAATTAAAGATGAGGAAGTTTGGACTATGTAGGATCTTGAGGAAGATTGACTATAAAAATGCTTTTGAAGTTGAGTTACTTGAGGAGATAGATATATTACCTATTTTTAAAATTATAGATTTGTGTGAGTATCATGAGGTTGATTTGAGTTCAGAAGATGACTCATATATGCAACAAAAGTATCCTAAGAAGTAGATGGATGGGATAGAGAGAATCTTGGATAGTATAGTTGGGAGTATAAGATGTAAGGACTATTTGGAGTATTTGGTGAAGTGGAAGGACATATAAGTGGACTATTCTTCATGGATTTATCAAGTTGAGTTGGATTAATTTAATATTTTTTAGATTGCAAAGTAAGAGAATCGCTTTCTTAAAAACCTTGGGTTTCTAATCCAAGAGCATTTTAGCTTTGGAGAATCTTGCATCAACCAACAAATATTTTGTTTCCAATTTTTTCAGTTTGCCACTTTGTACAGTCAGTGTGATTGATTCAATTGTAATTCATTTGATCAAGTTGGCTTCTACGATGATTAGATTACAATCATGACCTAGTCTTTACCATATTCTTAGTTTTACAACTCATTTGAGCTATTTCTGTTCAAGTTATGATTTTTTTCTAAGGTAGTGTGCTCTTGCCCATTTTTGGATGTGTTTGTATAATTTGATCTTCAATAGAAATCTATGATTGACAATCATTGGAGGCACATATCTCCATGTTCTTAGATCATGTATGGACCTAAACCTTAGACCATAAGTTCTCAAATAGTTTATGTAGTTTTCTCTTTATGATTTGGGACCAGTTCTATCTATTGTAATACATTTTCTATTCTTGGGGAATATTCTTGATTTTTCTACTGATGTGCAGGTAATGATGCCTATATATTTCAATGCAATGTATTCCTTGAGGGAGGGATATAGTATTCAAGATAGATATCATTAGAATTGGATCTAAGGTATCTGACAAAAGATTGTAATCAAGTAGGTATGTTGTAGCTTGACATGTAGGAAGACATGCTGTGAACTAATTGTAATGGATTTCTTGTTGAATGAAAGACAATCTCACAATTTTCTCTCCAATCTCTTGTTGTTTCTATTTTGTTTACTCTTGCTGCATGCTTGGACATATCTCTTTGAGGTCTGTCCATTTGTGACTGCACCATTGTATAATAAAATTCCTAGCTTGGCAAACTTTGAGAGCATAGTATTTGGAAAGGTTATAAGGCTAAGGTATTTAATATAATTATTGAAAATGTGAATGGTGACATTATAGAGTCACTCATGTTGAGTGTCCTTATGCTCTTTGGACTTACACCAAGAATTCATATGGATATAATTATACTCTGACGTCTCTCAATGATTGTTTTTTCGATTCCAATGTGCCTCTTTATTCTTCAAAGATGCTAACCATGTGTATGATCCTTTAGAATACTTTGAAACTTCAGTTGAGATTGCATTTGTTTATGAGGTTGTTGATTCTTCTTCAAGGATAGTTGTTTTGAGTTCACTTGATACTTACATCATTCTTTATCAACATGAAAGTCATTGTCTTTCAAACTTTTCTAGGGGACACATTTTCAATATTTGAGATCTTTCTTTGTTAGATGAGTATTTAAATTTTTTTCCTTGAGAGAAGTAACTATATCGAAGTCTATTGTGATGCTAATTTATTATATATGTAAATGTAATGGCGAAAATAACATTTCATGCTCTTTTATTTATGTTATCAGCCTATTTTGATTAAGGTGTTGTATATGCAATATAACAAGTCTACAACTTGTATATTATTTCATAAAAATTACACCAAATCATCATTGTCATTGTCATCATTATCATCTTCCTTATCATCCTAATCACTATCATCATTTTTATTAACATCGCCACCTCATCATCTTCTTAGTTGTCACCATGCCACCCTCATCATCCTTTTCATCATCACCATCGTCACCCTCATCGCTATCATCATCATCATCATCACTATCATTATTTTCATTTTCTAGGAATTTCATTTGGTTATGTTCATATCTATAGGTGGAATCGATCCAAGCCAACTTTGTGTTTGGATTTGAACCTTGAATATTTAAATATGAGTCCTAATTAACCCCACAAACTCCTTACAAGCCATTGTAAGTTTACTATTGTATGTGTCAATTTGTTTTTTGTTATGCTTATGCTATATTTATGGGTATTCATGACATATTTGAAATCGTGTTGCATTTTCTAATTTATTTCTACACAATAGAAGCATAATTGAGTATTCAAATTGCATTGTTATATTCACCATTCTATATGAGGGATATACCATAGTAACATAACATAGGTACTTTACTAAAGCTTCCCTAAAATGTTCCTAAATAACTTCTTTATAAACCAACTAGCTTTTGATACATAAACATTGATGTGAGTTGAATCTGTTGTAGTTGTTGGCTTTTTGCAAATTCACCTTTATTAGTACAAGTGCAATTTTAAATCCTAAATCAATTCAGTTTCAATGGATATTAACTTTGTAAGGGTAGATCTAAGCATAATGTAATCAATTTTTAGTTCTTGATGTGTTCTAGCCAAAGCCCCTTCCCTTCAACATATTGATGATTCAATTCTTTCTTCAAAAATACGCTCGTCCATAAAAAATCTAAAGTGTTGTACTTAATTTATTTATAAATTTAACAACTCTAAATCCTAGATTTTTATTATCGTTTAATAATTTTCCTTATAGTAATTATGTGGGGTGTTATATTCCCTTACATTTTATGGTTATCTTCACATACATATACAACATTCAGATATAGTCTAGAGTCTTGACCTTGGGGTTTATGATCTAAAGTTTAAACATTATCATCTTGTTTCAAGGTACAAACATTATCAAATCTTCTATCATTTACTTTATCATATCACATACATCTTTCTCTATAGGAATACAAATTCCTCCTTTTATATAGATCTTGCATTAGCATCCTTCATCTATTTGGTTGTACTAATCAGATTTGTTTAAGAGTGTGTTTGTATTCTAATTTCTATACCATAATAGGAAAACCTTGTTGTTGATAGACATCTTAGAATTGCTCACTATTTTCTACTATACATTTCAATGAACTTGACTTATTACACGTAATCCATTCTGATTTTGGCATTAGATCCCTAGATCTATTTTCTATGTATTCACATTATGTTGATACAATCTATTCACTTAGATATCTAGTTAATCTTTATATGATCTCCTCTACATTGTATGCATATAGATCAATATTTTTATATATGGATCTACATTATATTCTTTTTATTTTCATAGTTACATCTACATTTCATTTTTGAATTTGATAATGTGATTTTCATAAAGGATTCTATTTGTTTAGATTGCATATTTATCTCAAATCTTATAATTGCATGACACTCCTTTTTCTCTCATTTTCTTGTGTATGAGTGTTATTACTTTGAGTCCAACTTATAGAATTGTGATTAGACAAATCCATAGACTTATGAGTTCTTTTAATCCTAAGTCCTCTCTCTTTCTGATGAATCTTGATGATACTAGCATGCATCTTAGCGACATCAATCCTACCATGGAGAATACATATTATTATTCTCATGATGAATATGAGACTTTAAGGGTTCCTCTTGTATAAGTCCAAAAAATTTCCAACAACTTTGATAAATTGGAATAATGGATAGGACAAGAAAACCCTAATCTTGAAGTCATTTTTGTTGTAGAAGGTTTAAGGAAATTCATGATAATAAATAAGGTGTTAAGAATTTGCATAATATCTCTAATCTTATTGATACCAATGTCAATCCTATTAGGGACCGTGCTCAAGATTTGGGCCTCATTCCACCTACTACTAGCATCATTATCTCTATGCCTATATCTACTTCCATTCTTAGCTTGTACACCTATGCTCCATCTATCATAAAAACTTCAATTCAAAATCTTAATCCTACGCATGTGAGCATTTCTAATCGTATCCCTTGTCCCCTTCCTTCAAGTGTCTCATGTGAATATTTCCTTCATTAATGCCTGCTTCCTATAGCATTCTCTTTGAAATTCAACCATTTCTTTAAATTCCTAACAATGTTCCACAAATTTACATCTCTCCTTCTACCATCCTTTCTACTGATTCCACCATTAATAGCTTGGATCAAATGATGGTTCCTTGCAACAAAAAATACCTTAATGAATCAATCCAATATCAACATTCCTACTTGTGATATTGTTGATGTTTTGTCTTCGGATAACATCTGTCTTGCTATCCCATAATATATGGAGATTCTTCATCTTGAGACATAATGGTACAAATGATCTTTTGACTCATGTTAGAACCTTTCAAACCTTGTGTATTGATATTTCTTATGATCATAGGCTCATGGAAAATTTATTTAGTAGAACCTTTCAAGACAAATCCTTGTAACAGTATTTCTCTTTGCCACCTTATTCTATTTATTCCTTCTAAAATATTTCTAATGATTTTATTCAACATTTTAAAAACAATGTTGGTCCTTAAATCTCTTTGGCTAATTTAATGCATTGTAAACAAGGTGTTAGAGAAAAAGCAACTTCAATTTTCTTGGTAGATTTAAGCATTTGCATGCTCATATTTATTATAATATTCTTGATATTGATGTACAATACATTCTCATTGCTAAATTATAAAAAGACATGAGAGACACAATTCTACTTTCTGAATTCACTTTTGTTAGTCATTTGTGTGCAATGCTTCATAATTATCGATTTCAAGCAAGTTAGTTTGAGAACAATGGCTTGCGTTGATAAGAGTAATGACACATCCAATAATTTCAACAAATCTTAAAAACCATTGATTTCTATTACTAGTGTAAGGTTGGTTTGAACTCATTGTAAGAACTTAATTTCAATTGGGAAAGCTAATTTGGATAATTATAGAATTATGTATTTGAATGAATGTTAGCAATGTTAAAATCATTCACAGACCCTTAGAATATCTCACCCTCCTTTGTGTAGTTGATTTGATGAAGCAAGGAGTAGTTTAGTTCCATCTCACCATCAATATTTTCTTGCAATATTAGATTCAACTTATATTCCTAAACCTAATGTTTTTTTTTTCTTTTTAATTTAATTTAAGTAGTCAAAGATCTTACATTTCTAAATCATTTGCAAAATTTATAGTTTTCCTATTGAATGAAAAACGTAAGTCCTTACATAGTCACCCAAAAATCACATCATAAACCGAAGTTGTATCCAATAGAAAGTCATATGTAAGGTAAACCTTGGGGTCACTTCACTTGATCACACAATTTCCTATTTTGTTTAGCATTTTAAATTTTGTTATTTAAGAGAGGATTGGATATTTTTTGTATAATCTTGGAATTCTAAGTGTTTTATCCTACATGTCAGAGTGCTCACAAAACTCAAATTAACAAAATTGGCACTAGAAGGAGGTCCTAAACAAATTTATTCATGGAAATATCTGCAACTATGAAACTGTTAGGATCAAGCAACACTAAGAGTGGGGGTGATAAGTGTTGTAACACTTTTAATCAAACCAAATTTTTTACCACAATGACATAAACTAACTAAAATGATAAAGAATAGAAGTAAAATATACAAAAATAAATAACTCATAACACCATGATTCATTATTGAGGAAACCCCAACCAAGGGAAAACCCTAGTGAGGATTGAAGCTACAAGATAATGCACTAATATAAAAATATCCCTATCAGGAAACCCAAGCCTATTAGGATTCAATACAATGCATTTTGTACATAAGTCCTTGTTAAGAGCCGAGACTATGTTAAAGGTCTGCAAGCTTGTTAGGAGTTGAGAGAACAAAAAGGGAGCTTACTTCATGAGGATGAAGGTTATAACCACCTTTAAGTACTCATTGTCTGATATAGTGGAGTATTAAAACAAAAGATTGAACTATACATAACATCTCAATGCTAGATTAGTTCTAATGAGATTTATATTTTATGTATTCTAACATTCACCATCAAGGCTTGTACATTGAAACAATATTTCATCACATTGCATATTGTTAGATAAAAAATTACTTTCCTTTAAACCACTTAGATTCTTTATTCTAGTCAACTTCAACTAGCCTTTACCAAAAGTGTCCATACACAAAAAAAAAAATTGGAAACCATTCTATCCTAGGCTTAAGTCCTCGAAAGTTGTACCACCAATTATAAATAGTTTAATTGCAAAGTCAATTCAATGTACTTAGCTAATTTACTCTATTATAAAAAATGTTCCTGTAATAATATCTTCCTAGACCACTTTCACTTTGTATTGACGTATCTGATACTAGACCACATACCAATATAAAAGATAATAATAGTGGTTCATACACTATATATATCATACCGCTTAAGCTATAGAACCATTTGATATATCTTGTATCATCATTGATCAAAACTATTTAACAATGTTTTGTGTTCCTTTCTTGGACTTAGGCATTTTTCACATTCTTTACATAACAAAACTTACCACCAACACTAACAAATATAAAAACGCTGTATGTTTCAATGATAACATCTATATGGGCTCCTGGAATTCACTTGCAAACAATCTTTCCCTCTAGCATTGATGACAATACTTAGTGAAAAATGACTAAATGTCCAATGCCAAATTCAAAAAGATATTACGCAGTCAATCTATCAATACTCCCCCTTATATCATCTTCTGTAAATAGCATATTGTATCTCCTTATATAAATTTTCACTACAACTCCTCCCCTTTGACATCAATAACAAAGGTGAGATGCCAAAATCTCCTTAATGTGTGTGCACGCACGCGCACTCTCTGTCTCTCTCTCTCTCTCTCTCTCTCTCTCTCTCTCTCTCTCTCTCTCTCTCTCTCTCTCTCTCTCTCTCTCTCTCTCCTCCCTCCCTCCCTCCCTCCCTCCCTCCCACATATAGACTAATCCAAAAACTTGCATTTAGGAAAACATGCTTCATACAAACTATAAAATATCTACAAAATTTACCACAAGATCTTGGAAATCTGTAACCCATGACTTCTTGAGAGATTTTATAACATAGATTTCACCACATAGATCACATGCAAATTGTAGGACTGCAAATGGCATAATAATTGAGTAGTTTCTAACAATTCAAGCTCTTTATTCATTACCTCAAGATTTGGAGTGAGAAGACTCCTTAATTCTAAAAATCTTTTCAATATTCTTCCCTTCTCAATCTAAAGTGTACTGATCTTTTCCATTATCTTTGATACTTTCTTATCAAATTCTAAAATTGCTTGGTCTCATGTTTCACAAGTCTTTTCCAAATTCTCCAAGCTTTCTTCATATTCTTTGATTCAATTTCCTAGATCAGCTACATACTTAACATATCTTATACAATGAATTCACACTTTCTTTTGATTTCATATACAAGCCTTAACATATTTGATATTCTAATCAATTAAATTTGAATCAATAGCTATACTTTTGCAAACCTCAAAGAATCTCTTTGTCTTGTATTCTCTGCTTGCCTTTAATTTAATTGTATGCTCAATTGATTTGAAGTGAGCATCAAATTTATCTCAAACTTTATCTAAGTTTCTGAATAGTATCTTGTCCTTCAAATACATAAGGAACGATCAATTTTTTTTCATAGTATCCAAGGCCCCCTCAATATTCCTACCTTCTCTATTTTCCTTTTTGATCTCTCCTTATCCTTCACAAAGGCCATTGATGATAGCTTTATTAACTGATCTTCATCATAGATTTCAAGGTATTCTTCCTTTTCTACTCTCACTAGTGACATTCTAAGATCACTTGACAATAATGCCTCAAAACCTATTTTCTGAAAAGAAATGGGAGTCATTGTGAGACTATCCATTTGATTTGACACTTTTATTTTCCACTTTCTATTATAGGAATATCAAGTACATCAACTCCAGTAGGCTGAGTATATTTCTTAATACTAAGCTCTACCAAATCATGAATTGTATCATCAAGTGTGAATACTGAATATTATCCTATTGTATGATGATTTATGTCTTTTCCTATTGTAATGTACTTCCCCTGTTATGTGTTGCATGTTATATATATTTTTTAGATTTCTTGAAACTTACCTTGTTGCTTCATTGGTGCAAGGTGATAAATGAATCAACATATCATAGAAATCACTATATTTTTATCTCACTTCTTCTATATTAGATGTTATGTCATGGATGTGAAATTTTTCATAAATGTACCTTTGTGTTGTCTAATTGGGGATGATGCAAAATGGTAGTAACCTGTTTTATTTAATTTTGTCTCTAAGACCGAACCCAAAAATACCCTTCTCCATAACTCTTGCATGGCACTATTCAATTTTTATTTTAGTTCTACTACCTTTGGGGGATGATGAAATTTTATTTTGATATAATCATACTCATCTCTGAGATAATATATCTCTTCCCTTATCTCTTTTTCCATGTGCAAATTTTCCTTGATTTGTCCTTTCTATGGACATCTTATAGTGAATATATTTCTAATGGTGCATGTATTCTCCATTAAACATATTACTCCTATTAAGACATTTGCAATCACTTTAATGTGGGGGCATACACTCTTCTATGTGTTTCACTTTTTTTACACACATACACAATGATTCAATGCAATCTCTCTTGTAGATGACCAAGAAAATATTGCTTTCCTTGTATTTATCCTTTTAATTTGGATCCCTTCAACATAAAAAATATTTCCTTAAGGAATGATCCTTCCTTTTTAATGTACAAGGTGACAATGCTTTCGTTATGCTTGATAACTTTCTTTGATCTCTAAGGAGACAATGCTTTTCATAGGCCTGATCATTTCTTTGCAAATTCCTTAATAAAGAAAATAAATTTCTTAAGGATTGATAAATTTTGATGCATTGACTATCATAAAACAACTTTATAGACCATTCAATGACATCTTTTTTTAGGTTTTCCTTCCATGTGGTCCATAATAAGACAATATCTCACTAGGCTAGTGATCACACTCTTTTCTCTCTTCCTTCCTCTCTTTTGAGTGGTCTCTTTTATTTTGGTTTTAGATTTGATGACAATTTGAGTGACTTGGAGGCTTGATGTTTCATTGTCTCATTGATCTTGATGAGATTATTCTTATGTATTTGATCTACTTTACCACACACATGAGTTTATCTCATCCTTTTGCTAAAATGTGGCCAAAATGAATCATCCTAAAATGTTACCACTCATAATCGAAGGATCTAGGACCTATTGGACCCTATTGTGGTGACTTTGAGGTCCAAATATTCACGATTCTTTATCACATCAACCTGTATTTTCTTCCTCTACTTCTTTACAATTTCCCCAACATCCTTGCAAATGTGAGCTTACCCTACCAAAGAGAAGTCAACCTCTCAAATTTTTTGTAGGGACAAGTCGATTGACTAACTTTTCCCTACGATTGTGAGCCCATATTAGGATTAGAGCATGATGGTGGGGTTTTCCTCCAATGTTTAGATTTGTGGTTAGCCTTGACTAAATTTGAATCTTGAAATGGAGTATAAGAGGGCTACATCGTCCTAAAATGTTATTTCCCATAATTGGAGAGTCTAGGACTTATTAGATCACTTTTTGGTGATTTTAAGGTCCAAATATCATTTGTGATTCATTCTCACATCTTTTATTTTCTTCCTCTAAAATTTAACACACTTCCCTAGAACTAGGAAAACATTGAGAAAATAATGCTTGGACAAGGTCAATTAAGTTGACCTTGTCCTATAGCATTGTTCTTAAGTGAGCTTTGAGCTTAATGTAGGTATTTTTATTCTAGATTTGTAATTGTGGTTTTCCCATGCAATATTAAATCCTAAATTGAGTATAAAAGGATATCAAATCCTCTCATGTTTGCATCCATGCATGATTAACCACTATTGCACAATTGATCCTTTATTACATGCAATATATTGGTGACTTTGAGGGCAAGTGCAATCAAGAAATTGAGGATTTGGATTCAATATTTATCCATTAAAGAAAATTTAATCTTCTTTAATTGATGCAAGTTTCTCTCCCATGATGGATAAGTAAAGGAATTCTTAATCAAGTGAGAATATCCACACATCCATTCTTCTTTTCTCTCCTTCTCCATTGAGGCTACCAACCATATCTATATTCTAGATCTTTGGTGATAATAGATCAATGCATATATAAAAACATCCTTTATTCTATATTCATTTCAAGATCTACGCATACAAGAATCTTTATGGATTTATCAAATCCCAAAATCCATCAATGAGGATTTCTCATGCAATGTGAATACTTACATTTATCTTGTTTACAATACTTTCCTTATGAATACTAAATTTCATTTCAAGGTTGATTACTTTACAAAGGATTGGCCAAGGCAAGCCCCATTCCACAATTGTTTCCCCTATTTTTCTCTGTGTAGGAACAAGTTACAAAGTTAAATTCAAAAATATTAGAAGCATTTACGTGATATCTAATTTTTTATCAGATTTGGAGTTACAAAGACTAGGTCAAAATTCTAGGACATTTTCCTAGACTAGGGTATCTATATTAGCTTGTGATTTGAGTTTAATATTTTGATAGATAATATTTATAGGAATCAAAAGCCAAAATCCAAAATTTTACACAATTTTTACATTTCTATGACAATGAAAATCAGATTTGAAGGTCTATTTGCCTCCTCTTTATTCAAGGTGAGTTCATTCTTTCTATTTCATCCCTTCACTTACTTTTATACATAAGATTTGATATCATATCTTGTTATTTTCATTTCCTTTAACATATCATTTATTTTCTTGCATATATTGACATTTCATATCACACAAATTCAACATCATGAAGGAAAGTAAATGTTAATTCATCCACTCTATTTTAGATCTTGTACTAGCACATTTCCATCTTGTTTGTGTTGTGCTAATCAAATTTATTAAGAATGAGCCTTTACGAAAAATATTTTTCTTTAATGTACAATGCATTTAGGTGATTGATCTACATTCCTAGATAGGTTTCTCAACATTTTCTATTGTAAAAGGATATCTCCTCTCCTCATTTTTCATAACATCATAAGACATTTAAGTGCAATTCATTCATGTCCAAACAATTATCAAGCATTCAAGTTATGCAATTGAGGATTTAGATTCAACATTTAAGGGCAAGCATCTAACTCAAGATATTCATCTCTTCAAGATCCATTCAAGAAAATACAATCTTCTCTAGTCGTTGAAAGTATCTCTCCCATAATGTCCAAATAGAGGAATTCTCAATTAAGAAAAAAATATCCACACATCCATTCTTCTTTCTCATTCCTCATATGGTTACCAATCATTTCTACATTATAGATCTAGGATTGGAAATCATAGATTCATGCATTTATGAATGCACCCTTGATTCTATATTTCATTTCCAAGGTCAATTCTTTAGACTTCAAACACATTCAAGCATCTTCATGAATTTGAGAAATTAATACATCTATTAATGAGGGTTTCATACAAGAAGAATCAATAATTTACCTTTTCATTACCTTTGTTTATACAATTTTTATTCAATTTCTAGTTTAATTGCTAAACAAGGGTTTGACCAAGGAAAACCACTTTTAATAACCATTTCTCCCATTTTTCTATGTGTAGGAAGATGTTATAGAGTTGTGGTTGTAGATCTAATAAGTAAAAGAATAGAAGTGGGATTTGAGAAATTTTAATTAGTTTTGAAACTACCGAGAACAAATTAACTTCTCGACTTGTCCCTAAAAAAAAGACTCACCCTTGAACTTTTGGCTGAAAATTATAGAGCATAAATTTTCTAGACTACGTTTCCCAAATTTGATTCTTATATTCTACTGACAATAAAATCCCAATCCAAAGTTGAAATATCTTCAAACTCTTTCAAGTTATATGCATTCTTTCTCTTCCCTTGCACTTACTTTCATAGATAATATTTTCTATCATTTGCTTTATCATATCACCTAAACTTTTCTTTATAGGAACACAAATACCCCCTTCACATATTAGATCTTGCATTAGCACCCTTCATCTTTTTATTTGTGCTAATCCATTTTTTTAATGGTGGGTTTGTATTCTAATATATAGACCATAATAAGAAAATGTTAGTGAATGATCTACATCTTAGCATTGCTCA
Source organism: Cupressus sempervirens (assembly GCA_028749045.1). Lineage (NCBI taxonomy): Eukaryota > Viridiplantae > Streptophyta > Pinopsida > Cupressales > Cupressaceae > Cupressus > Cupressus sempervirens. Next base: position 216,258,758 of record CM053783.1, read on the forward strand.
CCATTTTCCACTATACAAGCACAATGAATTTTTTCATTGTTTAGTCCTTCTCAAGGGGATAAGTATTGTACATAAATATAATTTTCTTTCTAATCCATATATTTGTTCCTTATTGTCATTGGTTGGAATTGAATGCTTGTATTTGGTTGTTATATTAGTGTTGTATTGACATAATCTTGACATTGATCTTGAATGAACCGACCCATTCATTTTACTTGAGATTTCTTTATAAGGATTTCTCAAATCATTTAAAAAGGGGATACTTAGTGAGTTATAATTCTTCCAAAGTAATTTTAATAAGATTCATTATTGTTATCATGATGAGCACATGTTTTATTTTGGATTGTTACATGGTTTCTATATTTCCACACTTGGAGTAAGAGATATTTATGTTGAGTAGAAGATGAAAGTGATTGAATAATGAATTAGGGTGAAACTTAAGTTCATACCTTTTTGTACTTGTTGATTTCTATTACTAGGTTGGTCTAAACTCATTATAAGAATTTAATTTCAATTGGGAAAGCTAATTTGGATTATTCTAGAATTATGTATTTGAATGGATGTTGGAAATGTTAAAATCAATCACAAAACCTTAAAATATTTCATCCTTCTTTGTGTAGTTGATTTGATGAAGCAAGGACTTGTTTAGTTCAATCTCACCATTAATCTTTTCTTGCAATGTTAGATTCAATTTATATTCCTAAATCCAATCTTTTTGCAGTTTGTTTTACTTGAAGTATCAAAGATCTTACATTTCTAAATCATTTGAAAAATTTATAGTTTTCCTATTGAATGAAAAGTGTAAGTCCCTACATAGTCACCAAAAAACCACATCATAAAACAAATTTGTATCCAATAGAAAGTCATAAGTATGTAAGGTAAACCTTGGGGTCACTTCACTTGATCACACAATTTCCTACATTGTTTAGCATTTTAACTTTTCCTGTTTACGAGAGGATTATATATATTTTTATCATCTAGGAATTGTAAGAGTTTTATCCTACTTGTCAAAGAGATCATGAAACTCAAATTAACAAAATTGGCACTAGAAGGAGACCTTAAAAAAATTTATTCATGGAAATATTTGCAAGTAGGATATTATTAGGATCAAGCAACACTAAGAGTGGGGCTGAATCAGTGTTGTAACACTTCTAATTAAATCAAACTTTTTACCACAATGCCATACAATAATTAAAATGATAAAGCATAGAAGTACAATATACAAAAAAATACTCATAATACCATGATTCATTCTTGTGGAAACCCTAACCAAGGGAAAACCCTAGTGGGGATTGAACCTACAAGATAATGCACTAATATAAAAATGTCCCTATTAGAAGACCAAAGCATGTTAGGATTCAATACATTATGTTTTATACATAAATCCCTATTAAGAGCCTAGACCATGTTAATGGTCTGTAAGCGTGTTAGGAGTTGAGAGAACAAAAAGGAGTTACTTCTCAAGGATGAAGGTTATAACCACCTTTAAGTGCTCATTATCCAATATAATGAAGTATTAAAAAAAACATTGAACTATACATAGCATCTCAATTCTTGCTTAGTTCAAATGAGGTTTGCATTTTCTCTGTTCCAACATTCAACATGAAGACTAGTACATTAAAAAAATATTTCATCACATTGCTTATCATCGGATAAAAAATTCCTTTTCTTCAAGCTACTTAGATTCTTTATTCTAGTCAACTTCAACTAGTCTTTACCAAAAGTGTCCATACACCAAAAAAATAAAATTAAAAACCATTCTATCCAAGATTTAAGTCCTTGAATATTGTCCCAATGATTATAGATAGTTGAATCACCAAGTCAATTCAATGAACTAAGCCAATTTACTCGATTATCAAAAAATTTCCTCCAATAATATCTTCCTAGACTAGTTTCACTTTGCACTAATATATCTCATACTAGATTGGATCACATACTAATATCAATGATAATAATAGTGATTCATACACATTATATATATGACACCCCTTAAGTTATGGACCCATTTGATATATCCCATGTCATCGTTGATTAAAATTATCTAACAATGCTTTGTGTTCCTTTCTTAGACTTAGGCATTTTTCACATTCTTAAAATAACAAAAATTATCACCAAAACTAACGAATATACTAATGATGTATGTTTCCATCAATGCTAACATCAATATGGTGTCTTGGCATTCACTTACAATAGTTGAAGCTCTCAAGTAGTTGATCTTTCAATACTCCCCCTTACAATATCTTCTATAAATAGCATATTGTATTTCCTTATATATATTTTTTCACTATAACTCCCCCTCTTTGACATCAATGAGAAAGGTGAGATGCAAAAATATCCTACACAGACAGACACATAGACACACAGACAAACAGACACACACACACACAGACACACAGACACACACACACACAGACACACACACACACACACACACAGACACACACACACACACACACACACACACACACACACACACACACACACACGCACACGCACACGCACACGCACACGCACACGCACACGCACACGCACACGCACACGCACACGCACACGCACACGCACACGCACACGCACACGCACACACACATGCACACGCACATGCACACGCACGCGCGCGCACACACACACACACACACACACACACACACACACACACACACGTGCGCGTGTGCACACACACACTTGCATCTAGGAAAGCATACTTCATACAAGCCATAAAATATCCAAAAACTTGCATCTAGGCAAAATACCTCATACAAGCCATAAAATATCTACAAAATTTACTTCCAAAGTTCGGAAATATGTATCCGATGACTTCTTGAGAGATTTTGCAACCTGGATTTCACCACATAGATCAAATGCAACTATCTTTGTCCCCTCAAGGATTATAGGACAACAAATAACATAATAATTTTGTGTAGTTTCTAACAATTCAAGCTCTTTATGCATTACCTCATGATTTGGAGTGAGAAGACTCCTTAATTCTAAAAATATTTTCAATATTCTTCCCTTCTCAATTTGAAGTGTATTGATCTTGTTCATTATCTTTGACACTTCCTTATCAAAATCTGAAATTGCTTGGTCTAATGTCTCATAAGTCTTTGCTAACTTCTCCAAGATTTTTTCATATTCTTTGATTGAATTTTCTAGATCAACTACATACTTAGCATATCTTGTACAATAAATTCACACTAACTTTTAATCATAAATACAATCTGTAACATATTTGATATTCTCATCAATTTACTTTGTATTACTAGTTATACTTTTGCATACCTTAGATAATCTCTTTGCCTTGTATTCTCTACTTGCCTTTAACTCACTTGCATGCTCAATTGATTTTAAGTGGGCATAAAATTTATCCCAAAATTTATCTAAGTTCTCAATAGTATCTCATTCTTGAAATAGATAAGGAATGGGAAAAAAATTGTTCATAATATCCATGGTCCCCCTCAAGATTCCCGCTTCTCTATTTTCTTTACTGATCTCTCCTTATCCTTCACAAAGGCTATCAATGATATCTTCATTAACCAATCTTCATCATAGGTTTCAAGGTATCTTTCCTTTCATACTCTCGTGAGTGACCTACTAAGGTAACTTGCCAAAAATTCTTCTAAACCTATCTTTTGAGAAGAAATGGGAGTCTTGGTGAGACTATCCATTTGATCTAACACTTTCTCTTCTCCACTTTCCATAATAGGAATATCAAGTACATCAAAACTAGTAGAAAAAATCATGAATTGTATCATCAAGTGTGATTACTGAAGGTTTACCTTCATTGGTCACTTCTCTTATCTTTGCCTCAGTCATGATCTCATGCTTCTTCTCCTTCTCCTTCTCCTTATCCTGATCAAAATATTATTCAGCCATATATTGTTCTTATAGCATTATTTCTCTAATTTCTTCATTTTAAATAATTTTTCCCATGAAAGTATCTTTTTCTTGTTCCTCTTTAGATGCAACTAAAGTGATAGATGCTCTTAACACAAAGAATTTAGGTTAAGTTAAATAATTGATTAGTGTCCTCTTCATCATCCTTATCTTTCTTAGTATTCTTAAGATCAATAAATAACCGTTACCTAAAGAGCTAGTAGCAAAGAAGATTGGGATGAAGGAGGAAAGAGTTGAAGAAAAGACTAAATAGAAATCAGATCTGAAGAAGATAATCAACATAATTAAAAATGATGAATTCAATAATTAGTTGAATAAGTATTATGACATGCATAGTAATTATGAGGAAAAGATATTAGAAAATTCAGTCATTAATTATGTTTTAAATTTCAATAGGAACCTTATAGAAAAAGGGTAGTATACCAGATGATTTATTTGAGATACTTGATGTGAGAAATCAAATATCCTTAGAGGAAGATTGTATGATAAAATAAAATACATTGCATCATATGTATGCATTGATAAGCTTTGAGGAAATGCATAGGATATTTGAGAAAGGTAAAGATATGATATATGAGATGAGGATTACCAAGATAATTGTGGGGAAATATTAGAAGATTGGAGAGGAAACAGAGAGAAATTTCTCAAGTATTGATGGGAATTGATTACAATGGTACACCTATGCTTGTACCTCAAGTGAAAGGCATAATCATTAAGGATAATATAGTATTAAAAAAAATAGGACTATTGGCTCTATCACTATTCATGAACATAAATTCATAAAGGAGACACACATTCCAACAAGAAACACACACATAGAATGAAAGCACCAATAACATAGCTTTATTGCATCAAAATACCATCCTCAAATACATATAACATTCTTGAATTTATAAGAAGCCTTCTCTATTATGGACTTTTTTGAGCTAGGGTTTTTTCCTCATAAAAAAGCATACTAAAAATAATAATTTAATGATAATTATTTACAAACTAACCCCTAAAATGGTGCTAAGTAGGCATGCACTCTTATTTTTATTAATTAAATGGTACATAGGCCTTTACATGACTCAAAAATGACACATAAGAAGTAGATAAGAAGATAGGTAACTCTAATTCAAAAATCAAGCTTTGATGCCTTCTAAAAATATAATCTCATCCTTATCTATGCATATCAACTAGCTAATCGCTGCCAAAATAAAAAATGCAGAATCGGTGCATGAAAATGCCAAATTTAGAAATTGGTAGTTAACTATCGGTTCACACATGGAGAAGCCCTAGGGTCAAAATCCAAGGAGAAATGCACATGCAAAGGTTCACACATGGAGAGGCCCTAGGGTCAAAATTGGTAGAATTTTCTCTAAGTAAAAAATCGTAGTTTCCAACATATGAGTCTTCTTGTGCTTCAACTAAAATGATGTCTAGGTGACTTGCCTTGAACTTTCCTAAAGTCGCGGTGATTTCTTGGGGATCCAAAAGTCCAATGCTTCACACTTATCCCTCACATCATTTTAGAAATCACATACCTCTTTTTGCACTTCATAAAAAATATCCATCTTGAAGTCCAATTCTTTCAGTTTCTTCTCAGCCTTGTAGACTCTCTTTATATCATCCTCAGAGGACACTACTTCAAAATATGCTCACAATAATTTTATTACTATCTCTGTTGAGCATAAGTATTCCCTAGAGTCATCATAAAAAAATTTAGCCTCTACTGTTTGAGTCCCAAATTTTACTTGCATGTCCTAGATATTTGCAAACATGGATAACATTAGTTTGTCTCCATTCTAAATTGTCTCAATTCTATCATTAATTTTATCTATCCCTTTGCCCATAAAAATTTTCAACAACATCCTATACTTTTGTCCTTTAATATTTTTAAAGCAACTAAATCATTAGACCAAGAGGAAATGTCATCTACCAAGCCAAATCATAGTTCATTATAGTCATTAACTTCCTCACATTCTCTTGTACACTATACAATAGCCACATGTTGACCTCAATGATATCTACTCTCAAATTCTCAAAACTGTGACACCTTCTGTAACAGGCATCCAAAAATGGATCCCTCTATGGTGGGGCTGGAGCTCATTTCTCAAGGGCAACCTTCAATGTTATCTCAGGGCTAGCCGGGTTAATGGGACCCACTACCACTTTCACAAACTCCTACAATATTTCATTATGTTTCTTCAAAACTAAGATCTCTTCCTCACCCTGATCTAGTTGGTAAAATACTTCCTCAAGCCCATGGTTGTCAAAAATTTCACTTATCCTTTGTGGGCTTCTATAATATAATTTCTGGCATTGGGTAATCCTCAGGAATTATGGTCTATGGATTAGGATGGGGTGGCGGGATAATAACATGTGTGACTAAATTATCTCACATGTCCCTCAAAATAAAGTCCATCTACTAAGGATCCTCTTGAGGAGGTATTATTGGTTGTAGAGCTTGAGTGAGGAATGACATTACCTTAGTTGTACTTGTAATATATGTTCTTTTACATGTATCTACTACCTATTTTGGGGTCATACCCCATAGAGACACAAATTGATGAGGTAATATGGTTGTTATAGATGCTATTCCTTTTCCTTTATTTGTACTCCTCTCTAGAGTTTTCTCTAGTCATAGATGACCTACCACTTGTGTGGTCACTGTTTGTCTTGGAGGAGATAAAGGTTGTAATAATACTGGTAGAGCTTGTTTGATGATAGTGTTAGCATGAATTCTGATGGTATTCATTTGGGGGAGTATTGTAAGGAAAATCAGATGTAGAAACAACTTCCTACACTAATCCCTTAAGGAAAGTACTGTGCAAATTCCTATTCAATCCTTGCAATTTCAGATTTGATATTATATATATATAATAATATTGCAGTCAACCATGAATATAGAAAACAAATAGAGAAAGAAAATACATAAGCACAAAGATATGCCAGTGGGGAAAAACCTTTCGGTAAAACAACCCCACCCCTCCAAAACCTTCACAATGTATTATCTTCAACACAAAGATTACAACACACTTGCAATGAAAGTTCTTTTAGGACACAGGAGACTGATTCAATAGAAACCAACAATACACCTTTCACTCTCACTTGTCTACAACCCTAAAAATGCTTATATCATGCACTTTCCATTTTTTAGGGCAACTTGCAAAGAACAACTGTATTAGAATTTTACCATTCTTCGTAAAAGTAGGAACCCAATTTTTTTTCAAGCCGATGCCCCAAACCCTGTGTGCTAGATGGAGATTCGAGTGTACAATACTTAATGATCAATTACCACATGTCTTCACATCTTCACCCATCATCATATCTTCTAAAGATATCTCTTACACATTATAGGAATCCAACATAACTATTTTAGTCATGATCTCCTTACACACAATTTAAGATGCCAACACATGCAAGTGGAGTGACACATCAACATGCCAACTAGACATGTACACTCACACTTAATTACATTATTTGCAAAAAATATATTCACAAAAAAAATGATAAAAATAGGAATTATACAAGGTTGAGACACCTTAGTCCTAACATTCTCCCACTTGTCAAACACCTTGTAAGAGCAACAGGAACATAACAAGAACTAACCACTATAGGCCAAAAGGCCATAGACTCTGAACATCATTTGAACTTCTCTATGTCCAATAGTTTTGTTAATGCATCTACAACATTATTTATAGTATGTACCTTCTCCAAATTTACGTTTCCATCTTCCACCATATCTCTCACAAAGTGAAATTGCACATCAATGTGGTTTGTTTTGGTATGGAAAGTAGGATTCTTCACAAAGAAAATAACACTTTGATTTTCACACCAAATAGTAATCTATCCTGCATCAACATCAATATCAAAACACAATCTCCTAAGCCAAATGGTTTCCTTACTGAATGAGTAGCAACCATGTACTCAACTTCTATAGTACACAAAACAACCATAGGTTGTTACTTACTCATCCAACTGATGGCACCACCAAACATAGTGAACACATATGCAATTGTGGATCTCCTGCTATCAATATCACCTGCCCAATCTAAATCCACAAACCCACAAATACAAATTGAATGCAGAGCTCCATGATAATTACCATGATAAGAAATGGAGTAATCTGATGTACCCCTCAAATATCTGACTACTCATTTAACTTCATCCCAATGTACCCCTCCAAGATTAGCCATAAATTGACTCATAACTCCCACTGCTTGGTCAATGTATGGTCTAGTACAGACCATAGCATACATAAGACTACTAACTGCACTAGTATAAAGTACTCTACTCATGTCCTCCACCTCACTAAGAGATTTTGGACAATCATTTATAGATAACTTTGTTCCCATAGAAACAAGAACACATAATGGTCTACAATCTACCATGTTGAATCTGTCCAACACAAACTTCACGTACTTACTCTGACTCAACCAAAGTTTTCTGTTAGACCTATCTCTACCAATTTCCATACCCAAGATGTACCTTTCTAGCCCAAGATCTTTCATCTCAAACTATGTTGACAACTGAGATTTAAAATCAGAAATCATACCCTTACCCTTCCCAAACAACAACACATCATCAACATATAATGCAACAATAAGAAGGCAATCATTATCAACTCTGAAATAAACAAAATGATCTGATTTTGATCTTACAAATCCAATTGACAACACAAAGGCATCAAACTTAAGGTACCACATCCTAGGAGATTGTTTCAAACCATACAAAGACTTATTTAATCTACAAACTAAAGATTCTTTACCTTTAACAATGTAGTGCTAAGGTTGTGACATATAAATATCTACCTCCAAATCACCATGAAGGAAAGCTATCTTCACATCCATCTGTTCTATCTCTAAATTATATGATGTAGTAAGAGATAATATAAATCTAATGGATGTCAAATTTGCAATAGGAGATAATATTTACCATAATCTATTCCCTCTACCTATGAGTACCCCTTCGCAACCAATCTAGCTTTGTACCTTTCAATACTACCATCTGCACAAAATTTCTTCTTGAACACCCATTTGCTATGAACAAGTTTTTGTCCTTTAGGAAAAGGTACAAGGTCCCAAGTTTTGTTTTTATCCAATGAAGCCATCTCATCATCCATGGCCTCAATTGAGGAACCTGCATCTTCCACATCCAAAGCCTCTTTCATAGATCTAGGCTCATTAGTGTTAGTAATCAAAGAAAAGGCACAACTAGAATCTAACATAGAATAACCAAACCTTTCTGGCTTCTTTATTACTCTGATGGATCTCCTCAAGGGTTGAGGTTGAGGTTTTTCTTCCTCTTCTTCTGAACTATCAGAGCTACTAGAGCTCTCCTCATCATTAGACCCAAATGGCCTTTCTGTTTAGTCTTCTCAGCGGTAGGAGGCAACTGAACAATGTCTTCTTTCTTCTATTTTTCATCTAGTTGTAGCACAATAGGAGAAGATATCAGCTCTCTAAAAATAACATTTTTGCTATACACCACCTTACTAGTTGCAAGGTCCCAAAGCTTGTATTCCTTCACACCAACACTGGATCTGATGAAAATACATTTGACAACTTTGTTTTCCAACTTAGATCTTTTCTTGTTTGGAAAATACGCATAATATTCACAACTAAAAACACAAAGATGTTGAATTGAAGGCTTCTTACAAGACCACACCTCCATGGGTGTCTTACCAACAAGAGCTGATGGAGGAGATCTGTTAACCAGATAGCAAGCAATACCATTGCTTCAGCTCAAAAATTTTGTTCAAGATTAGCTCCACTAAGCATACCCCTAGCCTTCTCCACCAATATCCTATTCATTCTTTCTACAACTCCATTTTGTTGTGGGGTATAAGGAGTTGTCTTGTGCCTCTCAATACCTCATTCTTTATAGAATTGTTCAAACTCTGCTGAGAAAAACTCACCACCATTGTCAATTCTCACACACTTAATCTTCTTACTAGTCTGATTCTCTAAAAGGGCTTTAAATTCCTTGAACTGACTAAAGATTTGTGGCTTACTTTTTAGGAAATAAATCCATGTCCTTCTACTGTAATTATGTATGAAAGATACAAAAAATATTGACTTGGATATTGAAGGAATTTTTACAGGACTAAATACATCAGGATGAATAAGATCCAAAACATTAGAAGATTTGTGAGAACTGGAGTAAAACTTAACATGATTTTTTTTTACCATAGACATAATGTTCATAGAAGTCAAATTTGAGATTACAATCATTTAACCCCTCAATGTGGTTCTTATTTTTCAATATTTTGAGACCCTTCTCACCAATATGGCCAAATCTCATATGCCACAATATTTTCTTTTTTGCAAGAAGCTTTCCTTCCAATGTGTTTGCACCCTTAGGTACACATGTTGCACTATGATTAGAACCAATAACCACAATCTTGTTTATCGCTCATTCATATGGTGGGGATGAAGTGATAGCTACTCTCTTCTTTGAAACATAAGAATTATTGCACTGAGAAATGCATGCATCAAGCTGAAATAGGGTACCTCTTCTAGTACCCTTACCAAGCACCATAGCTCCTCTCATCATCTTGCATCCATCTTTAGAAAAAATAACTTGTACACCTACAACATTCAACATACTTACAAATAATAGGGTTCATGCCAAACCAAGGTTGTGCATTACCCTGTTGATCCCCTTTACTTATCCGTCAGGGATTCTGATAGTGACCCATCCTCATCCAACTATATTTAGGTGAGAATCATCACCCACATACATCTTTCCACCATAAAAAACTTCATACTTTGAGAACCAGCTTCAATGAGAGGTCATGTGGAAAGAAGCACTCGAGTCTATGAACCACACATCATCAGATGCATGTGCTACCAAGGCTACAATGAAAGAATCACCATCTTCTTGAGATTTTTCTAAACCTAAATTTGAGGACTTCTTCTTCTTCTTTGGCTCTTTACAATCTTTATGGAATTTCCTAGTCTTATCAGAGTTCCAACATTTTTCCTTTGAATTTCTAGGAGTCTTTGATTTTCCATGGGATTTGGATCTACCCTTTCCAGACTTGTCATTTTGCTTCCCTCTATCATTGGATCTCTTGCGAACAACAAGAGCTTCTGTAGTTGAATCTAAAGACTTTCTCCTTGTCTTAGATAACAATGAAGACACCACATCATCCATTTTGAAAATGAATAAAGTACTTCCAAGATCCAACACAAGATGGTCCCATGAATCCGACAAGGAACATAATAGGGTCATACATTGATCCTCCTCCTCTATCTTGACACTAGATGATATCAACTATGAAATTAGTGAATTAAAAGCATTTACATGATCTACAAAAGATCCTCCTTCCTCCATTCTTAGAGAATACAACTTCTTCCTTAGGAACAATTTGTTCACTAGAGATTTGGCCTAATACATAGACCCAAGCCATGTCCACAAATTATTTGTGGTGTTCTCATCAAGAACATTCAGGAAAACTAAATAAGCTAGACATAGTCTAATGAGACCCTTAGCTTTTTGATCCTTGAGCTCCCAATCTACTTGAGATATTAATGCAGGTTTCACATCAAGTGAAACCACCTCCCATAGATCACGATCTTCAAGCAAGTCTTCCATCTTGAGTTTCCATAACTCACAATTACTGTCATTAAATTTCTCCACCTCCATTTTTCTGTATGATGAACTAGCCATATCAATTTGCACATAAGATTTAGAATACTCTACATAAAAATACCACTCAACTTGAGATTAGCACAAAAAAAACTACCCAACAACTAGGATAAAAAATTGATCAATCTCCGATACCACTTGTAAGGAAACTCAGGTGTGGAAACAACTTCCTACACTAATCCCTTAAGGAAAGCACTGTGCAAATTCCTATTAAATCCTTACAAATTTTAAATTCAATATTATGTAAACAATAATATTGTATCAACCATGAATACAAAAAATAGATAGAGAAAGAAAATACATAAACACAAAAATATGCTAGTGGGGAAATACCTTTCGGTAAAACAACCCCACCCCTCCAAAACCTGCACAATGTATTATCTTCAACACAAAGGTTACAACACACTTGCAATGCAAGTTCTTTTAGGACACGAAAGGTTAATTCAGTAGTAACCAAAAATACAGTTTTCACTCTCACCTATCTACAACCATAAAAATGCTTATATCATGTGCTTTCCATTTTTTAGGGAAATTTTCAAAGACCAATCATATTAGGGTTTTACCATTCTCTATAAAAGTAGGAACCTAATTTTTTTTGGCCAATACCCTAAACCCCATGTGATAGATGGAGACTCGAGTGTACAATACTCAATGATCAATTACCACATGTCTTCACATCTTCACTCATCATCATATCTTCCAAAGACAACTCTTACATGTCCTAGGAATTTGAAATAACAATTTTAGTCATGATCTCCTTACACACAATTCAAGATGGTGACACATGCAAGTGGAGTGACACATCAACATGCCAACTAGACATGTACACTCACACTTAATTACATTATTTGCAAAAATACATTTACAAAACAAATAATAAGAATAGGAATTACACAAGGTTGAGACACCTTATTCCTAACAAGTATCCTAAGCATTAGATATAATGTGGTAGTATTGACATGTTGCATTCATGACTATGTTTGTCATTGATGTCAACGTAACAGTAATTCTATGAACACTGATAGAGTAGCAGACATAGATCAAGGTCATATAGATAAATTTTTTATTATCAGATGATGCATAGTTATGAACATGTTCCACACCGTGTCCTGATGTAGAGGCAAAATGTGTATAACATAAGTCAAAGATATGTTAAATTTATAAGTGATTTACATATAGTAGTACAAACATAGAGCAACTATAAAATATTTTTTGATAATTGCTTTATATCTCTTAACAAAGATATAATTTGGAGATGCACAATTAGATAGTGATAGAAGATAGTCTGATGGAGACATCAGTGAGTGCACAAGCCCTAGTGTCTCACATATGATAAGTTGTATAGAATGTAAGCTGACAATGTTATTGTAATTGTGAAATAATTAATTATCATATTATAATTAATTGGAAAAGCCTCAAGGCCAACTCAAGGAATTATTTTGAAGATAGGGTATAAATGAAAGATATTTTCTTTGTTTGTAAGTGTTGAATGTGAAGTGCGAAGTGTTCAAAGAAGTGCAAACAAGAGTAGAGTAATTGGTAAATGTGAGTAACTAATCCAAGGGATTATTGGATGCAAAGTTTGTGATTTGGTATAAAGATCAGAAGGAGAAAAAGTCTAGTTGATAGGACAAAAAAAGACGAAGGAGCAGTGCAATTCAATTCTATTATTCTACAAGGAATAATATAGAGATAGTTTGGACAATGGGTTCATTGGTCTTTCCCATGAAGCTATTTGTACAGTGGGTTCATCTACCTTCTACAACTCTTAACAAGGTTGGAATCTCCTAGTAGGGATTGATATGTACTGAATGTTTTTATAGCTAGACTCTTAATAGGGTCCATCCTCTAACAAGGAATATTTATATTAGTACATTATCTGGTGGGTATCATCCCCATCGAGGTTTTCCATCAGACCAAGGGTTTCGCTAATTAACATATCTAATGTTATTGTGCATTTGTATCTTGTTGTGATTTCTAATTATATTGCTCATATGGTTAATATTTAATAAAGTTGATAATTGTGATATTAGTTGAATAATTGATTCACGCCCCCCTCTGAGTTATATTGGTGGACTATATATTCTAACAATTGGTATCAAAGCATCAGGTCCTTGAAGAGAAAGCCTGCCAACTTTGGGAGATCAATGACGAGTTATTTTAGAAAGGACAATCCTAAATTTGCTGGAGTCAAATATGATAGCTGTAAAGAGAAGATGGAGACTCATCTACTATGTATGGGTCTAGGTTACTGGCTTTTGATAAAAGACAACAAGATGACTATGAAAGAAGAAAAGATTAAAGAATACAATGAAGCAGAAATATATTTGTTCATGTGTAATATATGAGCTAGAGAGCCTTACTATAAGCTCTTCCTAAGAGTGAATATAGTCAGGTAAGATATTTGACAACATCCCATCTAATTTGGAAAGCACTAGAATCTAGTTTTGAAGGAGATAAACATACACAAATTATAAGATTGAAAAACTAGAAATGTTTGTTTCAAGATGCTAAAATGATGGAAGACAAATCTGTAAGAAGCTATGTTGGTAGGATATCTAAGATTTTTGTAGGAATCAAGGATATGGTAGAACCAAGGAAGAACATGAGGTTGTGTGGAAGATTTTCCAAACTTTGACATCACCATTCATGCAAGTAGCATAGATAATTGAATTGTTGATACCTTGTAGTAAGAAGTTCACCAGGGAAACCTTGCTTGGAAGATTGGTAGCAACAGAAGTAGGTTTGAGATAGTCTAGAGATTTGAAAAGAGTGGAGACAACCTTTAGTGCCTTAAATGTTTGGTCAAGTTTTTGTAGTAGTACAAGCACTCATGGAGATTTTTTCTAGCAATAGTAGAACCAGATCTGATGAAGATATAGAAATTAAAGAAGGTATAACCCTTCTTGTGAGAAGAGAACTAGATGGCAAGAATATCTTTAAATGTTAGAATTATAATTAATTTGGTCATTATGCATTTAAATATCCTAAAAGAGAAAAGTATAAGGGAAATTTTAAGCATAGAAGACTTAGAAATTATTTGTATGCAAATGAAAATGATGAGCTAGGACTTGTAGCCATTAAAGAAGATAATACTGACATAGAAATTAGAGAGGAGAAAGCTCTAGTTTCTCAAGTTGAAAAGAAATCTGATTGGATTATAGACAATGGATATTCATATCACATGACTAGAGATATGAACAAGTTTTTTAAATTTAGGAATCATGATGGAGGTATTGTTAGATGTTTGTAACAATGCAACTTGTCACATTACATGGATAGGATCTGTTACTCTTGATGGAAATACTAACACTAATGATGTTTATTTTGTTGATGGTTTAAAGCATAATTTTTTGAGTGTTGGATAGTTGGTGGATAAAGGTTATCAATTGTAATTCACAAAAAAAACTTGCATTATCAAGGATAAAAATAGTAAGTTGATTGGAATAGGAACAAGACCAGAGGTAATGTATTTCAGTTGAATCCCATTGAGATGACATGTTTGGTTGCCAAAGTGGATAAAAATTGGTTATGACATAGAAGGTTATGTCATATAAACTTTGATAACATTATGAAGGTTAGTAGCACATTTGCATTTAAAGATCTGCCCAAGATAATAAAGCCTACTAATATTGTTTGCAAGTAATGTATCTTGGCTAAGTAGAAGAAGGTGAAGTAATTGAGAGGGGAGGGGTGAATCATTTACCACAAAAATAAATCCCAGATCCCTTAGATGTCAATACAAATCAAAACATAAAATTTGATTAAACTGTATTCTACTATTACTCGACAAACACATAGGCACTCGGTTAACACTAGCAAATACTGCAACTTAGCAAGTACTGAGAATCAACTGTAACTTGGCAATAACTGAATATAATGATCTTAATGTGAATAACTATGATTAAACTTTAATTTAACTTAATTGTATACACATAAAAGAAATAGCATGAACACAAGTGGCACCAAGATTTAATGTGGAAACCCAATTTGGGAAAAACCACCAATTGCAACTAGTTACTAATTTCACTCTTCTGAAGCGAGCCTTGTTAGGAGCCAACCCTATTAAAGGTTACAAAACACACTATTAGGTGTGACCTTGTTAGAGGATTCAATCACCTTGTTAGGAGTGGCCTTGTTAGAGGTCTTCAAGACACTTCAAATAGAAATACCACCTTGTTAGAGGATTTACAAATAACTGTTAAACCAACTCTATTAAGAGATTTAAATAAGTAATACAATGGTTAGAGAGTAATAATGAGATGACCTGATTTCTAATGAAACTAAATTTCTGATTATAGATCTCAATTCTGGCTTGTATACTTGATCTTTTCTGATCGAATGTATCTTTGCAACTCAACAAGGATATTCTGCTTATGCTTCTAATTCACTTCCTGTAAGCATCTTCAAATCTTCTATTGTCTTCCACACATTCAATCCTCAACTTGACCTTATATCTATATCTTACACATTGTCAAGTCTGCTTGAATATAATTTAGAATACTTAATATTCATCTCCTTAGTCAACTAGAACCAAAAAACAAATGAATTGAACTCGATATGCCAAAACAAGAAAATCCTTTGTTAGCCGACCCTGCTTGGTAGACACTAACCAAAAGAGATTTTCTTTCATTAATCAAGTGAGCTTAGTTAACACTAGTTCTCATGCCAACTTACTTTGTCTCCTAAGTGAACTCAGTAGACATTGCCTTCTATAAATTCTCTTTGGTAACCAAGTGAGCTCGGTTAACACTCATTATCTTCCAAATTTCCTTTGTCTCCTGAGTGAACTTGGTAGACATTGACTTCTAAACTTGGCATACACAGGAGTGCTCAACAGACATAGAGAACTATCTTCATTTCCTGACTGAGCTCGATAGACATTGACTGGTGACTATATGACATTTTGTGTAACATCAAAGACGATATACAATTGATCAATTATTTTCAATAATCTCCCTCTTTGGCATTGATGGCAACACAACATGTCATAATACAATGAAATTTTAGAGCAAAAATAAAGTAAGGAACATATCCTTAGTTTCATTTTGATTCTCATCTATGAGAACTCCCTCTATTAGTGTGAACTCCCTCTATCTCCAGTCTTCTCCCCCTGTCAAAACTCTTTTGTCTTCAACATCTTCATTTGATAGCAAAAATCTCCCTTTATGATATCATACCAAGTTCATCTCCTTTCTCAGATATCTTTAAACAAAATTTCTATGAAGTTTGTACTATCCCTCTTTATAAAATTTTGTATTATATGACAACAAAATCTCCCTCTTTGACATCTCATGCCAAAAATAATATTCAGAGAATATTAGTGTACCTTATGTACCGATTCATATGCAATATACTCTTTTCAATACTGCATCAACTGATTGATCTTCAACATGCTCTGGTTGATGCATCACTAAACTTCAGATAGAGGAATGCCCCCTAACTTACCTCTTATATACAAAAATGCATCCTTAGATAATGGCTTAGTGAATATGTCTACAATTTGTTCTTCAATTTTCACATATTCCAATCTTACCTCTTTATCTTGTACCAATTTTCTCAAAAAGTGATATTTTATAGCAATGTGGTTAGTTTTAGTATGCAATACCAAATTCTTTGATATGTTGATTGAATTGGTGTTGTCACAGAAGATAACCATTAGATCCTTGATTTCTATCTTCATACTTGCCAATAGTTGCTTGAACCAAACAACATTGGAACAATTAATTGCTGCTACCACATATTTTTTTTCTGCTATGGACTGAGAAATGCAATTATGCTTCTTGCTTGTCCAAGATACTAGTCTTTTACCAAGAAAGAATGCTCCACCACTAGTGCTCTTTCTGTCATCAACACTTCCTACCCAATCAACATCTACGAAGGATTTCAAGTCCAGATGGCCTCATTTCTTGTACCATAATCCATAATCCATAGTCTTTAGTACCCTTCAAATACCTCATGTTTCTCTTGATTTCTATCATGTGATTTTCTTTGATGTTGAGAATTTTGCCACCATACCAACTACTAATGCAACATCAGGCCTAGTATGTACAACATACTATAATTTTACAATCATTGATCTATATGTGGTCTGATCTACCTCCTTGGAATAATCATTTTTGAGAAAGCTTATGTCCATTAGAAATAGTTGTTCCATCTAGATTTGAATCTTCCATTCCAAATTTATTTAGTATCTCCTTGATATATTTAGACTGAGTAACATAGATACCATATTTCTTCTGTTAAATCTACAATCCAACAAATAATTTTATCTCTCCAAACATGGACATCTCAAATTTTGTACTCATCTCTTCTGAAAATGTTTTGCACAAGTCATCATTTCCAATAAAAAATGCGTCATCCAAAAATATTTCTGCCAATACAATCTTCTTTTTTGGTCCTTCTTTGATATACAGGCTGCTATTATCATTTGTTCTTTGAAAACCAATCTTTATCAAGTAGTTATGAAGTCTTTCATACCACTTAAATTTTTGAAATGCTTTAAAATTTTCTTTCAAATACATTATAGTCATCATTATACAATAATTATCAACAAAAAGAATAAAATACTTCTCCATAGTAACTCTCTATTCCAAAAGGTCCACATAAGTCTGTATAAACTAGCTCCAAGACTTCTTTAGAATAAAAGTCCTTGCTTTTGAAACTTGTCTTTCCCATGTTAACAATTTGACAATTTTCGCATAGGCCTATATTAGGTTTCCTCAGACTAGGAATACCTTTAACTGTTCACTTCTTGCTTATCTTGATTAGATTATCAAAGTTCACATGACATTACCTTTTATGCCACAACCAATTTTCTTCTACTTGAGAAATAAAATATGAAATTTCACTGAGATCTAGGTAGAATAGATTACCTTTAGTTTGTCTACCAGACCCAACCAAATTTCTTTTTCCATCCAACAGTTTGGCCTTCCCATTCATGAATTCTACCTTGAATCCAATGTTATTCAACTGTGCCACACTCAGTACATTATTCTTTAGTCCTTCAACCCAATAAGCATAATCACATCTAAGTTCATAGGTTAGTGAGATACAACCTTTTCCCTTTATGCAACAAGCTTCATTATTTCCAAATCTAACACTTCCACCATCATAGTGTTCCATATGTTCAAACTTTGATTTGTCACCAGTCATATGATGAGAGCAATCACTATCAATAATCCATGTATCATTCTTACTAACATGATAAATAAGTGCCATTTTATATGTCTCATCATCTGATTCATCTTTTACAACTATATATACCATTTCATCATCTTCACTACTATCTGAATCTTTAGCCATAAAATAAGATATATTACCTTTTTCCTTTAGTCCTTGTAGCTCTTGAATTCCTTCTTTCCTTTGAACTTATTATTTTTCTTTTCATCTTTTCCTTCTTTGTTGGGACATTTTGTAATGATGTGACCAACTTCTTCACATGAAAAAAATATTAGAGGAATCTTACCTTTATACTTTCTTCTACCTTTGGAATATTTTCTTACAAGTAGGGCTTCAAAAACTTCAAGATCACTGTCTAAACTTTCATCCTCTTCTTCACTTTTTGATTGTTTACCTTTTGATTTTCCACTTTGTTTTGAGTGAAAGCTTGGCTTCAAATGAAGACTCAAAACCTTTAGAACTAGGCATATAATTATCATAGCTATCCAACTTAAAAGATGTCAATCTTCCCACTAGAGCATCTAGATTTATCTTATTATTTGGATCACATCTCATCTCTTGAATAGCAGACACTCTAATTGCATAGATAGGAAGAAGGGTTCTGAGTACCTTGCTTACAACTATTTTTCCATCAATGTCTCTTCTAGATGCTTTGATTGCACTCACGCTTGTTAAAATTCACTCAACATATTTTGTAATGTTTTCACCCTCTCATCTTCATTTGATCAAATTGGCCTCTAAGACTTTCTACTTTGGCTCTCCTTACATTGTCATCACCTCCATAGATGTCTTTCAGTTTGGTCCACATGTCATGAGTAGTGGCATATCTTATCTTTTGACATCATCAAACTTAGTATAATTAAGATCTAATGCAATAGCAATCATCATGATGCTATGATTTTTCTTTTCAACAATCTCTTCAACTATCAATGTTCCAATATGATCCTTGTATTGGTTATCAAGATATCTACAACCTGAATCGCTGATAGTTTCAAAGTGTAACCTCATAAGTTATTTCCATGCTACAAAGTTGTCATTGTTCAACTTGGGAATCTCTCTTCTATAAGGCATCCTAATCTATTAATGAGGTCCTTGAAACCTTCTCTGCAAGCACCAAAATCTCTAATAACATTTTTTAAAAATATAAGAGGAGTAACTAAGAGGGGAGGGGTGAATTAGTTACCACAAAAATAAATCCTAGATCCCTAAGATGTCAATACAAATCAAAACATAAACTCTGATTAAATTGTATTTTGCTGTTACTCAGCAAACACATAGGCACTTGGTTAACACTAGTAAATATTGCAACTCAACAAGCACTGAGAACCAACTGTAACTTGGCAATAACTAAATATACTAATCTTAATGTGAATAACTATGATTAATCATAAATTTAACTTAGTTGCATACACATAAAAGAAATAGTATGAACACAAGTGACACCAAAATTTAACGTGGAAACCCAATTTGGGAAAAACCACCAATTGCAACTAGTTACTGATTTCACTCTTCTAGATTGAGCCCTATTAAGAGCCAACCCTATCAAAGGTTACAAAACACACTATTAGGTGTAACCTTGTTAGAGGATTTAATCACCCTGTTAGGAGTGTCCTTTTTAGAGGTCTTCAAGACACTTCAAATAGAAATGCCAGCTTGTTAGAGGATTTACAAATAGTTGTTAAGATAACTTTGTTAAAAGACTTAGATCACTGCTATAATGGTTAGAGAGTAATAGTGAAATGAACTGATTTCTAATGCAACTGAATTGTTGATTACAGATCTCAAAATTTTGGCTTGTATACTTGATCCTTTCTAATCAAATATATCTCTATAGCTCAACAAGGATATTCTACTTATCTTTCTAATTTTTTTCCTCTAATTATCTTTGATGAAGGGTGCTCCCCTTAATACCATAAACCATAATAGAGAACAAAGAAACATCAAAAAATGTGATAACAAAATATGGACTTCTTATTTACTCTGTAAATGCAAAATTATAGAATTCACAAGTACAATATGCTAACCCACATGGGTGCCTTCATTACAATAATCTGCAAGACTAAGCTGCCAACTACCACCTAGAGCTCCCCTAGACAATGTTCAGGCCTATCTTCAATAGATAATTTTATGCCACCTAAGAAGCCTCTAGATGCCCAAACTTAACACCTAGGGTTGACAAACCTTGATAATACTTATAAAGTTGGCTAAATACATATTTGACAAATTATTTTAGAAATTTTGGTAGCTCAACTTCTGAAGGCCATAACTCTCAAAATGTTGCTCTGATTGGCTATTATAACCACTTTTTGGAAACACCAACTCTTGATAAATAGGTTCAAAACCATGCAAGCACCTTTCTGTTGAGTTTTTGGACCTCATCCAAGCACTCTAAGGCCTTCAACAGTGAGCCTAAACATTTTTCTGCGATTTTTTCCATCAAAAATCAATAATATCTTCTCTAATACTTAAGTTGGAACAATGAGATTTTTATGGTAGGCTTATAACTCTAAAATGAACCGTTATGTAAAAAATGAAAACATTCTGAGCTCATATGACAAACATACTAAAAATAACAAGCTTCCATCAATAGTAACCACCATGTCTACTAGTCTTTATTAAAATAGAAAAAACTGAAGAGAAATATTTTTTTTGGGTGATGCAACATTTCTCTTACACTCAACATGCTCTTACATTAGACACCTAGGGTAATTTGAGAAGTGACTATCACATCTCAGGTGTTTAGAGGAAAATCAAAGATTGGTAACCTCCTCCATTGCTAACTGTGATGAATCCTTTACTAGTCTCTCTTTCCATTTGACCAGGTATTCCTCATAGGTTTTGTTCCTTGTACTTTTGCTAATATGACTATCCAGTATCTCCTCAATCTACTTTGTAGTCAAGCTAGTTGCTGGAATACTCCACTGCGATTCTGCAACTTCATCTCCATCACCTCTTTCATAATACTCTGTCAAATCTAAAATATTAAATACTAGTGAAATATTCAATTCAACTAGCAACTCCACTTCATAAACATTTCTAGAACCATGCCTTTTCGCTATCTTGCATGGTCCAAACTTCTTCATCTTTAGCTTATTATATGTACCCATTGGAAAATGCTCCTTTCTCAAATGAACCATGACTTCATCTCTAACCTAAAATTCTTTATACCTCCTATTCACATCTACCTTAGCCTTGTACTAGTTACTTGTCTTTATGATGTGCTTCCTCACCTTCTCATGGATGTTCTTCAAATGTTTAGTAAAATCTTTTGCTTCAACACTACTTAACTCTCCTTTATCCAACTGTTGTAATTCAAAAGCATTTCTAGGACTACTCCCATATACAATTTAGAATGGTGATTTGCTAATACTCATGTTGACAGAATTATTATATGCAAATTTTACCTATGGTAAAATCATATCCCATCCTTTTGGTTTATTTCCAACTAAGCATCTCAACAAGTTTCCCAAACTGTGATTCACAACTTCTGTCTATCCATTAGTTTGTGGATGATGTGATGAAATAAAATTAAATCTATCTTCAAATTCTTCCATAATGTACATAAAAAATACTCAACAAATTTGGTATCTCTATGTGAAACTATACTCTTTGATAGACCATGTAATCTCACCACTTCTTTGAAAAAACAACTATGCTACATGAACAACATCACTAGTCTTCTTGCAAGGAATACAATGTGCCATCTTAAAAAAATTGTCAACCACCACAAAAATGGAATCATGCCCACATTGTGTCCTTAGTAATCCAACAACAAAATCCACACTAACATCCTCCCATGGCTTCTCGGTGTAAGAATTTGTCTTAAGGAAAAATCACCCAAGACCAAGAAGCACAATAACTAGCACAAAATAGTCCAAGAGAGTATGATCAGAATAACAATATGATATTCATTTGATGTTTGATTGACGTACAAGTACACTAGGAGAGCTTGAATATAAAGGTCTCTAGAATGCTTTTAGAATGTCTAGGAGTTAGTAATATGATAAGCCTCACAATTAAGCACATGTCCACCAAGAGTGGATTATCCTCCATTGAGGACATGAGTTAGTGCGTTGATGAGAGGATAAGCCTACAAAGATGTGTTACATAAAATTATATTGTAGACACCATGTGCTTAATTAAGAGTGTGAACAACTGTGTTGTCAACATGACAACTCAGTTAATTATGCAAACTGCAGTGTTGTAGACATCATGTGCTAAAATAGAGTTGCTTACTCCTATGTTGTCAACATGACAACTCATATGAGTACACAAACTCCTAGGTGTCTAACCTAATAAATAATAAAATAATGTATTTATCCTAAGTAAACTTAAGTAAAGTGTAAATATAAATTTTTTACACTAACACCTCCCCTTAAGTGCAACTTAGGGGAATTTACTTAATCTCACAAAAGCTATTATGAAAGCATAATGGGTATCAACTACTAGGCCATGTTAGGTACCCATGTAAAAATGCAATGCTATACATATAATGCAATGCAATGCAATGAAATCTGTTTGAAAATGGGAAAAGAGGGAAAACCTCATGGGAAAAACCCTCCCACAAAAAGAGAGATAAGTACAATAAAGAAAGATGTGTGTATGGATGGAGTAATCAAGACCACACACCCCCCCCCCCCCCCCCCCCCCCCCCATTGTGACATACATCATGCATATACAATAGAGAATGCCTTCATGAAATCCCCCCTTAGTGAAGGATCTCCAGATGATGAGTGCTTGAAGACAAAAGAAAATTCAATGCCTGCAAATAACATTTCTCCCTTTAGAAAGAAGATACACCAAGTATAGGTGCAAGTATGCTTCCCACTATGGATAAGAATATGGAAGAGGGATCCATATGTAGTATGGTGTGGATGCTACCTCTGAAGTCTGCTCATATGTTGACAAGTCCTTGATGAATGAAGATGCCACGAACCAAGCTGGTCAATGCCCAAAAGAAGGTGGCAAACAAGGTAACATGTCCATGTATGAAGCTAAATCAACCTCCAAAGATGATGAAGCACCTTGATAGGAAGATATGGTAAGAGAATAAATGTTACCTTCCCTTAATGATGTATGCATGCCCATGGAAGAAGCTCCTTGATGACTAAAGAAGATGTACCATGAAAGCTGAATAATGTTCCTCCTTGTGGGAAGAAATGGTGCATTAGGTCTAGTAGAGAATACTCCCCAACTAGTAGGAAGAATCCTCAAAAAAATGATGTCTAAGGAAACTGGTAGACAATCTCCAAAGACTGATATGACTCCTCATAAGTGAAAGAGTTCTTCTCTATCTGCTATAAAGAAATGTCTACAATCATGTCAAAATGATCAAGTGGTTGAGGGTTAGAGTATGCCCTCACAATGAGTGAAGAAGTCTCCTCAACAAAGAGAAGATTGATGTCATCAATGATGTCTCCCACATCTTCAATGAGAGACTCCACAAACAACCCTGCAATGTCTGGAAGGAAGTCATCCCATGAAGTTGAAATAGGAAGACATGGTATATCCTACTATACTAAATTAGGAGCTTTTGTGGTTGGAACTGGATCAGTAGAAGCAACAAGATCATCAGGAGGTGGGATCTTATTTGGAGTTGAAGGTACTATAACCAGAGTAACTAAAAATAGAATATGTTTTGGAAAGGGAGGAATTGTGAGATCTCCATATGCTTTTCAACGACCTATCCAAATGTCATAAGGATGATTGAATGACTTCAAAGCAAAAATGATTGACACTAAAATAAATGACATCCAAAATTATTTTAACAGGTGGTAGAACAAGGGAAGAGGGTAGTTCTTTGGAACATAGATAAGGAAATACTTCCTTATGCTATCTTCTTAGATGACCAATTATCAAGGCACTCCATTTTTGATAGTTCCTCTTTGTCAACCTAGGTCTTACACCAAACTGACATGTGAGACAAAACTCCATGAGATCAATGAATATATGCACCCCCAAAAATGCAAAAATAATCAATTGACCCCCCCCTCCTCCCATAATGTATGATTTGGCACTTTATGCTTAGTGCATTTAAAATAGTCCACTCGCCAATTTTGGACGTAGTGGACTTCTGATTTTGTTGTTTACAACCTCCTCTAAGAGTTCAAATCTAGAACTTTACAATGTAGCTTAGAAATACAACAATTTTGAAGCAATACAATGCAAAGAAAGGACCTATTTTTGAAAGTGGTGTTTCTGTCCACACAAACCTATAATCTAATTGTAGATCTAGAAAGTAGATGAAAAAATACACTTTCAAAAAAAAATGGAACCTATTTATGTGTCTAGATGATCCTGTACTAAGCCTTTGAGGTTGCAAAAATTGGGATTTGTGATTTATAGAACAATTCAGGAATAAATATCTCAAAAATCCTACACCAATATGTAGATCACAAAATTATACCCCAAAACAAAAAAAAATTGCTCGAACAAAGGAGTCCGTATG
Source organism: Cupressus sempervirens (assembly GCA_028749045.1). NCBI lineage: Eukaryota > Viridiplantae > Streptophyta > Pinopsida > Cupressales > Cupressaceae > Cupressus > Cupressus sempervirens. Next base: position 216,283,914 of record CM053783.1, read on the forward strand.
AGGGAGATATCGTTGTTTGAAAATCACCTCTAAAATTATTTTTCTTGAATCGCTATCGTCACACCTCCAAAAATCAATTGATTTTAGATTTCACCTTAGATGTCTGATTTTGATGAAACAAAAGTCAATTTGGGAGTTTTTTGACCTTCTGAATATAATGCCAATATCTGATTTGCACCAACAAGCTCCAATCTTGTCCTGAAAAAAATCTCTCCTACTATCTTGATGGCCATTTTTTTTTTGAAAATAATGAAAATCCAAAAATACAATAATTGCAGAGAAAATAAAATGATAAATCTAAAAAAATAAATTTGTAGATCTAATAGATCATACTAAATTCTGCAAATCATGCCTTCAAGGGCCAGTTTGCAAAATTTTTTTGCCTTAATTTTGACTATGGCCCAACATAGACAAAGTTATAGTCAATTTTCATCGAATTGACACTCCAGACGCAATGGTGAGGTCCACTTTGGCTCCAGACACTCTCAATAGCTACAGATACTCCAGATCTGAATCGAGGTGTCCTTAGAGAGGTGAAGCAAGAATGCTCTCCAATGGCTATGAAATGACACTCCTATGGCTTTGATACCATGTAAGAATTTGCCTTAGGGAAAAATCAACCAAGACCAAGAAGCATAATAACTAGCACAAAATAGACCAAGAGAGTATGATCAAAATAATAATATGATATTCAATTGATGTTTGATTGATGTACAAGTACACCAGGAGGACCTGAATATAAAGGCCTCTAGAATACTTCTAGAATGTCTAGGAGTTAGCAATATTATAAGCCTCACAACTAAGAACATGTCAACCAAGAGTGGATTATCCTCCATTGAGCACAAGAGTTAGTGCAATGATGAGAGGATAAGCCTACAGAGGTGTTTCATGTAAAATTATGTTGTAGACACTATGTACTTAATTAAGAGTGTGAACAACTATGTTTTCAACATGACAACTCAGTTGATTATGCAAACTCTAGTGTTGTAGACATCATGTGCTAAAATAGAGTTTCTTACTCCTATGTTGTCAACATGAAAAATCATATGAGTACACAAACTCCTAGGTGTCTGACTTAATAAATAATAAAACAATGCATTTATCCTAAATAAACTAAAGTAAAGCATAAATAATAATTATTTACACTAACCCTTTGTATAGGTAATGGCTAATACAACCCTGTATTTTGCTTCACTCCTTTTTCCATCTGACATGCTTTGCAACTTTGTACAAACTTCATCATGTCTTGCTACAACTATGGCCAGCAATAATTTTCAGCAACCAAAGCTATGGTTTTATCTCTACTAAAATGTCCAACCAATCCTCCATTGTGCTTCGCCTTGATGAGATTCTCTCTCATTGAACTTCTTGGAATGCATAACTGGCTTGTTTTGAACAACATATTATCTTGGATCATAAAATCCAACCACTTTTTCCTATCAAGTGTAATAGGTTTTGTACAAGCCTTCCATGCTTCACCAAAATGAGGATAATCTAGATACAAAGTACTAAATTTCTTGAACCCAACCACCTCCCTCTGCATTTTTGTCAGCAAAAGTTATCTTCTACTAAGAGCATCTACAACTTTGTTAGACTTCCCACTCCTATGTTTCAAAACAAATGTACAGCTCTGCAAAAACCTAATCCACTTTAAATGCCTTTGGTTCAATTTTCCTTGACTATTCAAATATTTCAAAGCTTGATGATTAGTATACAAAATAAACTCCTTAGGAAGAAGATAGTGTCTCCACTTCTTCAATGCTTGAACTATAGCATAAAATTCCTGATCATAAATAGAATATTTTTTTTTTGCATCATTCAACTTCTCACTGAAATAAGCTGCAGGTCTACCTTCTTGGATCAAAGCAACTCCTATTGTAGTACCACTATCATCATAGTCTACTTGAAACACCTTGTTAAAATTAGGAAGTGCTAAAATAGGCTGCTCGATAACTTTTTGTTTCAACAGATTAAAACTCTTATCTGCTCTTACAGTCTACTTAAACTCTTTCCTATCTCCTCTCATTATTTCAGTCAAGGGTCCACAAATACTGCTAAAACCTCTTACGAAATTTTTGTAAAATTAGCCAATCTATGAAAAGATCTTACCTCTATTGTACTCCTTGGAGTAGGCCATTCAAGGATAGCCTTCATTTTCTCTAGGTCCATTTTTAGACCTTTTTTTGAGACTACAAATCTCAGGTACACCAAATCCTTTAAAAAACTACACTTCTTTAGGTTTATCAACAACTTTTCTTCCCTCAACTTATCAAACACTTTGCAAATATGGATCAAATGCTCCTCCAATGTCTTACTAAAGAAAAAAAATCATCTAGGTAAATAATGACAAAATTTCCTAGAAACTCCTTCAATACCTCATTCAAGAGTCACATGAAAATGCTCAATGCATTGATTAGCCCAAAAGGAATGACTAACCAATCATACAGTCCTTTGGTCTTGAAAGCAATCTTTCACTCATCACCTTCTCTCATACAAATCTAATGGTACCCACTCTTCGGATCTATATTTGTGAAATACTCAGCTCCACTCAAATAGTCCATAATATCATCCATCCTTAGCAATAAAATTCTATACTTGATTATGATCTTGTTGATAGTGTGAGAATCTATGCACATCCTCTATTCTCCATTCTTCTTTGGTGCTAATATGGTTGGTAGAACACATGGACTTAGACTCTTTTGAATCAACCCCTTCTGCAACAACTCATGGAATTGTTTATTCAACTCTTGCTTTCTGCTAGTGTCATTCTATGCACTACCTTGTTTGATAAACTGGCTCCTAGAACCAAATCCATCTAGTGATTGATCTTCCTCATTAGAGGCAATCCATTAGGTACATTATCTGATACAATATTAGAAAAATCTCCCAACATATTTGTAATTTTTGCAGACACCTCCTCTACTTCTTCTTTACTATATTTTAGAATTATAGTAAAACACATATGCTCATGCTTCATACCTTTCAGAAACTCTTTTCTATCAAAAAAACATATTCTAGCAGCACTACATATCTTTTCTTCTTTATCCTTCAATGTTTTCAACTTATGTTTCACTCCATCCTTGGTCAGAGTAGGTATTTTCTCACCCATCGTGTACAACATGCCTATCAAACTACCATAGCCTACCCAAAAATATATGAAAAATGTCCATAGGTATGATATCACATAGTACCTCATCCTAGTAGCTTCCAATCTTGAACTTCACTGAGCACTGCTCATTGACCATGACCTTGTGGTCATCTTGTACCCAAGCAATATGGTATGGATGAGAGTGTTTCTATCTTTTTAGCTTCAACTTCGTGACCATCATTTTTGACACCAAATTGTTAGTACTTCCACTATCAATGATCACCTCACAACACTTATCTTCACATTTGCACCTTGTGTGAAACAAGCTCCTTCTTTGATTAGGTTAATTCTCACCACTCGGTAGGACTGTTCTATTAAATAGGGCCTCTCCTCTTTCAACATCTTCAAAATGTGATGATCTAACATCTTCATCAACATGTGCAACTTTGGCCTAGCCTTCTGTTCTGTGATCCATCCTTCTTTGGTGCTAGGTACATTCAAATGCTCTATGCCCTTCTTCTCCACAGTGAAAACATTTCTACTCTACCTCTTCTTCTCTGATCTCTATTGTTCTAATCATGGAAATGATTGGAATTATTTCCCCTCTAGTTTTGATTGCTACTTCCAGCCTCATCCTTGTTCATCTGATCATCATTTTGACCTCCATAAGATCATCTGCCAGATCTTCCACCATGACCTCTTCCACTATTCTTGTTATCAAACTTCTTGCTTAGTTTCTCCTCAACCCCTAGGGAAAATTGGTATGTCTCCTCAATATTGGTCACTCAAGCAAGACTCCCCATCCTAAATGCTTGGCCATAACCCATTAAGATAACAAGCGACTTTCTCCTTATTAGCTTTTGCATGGCCGGTTCTAATGAAAACTTGGTAGAACTCTTCGGTATACTCTTTAATAGATTTTCTCACTTGCTTTAACCCATGAATTTTCTTCAATAGATCAAGCTCATAATCCATGAGAATGAATTCTCACTTCATTTTAGCTACCATCCATTCCCATTTGGTGATTTTTCCCTTTCCCTTTCTATTTCGCTCCAACTAAACCTCCTGCCACCAGATCTTTACATGTCCCTTCAGTTTTGCCAACTCTATTAGGATCCTCAATATCTTCATACTCAAAGTACTCCTCTAGTTCATTGATTAAATCAATCAACTCCTCTAGGTTAAGATTTATTGAAAATGTGGGAACCTCAAACTTAGGTCTTTTTCCAATCTTGGAGATGGCCTTAAAAAGTCTCTCTTCTTCCAGGTTTAGAACTGCCTCTACTTTGGCATTTTCTTCTACTTCATCCTCATCCTAGCTTTCATCTCTTATGGGAAGATTTATTCCCCTAGGCATTTGTTATTCCAACACTTGCATTTGTTTTTAGAGAGCTCTAAAACCCTCAAGTGTAACACCTACAACTCTTTCACTATGTTCTCTTTGTGGTGGCATTTTTTGTGCTTCCACTGAAACCCTCATACGAACTGCCTCACAATCGGTGATCTCTCTACATGTTTAGCCCAAACCATAGTCTTGGTGTGAATTGCCTTACAATCAGCGATTTGTCTACACACTCAAGAACTCTAGCTCTAATACCACTTGATGAAGGGTGCTCCCCTTAATACCATAAACCATAATAGAGAACAAAGAAATGACAAAAAATGTGAGAACAAAATATGGACTCTTTTATTTTCTTTGCAAATGCAGAATTATAGAATTCACAAGTACAATATGCTAACTCACATGGGTGCCTTCATTACAATAATTTGCAAGATTAAGCTTCCAACTACCACCTAGAGCTCCCGTAAACAATGTTTGGGCCTTTCTTAAATAGGCAATTTCATGTTACCTGAGAGGGTTTTAGATGCTCAAACTTAATAACTAGTGCCAACAGACCCTGAAAATACATATAGAGTTAGCTAAATACATATTTGACAAATTATTTTAGAAATTTTGGTAGCCCAACTTCCCAAAGCCATAACTCTTGAATTGTTGCTCCAATTAGCTATTATAATCACTTTTCAAAAACACCAACCGCTGATCTATAGTCCTATAACTGTGCAAGTGCTCATCCATCAAGTTTTTAGACCTCATCTAGGCACTCTAAGGCCTCCAATGGTGAGCCTAAAGATTTTTTTGCAATTTTTTCGACCAAAAAACCGTAATAACTTTTCTGATAACTTTACACCTAAGATGCTCCTGCATCAATCTTCAAATCTTCTATTGTCTTCCTCAAACTCAATCCTCAACTTGAAATTATATTTATATCTTACACATTGTCAAGTAAGCTTGAATACAACTTATAATACTTAATATTTATCTCCTTAGTCAGCTAGATCCAACAAACCAATCAATTGAGCACAATATGCCAAAACAAGAAAATCCTTCATTAGCCGACCTTGTTTGGTAGACACTAACCAAAATAGATTTTTGTTCATTAATCAAGTCAACTTGGTTAACACTGGTTCTCATGTCAACTTTCTTTGTCTCCTGAGTGACCTCGATAGACACTGCCTTCTGTGAATTCTCCTTGGTAACTGAGGTTGGTTAACACTCATTGTCTTCCAACTTTCCTTTGTCTATCAAGTGAACTTAGTAGACACTAACTTTTGAACTTCGCATACATATCGAACTGTCTTCATTGGATGAGTGAGCTTGGAAGACACTGACTATTGAACATATGAAATTTTGTGTAAAATCAAATATAATCTACAATTGATCAATTGTTTTCAGCATAGAGAAGCTGGATATCGTTCACACATATTTAAGTGGCCCTACTAGGACAAGATAATTCTATGGAGAAAGGTATTTCATGATTTTTGCTGATAATTTTACTAGAAAGATGTGGGTAGCATTCCTTAAAGAGAAAACCAAAAAAATTGAGAAATTTAAGATATTTAAGAATAGTGTTGAGAATGAATCTAGTGTTAAGATAAAATGTTTAAGATTAGATAGAGGAGGAGAGTTTACCTCTACAGAGTTTAACATGTTTTGTGAAGAGAATGGAATTAAGAGACAATTATCTTCACCCAAGACCCTTGAGAAGAATGAGATTGCAGAAAGAAGAAACAAATCAATATCAAAGGAAACAAGAGAAATGATGTTTGAGAATTATGTATCCAAGACATTTTGAAGAGAAACAATCAATACAATTGTGTACACTATGAACAAAGTACATATCAGAAAAGGTATGAACAAAACCCCTTATGAATTATGGTATGGTCATTCACCTTCAATAAAAAATTTCAAAATATTTGGAATCAAGTGTTACATAAAGAGAGATGGTGATGTTGGTAATTTTGATCCAAGAAATGATGAAGGTATGTTTCTTGGTTATTCATTGAAAAGAAAAGCTTACAGATGTTTTAATCATAGAACCAAGACAATAGTTGAATGTACAAATGTAAAAGTTGATGAAAAGTTTGGAATTAAAGAAAAGACAATGGATTACAATTCTAATGAAGAGGAGGATAATACTAATAATGATCTATAGAATGATGTGCAAATTATTGAGGAAAGAAGAGAAAGATATGAACCAAGAGAAGAAGTAAGAGTTGAGTTAGAAACTCCTACATCTAACAAGAATCTAACAAAGAATCACCCTCTAGAGAAGATAATTGGAAGAAAAGACAAAGGATTGATGACAACGAATAGAGTTAATGAGGAAATATGTTTGATTTATCAAGTTGAAACTAAGAGTACAGATGAAGCATTTAAAGATGATCATTGGATTCAAGAAATGAAGGAAGAATTAGATTCGATTGTGACATGGGAATAAGTTCCTAGACCTAAAGACAAGAATGTTATTGGAACCAAATGGGTATTCAGAAACAAGATGAATGTACAAGGTGAAGTTGTAAGAAACAAGGCTAGACTTGTATGCAAAGGATATTTACAAAAAGAAGGAATAGATTATGAGGAGAATATGCCCCTATAGCCAAAAAGGAAGCACCAAGAATGTTCCTGGCTTATGCAACAAATAATAAATTCAAAGTGTATTAGATAGATGTCAAATCAACCTTAATAAATGTAGATATTTAAGAAGTATACATTGAGAAGCCTGAAGGTTTTTCTCTGACATAAGAGAAAGACATGGTATGCAGATCAAAGAAATTTCTATATGGCCTAAAAAAAGCACCTAGAACCTAGTATGAGAGGTTGGAAAACTATTTGGAAAAATTTGGATTTGCTAAAGGTATGAAAAATATCAACTTGTATTTGAACAAAATTGAGAATGGTTTGCTAATAATAGTAATATTTGTTGATGACATAACATTTGGAGACAATGATGAGGCACGTGGTAAGTTTGCTGAAGAAATGAAGAATGAATCTGAAATGAACATGATAGGATAAATGAAGTTCTTCCTAGATTTGTAAGTTGTGCAAAATAGTGACAGCATTTTCATCTCACAAGAAAAGTATTTGAAGGACTTATTGAAGAGATTTGGCTTGGAAATTGTATGCTTGTTTGTACACCAATGATAAATCATCACAAGTTATCTAGCAAAAATGAGACGCCTACTATTGAGTAGAAGAAGTATAGATCCATGATTGGAGGTTTACAATATCTGACTCACACTAGAATAGATATAGAAAATGTAGTTGGGATTGTAGCTATATTTCAAGTTGATCCTAAGGAGCATTATTATCTAGCAGTAAAGAGGATATTTAGATATTTGAAGGGAACATTTTATTGTGGATTATGGTGTGATAGATCAAGTGATTTTACTCTATTTTCTTATACTAATGCGGATTGGACACGCAGTATGGATGAAAAAAAGAGCACCAGTGGTGGAACTTTCTTTCTTGTAGGAATATTTGCTTCTTGGTTAAGAAAGAAACAAGATTGTATTTTGTAGAGTATAGCTAAGGCAGAGTATGTAGCATCAACAAATAACTGTAATCAAGTTATGTGGATGAAGCATATACTGAAAGATATTGGGATAGAATTTTTAGAGCCTGTTATCATATACTGTGATAACACAAGTACAATAAGTATGTCTAAGAATCTTGTATTGCATTCTAAGACTAAGCATATATCTATTAAGTATCATGTTTTGATAGAGAAGGTAGTAGAGAAAGAGATCAAATTGGAGTACGTAAATACTAAAGATCTAATTATAGATATATTTAGAAAGCCCTTACCTAAAGATACTTTTGAGTACTTAAGAGGTATGCTTGGGGTTATGCCCTTTCCTACTTTAGAGTAGACAATGCAGAGATTACACCAGTCCAGTGGTAAAAATCACTATTTTGTGATTGGATTGAATGCTGATGCTTCTTGTATGAGGGAGTATTTGTGATGAGAAAAGTCACTAAGGACTCTTGGTATTTGGTGTTGAACAATGTCTTTTGACACTTGATATGGTTGAAGATTTGGAGTAGTAAATTGAAATAATAAGGCCTTTGTCATTGATGTCAATGGGGGAGAAGAGTGCATGAAAAAAAATCCCCTAAGTATGTATGGGAAGGGATGAGTATGAAAAACATCCTCTAGGTGGATGGGGGAGAAAAAGTTGAATGGGGAGATATGCAACATGGATAGTATTGGTATATGGGGGGAGAAGCATAGAGTTGTTTAGTGTGAACAATTGTTGCCAATCCTAAAGAAGATGCAAAACATATCAGTGTTCTAGAAGATTTTATAATTGATTGATGAAGAGGGTTTAAAAAGATGAGAATATAAGAAGGATCAGAGTACCATTTTTTATTCTTGGAACCTAGATGTTTTTCATCTATGTTATCATCAATGCAAAAGGGAGAGATTGTTAGCATGAATGTTGATGGTATTCTTTTGGGGGATAATCCTAATAATTGGAGAGAATGTGGTAGTATTAAAATGTTGCATTCATGACTATGTTTGTCATTGATGTCAACATAGCAGTAATTATGTGAAGACTAACCAAGTAGCATACAAAGATCAAGCTCATATAGACAAAGTTTTGATTGTTAGATGATACGCGATTAAGGACATGTTCCACACTATATCCTAATGTCAAGGCAAAATGCACGTAACATAAGTCAAAGATATGATGAAGTTATAAGTGATTTACGAAGAGTAGTACAAAGACAGAGCAACTGTTAAGAAATTTTTGATGACTTCTTTATATCTTCTAATAGAGATATAATTTGCAAATACACAGTTAGATAGTGATAGAAGATAGTCTGATGGTGACGTTAGTGAGTGTGTAAGCCCTAGTGTCACACATATGATAAGTTTTTTAGGTTGTGAGCTGACAATGTTATTGTATTTGCAACATTATTTCAATTATCTTATTAAAATTAATTGGGAAAGCCTCAAGGCCAACTCAAGGAATTATTTTGAAGATAGGGTATAAAGGAAAGATGTTTTCCTTGTTTGTAAGTGTGAAGTGTTCAAGGTAGTGCAAACAAGAGTAGTATAATTGATAAATGCGAGTAAGTGATCCAAGGGATTATTGGATGTGAATTTTGTGATCTGGTATCAAGATCAGAAGGAGAAGAAGTTTAGTTAACATGACAGAGAAAGAGAAAGGAGTAGTACAACTCAATTCTATTATTCTATAAGGAATAATACAAAGATCATTTGGACAGTGGGTTCATTGGTCTTGCCCCTGAAGTCATTTGGACAGTGGGTTCATCTACCTTCTACAACTCCTAACAGGATTGGCACAACTCCTTATAGGGTTGGAATCTCCTAACAGGGATTGAAAGTCTCCTAATAGGGATCGATATGTACTAAATATTTGTATAGACTCCTAATAGGGTCCATCCTCTAACAAGGAATATTTATATTAGTACATCATCTTGTGGGTATCATTCCCACAAGGGTTTTCTCTTAGATCAAGGGTTTCCCTAGGTGACATACCTGGTGTTATTGTGCATGATTATCTTGTTGTGGTTTCTGATTATATTGCTCATATGGTTAAAGATTGAATAAAGTTGTTAATTTTGATATTATTTGGATAACTGATTCATCCCCTCCCCTCTCAATTGTGTTATTGGACTATATATTTTAACAGATAGAAGCTTTCTCCTATTGAGATACCTACCTTCCTCGATTTGTACTTTCCTCTCCATATGTACTTGTATGAGTTTTTCCTTTGGCATTAGAGGAGGCATATACATTGTATCTAGCTATAGAGGAGGCAAAGGTAATGTTTATGGATTTCCTAGAGGAGGGTGAGACATCTCTACCTATACTTGTACAAATAAAGGGTGATGTTTGAGTCATCACCTTTTGTCTCCTAACTGTAAGTATTAACCTTAGATGGAAATAATAGTTACATAAAAATATAACCAATATCAGAAAATAATAGATCACATAGAAGAGAACACAAGATACCAAGATTTTGCATTGGGTTCACCAGCATCAGTTAGTAAAATATAATACAAGGAAGGAGAAAATCTCTCTGGAGGTCTACTTAGCCTTGTTGATTGTCTAATAACCACTTGTGTGTATGGTATTTGTTGTTTTAGATCATGAGAAATTTCTAGAACATCATCTTTTAGAGTATCATCCAACATTACATAATCATCTTCTTTCTTCTCCTATTGTTGCAGAAGTATCTTTAACATTTGCATGGTGCACTTGGTTATCTTCATGGTGTGTGAAGATGATTAGATCTTGAGGACTCATGAGGTTCTTGGTTATCTTCATGGTGTGTGGAAATGGTTCTTCATGGTATGTGGAAATGGTTTTCTCCATGGTGTGTGAAGATGGTTGCATCTTGAGGACTAGTACATTGAGGGAAAAACCCAGCATCCAAAAGCATCCATCACCAAATTATTCAGCAAAAAATCCATTGCAATACAATCATGGAAGCCTTCAAAGCCATAGCCACAACCAAGTAATCCATGTGCACAAGCATGAATCCACACATCCCATGCCATGCTTCCAACCTTCACAAATGCTCCATTGGCTAACCTATCAAGCCATGTCCCACTTGACTCTTTCTCCCCTTTTGGCCTTTTGTCTTGTCTCTACAACTACCATTATGGCTTCGTATATAGTAGCAAGTCCCAAAAAACTACCAAGTGGTATTACATAAACCATGTGCTAAAACTATGTGTTACCTCACCCATTGACCCCATATTTTATATTGGAAATTTAGTTCTTTTTCCCAATATTAAATAATTACATAAAATATTATCACAATGTTACAATACAACTCATCAAGTATATCCCATGGGAATCTTTACATGTTGCACGTCCATCTAGGTGCAACATTGCATAATAAAATAAAATGATACAATATAACAATATTATGCAATGTGTGGAACACCCATTATCTCAATGCTCACATGGTGTATCCTTTATTTCTCCTTCCTCTAGATATGTTCCTATAAGCATAAAGTCAAAATTTGAGAAGTTAAACTCATTTGACCCATCCCTAGTTGTTGTTTCTGTCTAACCTTCTCTTGATTAGCAAATTCTTTAATTTGGATAGGTTGTTCTTGTGTAGTTAGAAGGGCATGTGTTTGGCTTCCCCTTCTTTCCTAATCCTTATCTACCCTTTCTAAGGGTGTCCTCTTGTTTATGAGGATGTAGTATTTTAGATCCTCTTCCTCTTCTAAAGGATCTTTTGATATGGTCTCAGGGATAGAGGGTGAAGGAGTAATATTCTTATTCTTCTTTAATCTCTAATATTTCACTCCCATCACCACTTAGTCCTCTTCTTCTTTGGATGTGATGGGGAGGCTTTAGATTTATCTTGAGGCTCCTTTAGCTATTATTCTTCCTCTACAGATGCAACCTTCCTTTTCTTCTTGCTCTTGGTCTTTTCTTCCCTTCAAAAGTAAACCACCTCCCGATCATGCTAGTATACCATTTTAGGTCTTACTAGATACTTTTCTTTCCAAGTGGGAGAGGTGATCTTGGCCCCTTTTCCTTTCTTCGGCCATAATAGCACTTTGAGAGCTAGTACATTGGATAATGGGTCTAGTGGGAAGGGTCTATGTACCTAGTCTCTAGTCATCTTGATCCCATGCAGGCTCGATATTGGATTTCATCACTTTCTTCTTGGTCCACCTTGACATTCATTATTGGATGATCAAACACTTTATCCTTATTATATGTGTGATATAGGATATTAGGAGTATCCTTATTCCACACTTTATTAGATTCGTGCATCCCTAAAACCTTCTTTGCCAGTTTTGGATCCATTCGACAATAGTCCATTATCCATACCTCATAATCATCCACACAATTGAGTCAATAGTCTTCAATGGATGCATAAGGTATGAAATCCCTCCCTAAAACATGCTTAAACATCCCTATGTTATCAAAGTATGGTTGGGCCAATGAGTAATTCTCCAAGGGATATTTATCTCATTCTAGCTCATAAGGAACAATATCTATCTTTACTTTGACCTCATAAGGCCAAATGCAAATGGGCCATACTGATGTCTTCTTGTTCTTTGTGCAAACCTTGGAGCAAGCTGAGTTGATTTTCTAGGCTATCTCTAGTAAGAACAATCTATTCTAAGGTGAGTGTGGAAGTTTCTTAGGAGACAATAACATTCTAGCACCCAAAAGCTATGTGAAGGTGTCAAACTATATAAAATATCCCCCAACTTGGGTCACCTTCACTATAGCTTCAACTGATAGTCCCTTTATGTAATCAACTATTATGAAAATGAAGGCATCATTTATGATTGTATACTCTAGGCCATTGTCCTGTAGCTACTTTTTCAGCAACTGAGGGTACACAACATGTGGCCATGCATTAGCATTATCTATGCTTACTCTCATGGCAAGCCTTGGGTGTGTGGCCCTTGCAGCAAGCAAGTTTACTACATGTGAGATCATACATAAATATGGGCCAACCTTGACTGAAGTCAATTTCTCATCTAAAGAGTCAATGATAATAGTGCCCCAATCAATCCTGTCAGCCTTTGTTATGATATTTTCAATGAAATGCACCATCCATGTTTTGAGATGTTTGGCCATATGAAGACCCATTACTCAACTCAAAAGCACTATACAATAACCAATATTTGCAATCATATTTCCTAAAGTCACATCAAATTTATTGGGCTTGTTATGCGGGGTTTGAGTGATCAAATACTTCCCTTGTATTATAACATTTGCTTCTTCTTGGTGCTCCCTATATCACTTGTCTATACCCTCATATGAAATCCCATAGTATTCATCTAAGATGGGTGTATAAAATACCCCCTCTATGTTATTTGTCCTTATGTCCAGGACAATTTCTCTAGTGACACTCTTAACTACCTTCTCATCTAGAACGTAATATTGTAGTACAATCATAATCAATTTTGATGATTTTACAGAAGTAGGGATTGAGTTTGCATTAACAAGCCCATTATGTATAAGTGTTGAGATCATTTTTGATCTTTTATAGGTTTTTTTATAGAACACTAGGAACTCATTCCAGTCAATGTGGCCTATTTCAGTGTCCCAAATCTTTGAGTGGAGATCAACAAATATTGACTTTTTTGGAAACTCCTTGAATTCAAAGGTTACTAGTTTTGGAGAGATATTTGATTTTATTGTTGAGGATGAGGTGAAAGCCATGGTTACCTACATCAAAAAACATTGACAATATCTCTATTAGAAGCATATTAAACCAATGACTCAAATAGAACTAAAAAATCCCTAAAGTAGAGATGCAAAAAAAAAAAAAAGAAAAAGAAAAAAAAGGTTCAAAAGAGGGGAGTTATGCACATTGAGGAGGTGTTCAACTATGCAAGTGCACAACTTGCACAATGTACGTTGACTAATATTGTGCATAAAGGTGACAATGGTGGGGCTATGCATGTCTCACACATGCATAGGTGTGCACATGTGCAACTTGTGTAGGCTAGAGACCATGGAGGATTAAAGGTGGAAATGTGTGCACCTTCCTAAGGTGCATGTGTGAAAATTCACCCTTAGTGGTGTTGTAGATGCTTCAAAGGTCGTGAGGTGTGAAGGTGTACAACTCAAGGCCAATCAAATTCAAATGACCCCTTTTAGGCCCTACTGCATCTATTTATAGGCAAGTGGAGGCTTGTTGATGCATGCAAACCTACACACTAATGTAGTTTCATGGGCACACACCTCTACAAGGTATGTTGGTGTTGGGTTAAGTGAGGGACTTGTGCATGTTGTGCACATGCACAAGTACATAAAAATAAACTTAGTGAAGAAACACTAGACAAGTAACAATTAAACTACCATTGCTAGTTTCCTGGTATCTTGACTATCGAGATCCCTAAGGAGAAGCCTTAATTAGAAGGTCAGGATGCCAGGGTCTACAGTGGAAAAAGAATGGGGATCCCCATTTTTTTCTTTGAAAATGGGGCGTGCATTGTGGAACCTCAAAAAAACCCAATAAACTCACCTATTATTATTGTGTTAAAGTAGGACATACTTCCAATGTATGCTGACACAAACAAGCTACTCCTAAATCCCATACACCTTTGATGATTATTCTCACAACTATTACTAGTATGGTCACACTGCACATGATTGCACATCTCACTTTAATGAGAAAATAATTGATGGGTACTTTTAGCATTGTAATAAGTATGAACACAAAGATGAGGACTATAGACCAAATGCATGATCAAACTAGTCATCTCCAAAATTGGCAAGTCCCACAATAAGGGACAACTTTTCCACATAGATATGCTTAACCTATGAAAACCATGGTCAAATTGATGAATATTGCAAGATGAGTACAAGTCAAATAAATAATGCTAGACATTGGAGAGGTACAAGAATGACATGTCACAACCATAACAAGGTTGCATATCTTTCTAAAGAATGATGGGCAAGAAACATGTCCAATGATCAGTTTCCTAATAGAAAAAAGAATATGATGACAGTAGATAGAGAAGAAGTCAAGAAGGACTTAAAAAAAGTATGGATAAAAATGATTGAGGATGTAGAGACAACCAAGCTTGCAAAGACTGTGAGGTCACCAATTAGTGGTGAGACCTCTACATCAAATTAAGCTAATTCTACCTTACTAGGTTACAAGCATAAGGAAATCATGCACCAGTCCCCATATCTAAATTGGTAAGTCACTTGTTAGGATGCAAAATTGGCAAAGTGTTGGTTACACTAGCAACTAAGTTATACCTATCATATGATAGGAAAATAGTAAGAAATTAACCATTTCCAAATAAGTCACAAACATTAATTATTTAGGCTAATTGGTAGGTAAAAACTTTCTTTATCATTGTAACCTTAGTTTTATAATTTTTTGCTATAAATAGACTTATGTTGAGCCATTTACCACTTTGCAATTTTTAAATTTATTGAGATTTCTAAAATCCAAACCCTAAGCTTACAATGTGCAAGTATGGCATGATTTTTGTGATAGTCTGAGTTAGAGAGGAAGGAAGTTTGAGTTGTGTGTTGATAAGTATTTTTCGATCAAGTTGAGGATTGTTAGTTACTAATCAACATTCACAATGGTAGAAGAAGTTCACAAGATCATGTTGGTCGATGGGAAGACAAAGGAGCATTCAATGTATGCGATTCTTTTGTTGGGGGCAGATGAGAAAGATATGTCCAATGCCATATCATCACTTCCAGATAACGTCCTTCTCACTAAGAGTCTAAGTGCATTTATTCTGGTCAAGATTGAGGAACTATGTGATAAGGTAGTTCAAAAATAATTCTTAGAATTGAGAATGGGGCTTTTAAGGAAAAGAAAAAGCATGTAGAGAAAACAACCCTTGAGTACATCATGGATATCCCCAATTTCTTCTATGAGGATTGGGTAAGATTTGTGCTTAGAAGAGTACATGGTGAATATATGTGGTTTGATAAAACCTACAAGATCACAAAGGAGGTGGTTAGAAGGGTAATTGGTTTCAGCTCCACTAGGAAGGAAATCACAACCAAAACTATATCAACAAACTATGTTGTAGAGGTGATAAGAAGTCACCAAGATAGGCAAGCCTTTGCAACTATGCATATCACTGATGCAACAGTGAGATATGTTGCAATGGTTATGCTTATATGATCTACTATTCGAACTCAAAAAACAAAGTACTAACTAGAGTGATATATGTGCACATAAGACGATTCATGATAAATCTCCACTCAACTTGAGAGGATGGATTCATGGAAATTTGATGGAGAATAATAAAAATATTAATAAGGACTACACAAAACATATCCTCAAACATACAACAATTTTGGTTTGCATTTTATTTTATTTTAAGGGGTTCCTTGGGTACAAACCCTTCACCTAGTCAAAAGAATGACCTATCACAACCCAAGTCAATGGGTTGTACATGAAGTTAGAAGGTAAAGGTAATGCAACCATATGGGACTACTTAGAGAGCTTCAAGGATGCAATGCACAAAGGGAGAAGATTCCCTTTAGCATAGTCAAGGAGTACACAAATGAACTGTGTTTTCTTGTGAATGCAAACAAATGTATGATACAAGTAGTTCAACCTCAATCCCACTGGTTGAAAAATTTCTAGTATGAAATGTTTGAAGAAATAACTAGGCTTCTCATTAAAAGGTTTCTTTCAATGTCGATAAACCCTAAGTTGTATAGATTTGGAATTATAATGGAAATAAAGGCCAAACTCCAAAAACACCAAGAGATAATGACTACAACAAAGAAGAAGAAAATGAGGGTAACAAGAAAATGGGTTGCTAATCCACTTGAACCTAAGGAATTTGAAGACACTAAGATTAAAAAAATAGAGGCAAAGCTTACTAGTGATGCTCAATATAGTCCTCAACTAGAGGCAGATGTTGAGTAAGAACTTGAACCCAAGAAAGAGTACACTCTTGAGTTGGAACATAAAGGAGAGGCTACTGTTGTGAAAGGCACTAACCTTGCCAAGCCTACAAAGGTTGAAACTTATAAAAGAA
Source organism: Cupressus sempervirens (assembly GCA_028749045.1). NCBI lineage: Eukaryota > Viridiplantae > Streptophyta > Pinopsida > Cupressales > Cupressaceae > Cupressus > Cupressus sempervirens. The sequence continues at coordinate 216,300,833 of CM053783.1, forward strand.
AGAGGAACGTGAAGGAAAATAAAGTTAAAAGGAAAGGTTCACTAGTAGCAGAGGAAAAAATGAAGTAGAGATTGGTGTTCAAGTGGTGAAAACAACAAAGAGAGGTAAGAAGATATTACCATCACTTTCAATAGATGAGATTATTGATAACATTATGTATAATGACAACTATAAAACATTGAAAATATGGTTCTAAAATTTTAATAATTTTAATAAGAATAGAGTAGTTAATGTTGTGCTAGTAAGCATGAAGACCTTTAGTAAAAATCCATCTAAGGTAAGGTCAAAATCAATTTGGAAAAAACTAAAATTATAGTTAAGAAATAGAAAGAAAGGATTATTAGATTCAAAAAGAAATTAGATGACACACTTGCATAAGTGAGGCCAAAATACACCAAAAATGAAAGGATGACTCTTGTAGATGCATACAAACAAGCCTTCATAATGCTAGAAATTGTGGCCCTAGTGACCAAAGGTGAAGAAAAATAAGTACGACTATGAAGTCAAGAAATGGAACACATTGGCTAAACAATTAGTGAAGTTCAACATGACAAAAAACACACAAAAGGAAAGGCACAATTTCATAAGAGAAGAAAATTAAGAAATACAAGAGATGATTGGGGCCAAGTGAAGATGAGGAAGAAGGAAAGGTAGAATATTTACCTAAGATACATTAAAATTTTAATCCTCTTACAAAACCAAGGAATGAAGCTCATCCAAGTCCATTGAAAGAGAAAACTCCTCAAAAAGAGGATGAACCTGTGAAGGATAAGACATTAGAGACTCAAGCTCTACAAGTAAATGAGACATCATCAAAGAAGAAAGAGGAGTAGAAGATTGAGAAACCCAAGGAAAAGTCACAAGACAAGTGAAAGGGTAAAATTCCCTTGAGAAATAAAATAAGGAATAAGTTCATGAGAAAATTGAGTAGGATGAGGCCAAAATAAAGGAACAAAAGAAAGGAAATATATTAGATAAAGAGGCTATGATAGAGAAAAAAGCCACCTATCAAAGATGACACTACACACAAAGATGCCACACCAAAAAGGCAGACCACATAGGAGAAAGCGAAAATGATTAAAAGAGAGAAAGTACCAGAGAAGGAAGATGCTCCAAAGAAAGAGCATATACTAGAAAAAGAGACTACTAAAAATGAGAAGACACAAGAAAAATAAGATAATCCTGAGAAAGAGAAAACTCCAAAGAAGTAGGAGATATCGATGAAGGAGAAAAGTATTGAAAGGGAAAAAATGCCCAAGTGAGAGAGGACCTCTAAGAAAGAAAAGACACTAGAACTAGAGAAGGAAGATAAATAGGAGAAAGATAAATCACCTCAAATAGAGGTGACACCATCAAAGTCCAAAATGTTAGAGAGTGAGTCTAGAGGACCTAGGAGCATGAATAAAATAGATTCATCCAAGAGAAAATCAAAACTTGGAAAAATAGATTGGGGAGAAGAAGAAGGGTCTACAAGCATCACCCTCATCATCATCCTCATCATCAAGCTCAAAATATGAAGGGGAATTGTTTGAACAAGATGCAACAAAAGAGATTGAGAATAACTCAATCAAAGAAGAATTGTGATGATGAAAGAAAATTTTGATAACATGACTTAAAAGGACCTAAGGAAATACCCTAAATTGGTCCAACAGTATGAGAAGCTTGATAAATAATGAAAAAGGAAGCAATGGGAGATAAAAATGCTCAAAACCAAAAAATTGATTATCAAGATGACATTAAATGTCACTTATGCCCCAAAAATAGTTCTTATTGATCAACTTAAACAAATAGTTGATAATATTGATGATAATATTGAAGACATAGAGAAAGTTGGTGAGAAAAAAATTGAGAAAAAGAGGTTTAAAAAGCTCATGGATCTCATTGAGCTCAAAAAGGTTGATCTTGCACATGAGAAAGAGTAAATGACCAAGGCTTTAAAGGAAATTGATTCCATTTTGTAATGGTCTCTAGCCTAAGTACCTTTATAGGTAATCTCGAGTAGAAATGAGGGACAAATCAACAGGAGCTTCAACAAGTTGTCAAGACTTTTGATCCCCTTACTAGTTCAATGTCATCCCATTCAGCGAAAGTTTATGAATTCATTCATTTGGTTAACCAGATATAGGATGAATAGGATAAAGGAGTTCTTAGGCTATTAGAATTTCAATGTTGCTTGTCACCCCTGACATGTATCATTCAAGATAATTTGAAGGAGGCAGAGATGTTGATCGCCAACCCACATGTCAACACATTAGATGAAATTGAGGAGCACATGACATCTATTAAAAGTGAAACTCTTTCTCTCAATAAGCTAGAGGATTCATGGAAGGATAAATTTGAGAGTTCTAAGAATATGTACAAAGATGTATTAAATAGGTTACAAAACCTAGTTTACCTTTTTTCATTGTTGATAAAAAGGGGGAGAAGAAGATGTAGCTAAAGGGGGCGATGATGACCAAGAAAAGGAGGAGAATGAAGGAAGAGAGAAGAGGAAATAATAAAGAAAAGAAGATGAAACATAATTAAAGGAGAAGATGAAGAAAATAAGATAGAAAAAATGAAAGAATATGGGGGGAACAAAGCATGGAAAGGAGACAAGGAAGAGGAGACTACACAAAGGGGAGTCCCATCAATTTTTTGCCTAAGTCCACACCTGCATTAAGTGATCCACCAGTATAGGAAAAGTGTTAGAGGAGAAAAGAACATAAATAAGGCTAAGGTCATGACAATGTGAGTTAAAGGTTTTTCCATCAATGCTAAAGGGGGAGTGAATAGAAATAAAATAGGGTCTCCTTTCTTAACCGTAATTTCCAAAAGGAATGATCCAAATTGATTAAGCACAAGAAAGTGATCAATGCAGAAATGGATCATGTGATGGAGAATAGGGAGAAAGGAGATTCAATGGTCTTTCTATTTTGAGTAGTATGTTCTTAAATCCTAAAATAGATAAAAGACAAATACAAACCTTGAATTTGGAAAGTGTTGTTTTTTGGTGTTTGTGTATAGTTTTAGGGAATTCTGCATGCTGTTGCGTACTGGAAATGTTTAGACAAAGAAAACCTAGAAATATTTTGTCTTTTTTGAAGGGAGGTCAACCTTGACCTTGATAGTGGGGTACAATCTTACCACGGGGAACAATTGTATCCTAAAAAGTTGACCTTGATCTTCTCTGCTCCAATGAAATTTTTGTACATGGATCCTGCAAGTTCGATGAAAAGGATATCCAAATCTGCTCTTCAATTCATTGTTCCACACTTGTATTTGCTAGAAAAATGGTTTGTTTGTTTGGATGGGAGGGTTTTCCTTAGTCAAACTCCAGTTTGGAATTAACCTTGAAATTGAATTGAAATTTCAATATTTATAAACAAAGTAAATGAAACAATTCACCTTTCTTATATTGAAATCCTTGTGGAGGACTCAAATCCTTGAATCCAAAAGTACATATGCTCTAGATGTATGCAGAGATGTAGGTAGGATGTCTCAAATCAATGGAATTAGGTCTTCAACACCAATATTGAATGTATCTTTGCATAGGAAAAGGCTTGGATGAATATGGATGGAGAAATCTTCAACAAGAGGGCTCCATAGAGATTGAATCCTTTAATGGCTAACAATGGATCTCCTTGATGAATTGGATGCTTGAACACTTGAATGCGTGAATGCTTGATAGATGGTAGATCTTCACTTCATAGTAGGTGGATGCGCTTCATAAAAGGTAGATAATAACTTTGCTTATAGTAAGTGGATCATAGATTATAGATATGTGTGGATGTCAAAATGAGGGAAGAAAGCTTCCTTATATAGAGATCTATGACACTAACTCCTAGAGAAGGCCGACATGAGAGCATTAAATCCCATTTAACCTTAACCCCTAGAAGTGGACCTAGATTAAATGTAATTTAAGTGTCTACCATTCTGAAACCCAAAATAGTCGACTTGGAAGTGGGAAAAGAAACTTTTCAAAGCCTAATGTCCCAAAACTCCTAGAAATTGAAAAAAGGACCTAGCGTCAGGGATGAGGTTGACCTTGCACTAGGTTAGGGTTGAGTTTGACCTTGACCCACTAGGTCATTATTGACCTAGAAGTTAACGCCCTCAGTTTCATAGAGCAAGTTGTCAGAGATAGGTTGGAACTAGAGAGAGAGAAGCAGAATAGGGAGAAAACAACCAAATTCGTACAAATACCCCTTCAAGGCACTTGACATGACCCCAAACCACTTACTCAGAGGGATAAACACTCTTAACACAAAAGTGCTTCCATTTTAAGATGATATAGGAACATTGTTGGACTATTCAGACAATTGCCATGATAATTGGAGAAAGGTGATGCTTAACACTTTGCATCACATGCTAAGTATTATTATTTTTTGGAAACTAATAGAAAAAATGAAGAGAGGACTTAAAGTCGATAGATCAAAGCTAGAATATGATAGAGCCTCATACTGATCTAGCTATGGCATCAATCTATGATGTTCATACAAGTGTACTGAACAATCAAAACCTGAATGCAAGTCTGTTGAGTCACCATTTATGTGACATAAATGAAGGAAAAGAAGGATTGCGATGTGGCATGTATCCTTGTCATAACCTTCATAGATGAAAAGGTTGGAAGTTGCATGATATGACTCTAGGTAAATTGGCAGGCCTATCAATATAGGTAATTATGAGTAGGTAGTCATGGGTATCTTGTGACTAACTCGCATAAGATAAGCAAAATTTGAATCCAATAAAGGAGTGAGATTGTTGAATATGGTTTTGGTGCCTAGAATCAGTCAACTATAAATATGAAGTGTACACTTGTAAAAAAATGTTAAGAATGTTGTTGAGTAATGAACGAAAACTTGAAGGAGTTGTAGAGAAGAAGAGCCAAAAAACATACAAGTTATTTCAAGCAACAAAGAACAAGAAAGAGTGAAAGGTGACACAAGGGTGATCACAGGGGCAAGACAAGGATAAGGAAAAAGGTGAGTCAGACCTCAACGATTAAACAACATATCTACAAGGCAAGTTGTGCCACTTCTTAGATCAACCGTTTAGTTTTCTTTCACACAATTGTAGCTCTTTGTAACCCTTAACCATATATGATTTTATTATAAGCATTTGTAAATACTCTAAAAAGATACCTCCTATAAGGAGTGTTGTAAATCCTCTACCAAGGTAGTCATCATAGGCTTATCATAGTCCTAATAGATTACTAGCATTCTTGACAAGATGAGTTCTCCGAAAGAACAGTTGTAGCTCTTACTAGGGTAACTTATTGTTACAAAGGCCAAAGTTGTCATTGCACCAAAAGATCAACCTATCAATACCCAATATAACCAATAGTATTATAGAGCCACAAGAGGTGGTTAAGCCATGTCGCAAACCCTACGAGGGACACTGGCCCATTGCCAAAAATTCCCCATCTAACGTCACTTGCTATGGTTTGCGGGATTTGAACCTATGACCAAGCTCTGATACCAATTGTTAGAAAGGACAGAGTTGTCATTGCACCAAAAGATTAACCAATCAATGCCCGATACAACCAATAGTCTTATAGAACCACATGAGGTGGTTAGGCCATGTTGCGAACCCTATGAGGGGTGTTGGCCCATTGCCAACACTTCTTATTTGTAATAAAAGGCTACTAGGTATATTACTCCCACCATGGTTTTCATCCTCTCACTAAGGGTTTCCACGTACAAAAATATATGTGTCATTGATGTATGCCTTCTTGTGTGAGCTTGCATGGTTTTAATTTGTTTCTTTTACCATTACTCTACTATCAATTTTATTGATATGCAAGGTATTTGATATATTATCTTAGATAATCAATTTTAAAGTAGAATCTAATTCACCTCCCCTCTCAGTACTGATTTGGGATAGAAATTCAAAGTATATTATGTATTGCATTTAACAATTTATCACAATGAATTTCTTTGTTGGTTAATCCTTGAGGGGATAACAAGTTAAAAACAATGTAATTTTCTCATTTCCCCATGTATTGGTGCATATATCGGTCAACATATAATGCTTATAGCTACATTAGGGTTGTGTTGACATAATCTTGTCCATTGATATTGAATCACTTTACTCATTCATTGTACTTGAGTTCTCTATATAAGGCTTGCTAAAATTATTCGTAAATGGGGCAATTGGTGAAATTAGTTCTATAATGTTGCCAAAGTAATTTCAGACTTATTACTTTTATCAAGGTAAATAATTGTGTTATCAGGAGTGTTGCATGTTTCTACATTTCTCACTTGGAATAGGAATTATGTGTTGTGAGTAGAATTTGAGTATAATTTATAAAATTATTTTTGATTGGTGGATAATGGTGAAACTTAGATTTATACCTTTTGGTACTTGTTAATTGCAACTAATAGTGTAAGGGTTGTCTAAACTCATATAAAACACTTAACTTTAGATGTGAATGTTCACATGGATTGTATTATAATTTGGTATTTAAATGAGAGTGTATGCAAGATAAAATAATTCACACACCTTTAGAAGATTGCACCTTCCTTTGTGTAGCTGATTTGATGAAGCAAGGACTAGTTTAGTTACACCTGACCATCAATAGTTCCTCACATTGTTAGAGTTATCTTAGGTTTCCAAACTCAATCTTTATGCACTTTGTTATATTAGTATTTCAAGATCGTATATTTCCAAATCATTCATATTTACAAAGTTGATAGATTACTTTTTGAATGAATACCATAGGTCCCCACATGGTTACCAACAAACTACGTCACAAAATTGAGTAGTGTGTTCAATAGAAAGTTGTAAGTATGCAGTATAAACCTTGGGGCCGCTTCACTTGATCACACATTGTCCTATATTATTTAGCATTTGAATTGGTGTCCTTGTTTAAGACATGATTAGATATTTGGTGTTTCATCTTCGAATACTGATTGTTTCATTTTGTATGTTGGAGTGGTCACAAAACTCACATCGACACAATATAATATCTTAAAAGAATGATTATGGTATCAAAATGTGGTTTGGGTTGAAAAAACCCAATATAAGATGTTTTTGATTAACAATAGCAGATTTCCATAATCCATTTGTAAAATAAGTTGTTTTCTGGATTCAATTGTGTGTGTTTTATTATTATTTAAGCAACCTAGCAAGGGGGTGACCCTCATACCACTACAACCCAAGGGTTGTTCAAAACAATTATATACAACAAGGTCAAGAAATATCTTTAATAATAAACTAGCAACACAACTTCTAAACCACCTCAATAATTGATAGACAACTTGCTTACAACTTGAGGAGGAGGGTGAGAGCCAATTGAGTGATTTTTTCTTCACCTATGAACAACTATCTAAAGAATACTTTCTACAAGGTCTCGATGACAAGGGGAAGGTCTCAATATAGGATGTTATAGTAATGAGAGAATTAATATAAAGTATTGTAATACATTTTCAAAATGCTTTATAATCAACAATCTAGTATGACCAAACACATGATAATAAATACAAAATTTTATATCCTCTCTTGGTTTAGTTAATAGACTCATTTGTTATTGGAGGAAAGTTGACCTTATATCTTCTATGAGTCTGAAAAATATCCATTCTACCATAGACAAAATCTTTTCTCTTGTTGGAGGGGAAATACTAGGTTTTGATGAAAGAATTTATAATAAAGGAGTGAGGAACCTTATGCCTTTTGTACTATACTGGGATGAAGGTTCTATAGTGACCTTGATTCATTGTTCTATACATCCAAGATTAAATCCTTTATATTCTTGTTTATTACTTATGTCAAAGCCATTTTTGTAATTTGTTTGCAAATTTTATGAGGAATATTTTTCATCATATATCTTATTGAAAATTATAGTGTAAGCATAATTTGAAGTACACAAAGTTATGAACAGATTAATATGGACAAATCCTTTGAGGAGGACACACTTATATATTTGCACCATTCATATCCACTTGGGAGGTAAGAGATTCCATTTGCATTAAGTTGTTCAGATGAAAGGATGTGCTTTTATCATTCAATATTTTGTTTCTCCTCAATCTAATGTTAGGTAAAAAATCATTAAGGAAGTGTATAACATCATTGTTTCTAAAAGAATTGATGAACAAGACAAGCTCTAGGAGAATAAGGGGGAGATTAGGTGAGAAATTTGTTGATATTTGAATGTCCAATGTTTAAAGCATGTTCCTCTTGCACTAAAGCATCCTTTTGGGAAGAAATTCGTCATTATCTTTCAATTTTCATCTCTTGTATAAATATGATTGATTAAAGTATTAAATATTTCCTCATTAAATAAGATAAACTTTAGGAGAGGTACAAGCATGATTCATCCCAATGTTATTTGTAGGAAAGGTATCAAAGATGAAACAAAAAATATGTTATTTGTAGGAAAGGTATCAAAGATGAAACAAAAAATATCTACAAGACCTTTTGTGAAAAAAACATGTCATGAACATCTTTGAAAACATCACCATATTGAAATATGAAATGTGTATTAAATATTTTAGAAATGTAGTAAATGCCATGAACATCCTTGAAACCCTCATGCAATAAATTAAAATACAATCAATTAATACAAGTAACATGAAATGAAAATAAGCCTTCTTTGAACAAATAATTTTGATAACCATGCCAAATTAGTAATGTAGTTGAATGTAAAAGTGCAAACCAATCACGATGTATAAGATCCACAACTAAAAATTAGATATAAAAATCAAAATTTGAAGTAATACAATTATAAGACATGTTTGATTCACCAAAATGAAATGTTGGAATGGGGCTCATAGCCTATTTATGTAAACTACGAACCTATCTAATTATTCTAGACACATAAATCGGATTACACAATTAAGTAATCTTATTTAGTTTTCTTCTAGGGCATGATTAATTAAATATATAATATTTAAATAATTTATGTCACCCCTAGTTAATCAATCAAACTAATTAAGTACAACCCAATTAATCAATCAACATGACAACCCATAGTCTGATTGTTAATTAAATCCCCCTTCCTCTATTAAATTAAATAATTGCAAAAATCTATTTAATTTAATTCCAAAAATCCCTTTTGACTAAATAATTTACCTTTAATAAATCATAACCCTAACCTAACTCTTAATCCAATCCTAACCATCTAGTTTAGACTCAAGCCAACCCATTCATCCATCCTAAGCCCACTTAATTAATTAACCCTGATTAATTTAATCATCACTTGCATTCTCCTAACAATCCACTTGCATCCTAGTCACTCCCTAATCCAAACTTTATCTCACCCTAATCATTTGCACAACTTTAAATATGAGGATTAAGAAATCTTAACCCAAACCCAAGTCAACTCTTGTCAAATCCTCCCACTTCCCAACCAAAATGCATTTAAATCTTCCTTAAATGCTATTACACATCCCTTACACACTCCATCTATCTCTTACACCTTTGTCTCCTTCACATCCCCCAAAATGGTCACATTCCCTCCAAAATCCCAACCCTCTTTAAGTGTCACAAGGAGAGGTGTTTGAGAAAACACAATCCATGTTGTCCCCTCCTTACATCGTGGCCACTCTTAAGCTCTTTCTCAGTTTGCATCTTGACCGTCCATTTCATCCTCCATTTTTCTATGAATCAAACCCTCTCCTCTTCACAAATCAACCAATTTTTATGCAGTGTTATCTTGTCATTTTGCCTCCAAGAAATAGCCAAAGCATCACCATAATGCCAAATTTCCTCCACAGTTTCATAGCTTGAATCATCCATCGATCCTTTGTTGATCACATCTCCATCCCTCTTGAAGCATTGAGCACACATCCATTTTGGACAAATCCAACTACATTTTCAAGCTATTCAAAGCTTGAGGTTTGTATGCATTTTGGTTAATATTGGTTGCATTTGTAGATCTTTTCATGAGTGTTTTAATCCATTTGTTTTGTTGAATGCTTACTAGTTTATTATTCTATTAACACTGCATTTGAGGTGATACAATTGCTATTTTCACTTTTATTGTAGGGATAATCAATAAGATCCATTTTTAGTCCTAAAGGAAATCTAGATTTGTGTGATTATTGTTTGATTTGTTTTGATATGAAGATACCAAAATTATGTCAAATGATACATAATCATCAAGGTTCGGCATAAAAATAAATAGAACATAACACTAATACAAAGTAGAAGATCTAGAAAGAGGATACAAATAATAACTTCTACTGAAATTTGGAGCTGAAAGTGTTGATCAAGTGTGCAAATCGATATAGATGTAGGGTTTTTGGTCTTTCAAAGTATGACTCACTTTACTCCATTCAATTCCACAACTTCCAGTGATAAGATCTAGAACCTACACAAATGAAGGTAAAATACTATGTTGTGTAGTGGCTTGTCTAAATCAAACCATGTATTGGCTTTTTCACCTCCATTATAGCTATTACGATGAAAAAGAGAGCTTACCCCTAGTAGAAAAAGTAATAATTCTTGAAAATTGATATGGTACTACTTTTGGTTTGATAATGGAAATGATGCAATTCGCTTTAGATAAGTCCCTCAATGATTGATGAAACAACATGACATGACAAGACATAACAAGATAAATCATGATTACATGCTTGTAGGTTGTAGCCCATTATTTAATAATACTCAAACGCAAAGACATTTTCTCACTGATGCTTTTTTAATAATTAGAAATGATCACAATAGTGTTGGGATGAATTTATAAGTTTCTCAAGGTATTTCCTAATTTAGGATGACTTCCAATGGTCATTATTAAAATATTATGGATTGAATCATAAATGGTAGGAACCACACACACACACACACACACACATTCTTTTGGGCTCATTTTGGAGGCATTGTAGTTGCGCAAAAAATGAATTGAGAAGGATGCTTGTAGATTAGGTGGTCCCAGTACATGGAATTTGGTCCCCAAATGAGCATATGGCTAAATATTGGATGCAATGGAGCACTAGATAGGTTTTAAATGAGTTACAAGAGAACACACATGCACATGCACACGCACACGCACATGCGCATGCATGCACATGCACGCACGCAGATGTGTGCGCACGCGCGCTCACACACACACTCTTTTGGGCTCATTTTGGAGGCATTGTAGTTGCCCAAAAAATGAACTGAGAAGGACGCTTGTAGATTAGGTGGTCCCAATACATAGAATTTTGTCCCCACATGAGCATATGGCTAAATATTGGATGTAATGGAGCACTAGATAGGTTTTAAATGAGTTATGAGATATCATATTAATGCAAGGGCCCAAAAAGGAATGTGACACCATAAAGGGATACAATTTAAGACACTAAACCTACATTACCCCTTGGAGATGAGAAATATAAGCTATTAGATCTATAAATAATTTTGTAGTATAACATGTAAAATGACACTAAAAGTCACCAACGAACTCCAAAAAACCATTGGCAAAAACCTGACTTCCAAAGTCTTGAGCCAATGCAATATTTACTAACAAACAATCACACTATAATATTAGGTTCAAAATTAAATACGCAGATTAACATTCTTATCCTCTCATGTAATTGAACAACATGACTCTTTAAACTACGTCCATCATGCTTCCATCTCAAGGCCTCAATATATACTCAATGAGATTCATAAAGTCATCAGAAGGATTACTATAGGCACGTACACGGTCTCAAAATACTATATAAGAATATAAATGGCCAACAACCTATTTTGAATTTATACCTTCTTGCAAAAGATACTAGATATAACACTTCACTACATGTGACATAAGTGGCTCAAGATTTGCAATCCACTTTTAGCTCTTTATAATCATATTCTTACATCCATAATAACATCTTACACATTGGCATAATAGCATCTTACACACTGACAATGTCACGAAAGATCTTATACAACTTACATAATATTATACACATTTTTATACACACATCATAGAAAGGCCAAGTCATAATTGAGATAGCCTTTTCACATGTAGAAATGGTAATATAGAATAACTAATAAAAATCTTGCAACATGTATGACAACTAACTTCAGCAATTTCGATAAGTTTTCAAATTTTGACAAGTCTTCAAGAGAACTATTTTTTAACTGCTAAATAAATAATCTATCAATTATTAATCTAAAATTTATTTAAAAAACATAAAATGCTCCACTTATTTCTCAATTATCCTTTATAAAACATAAAATGTAGACTATTTCATGACTTTTCCCTACCTTATTTCCCCTTATCACAACCAAAGCCAAATATAATTTTTGCAAGTCTTCTGTCAATTAACAAAAACATTTGCACACTTAATAATTCTAAAAAGAATTATGCACATGCAACTTTTTCTAAAAACAACTAAAACTTCAAGAAAATGATACACTTGAATAATTTAATATGATGAGACCTAATAGACATGACAATGCATGAAGATAAACCAAGAACATAGAATGTCATTCAAATCCCTTATCTATTGATTGATGAAATTGTCACATGTTGTATACTAAGAAGTCTAAATGCTATTGCATCAAAAAATTTAACCCCTACAATCTTTGAAACAATATCCTATGAGCATAACCATGTCAATAAATTAAATGGCGATTCCATATAGAAAGCTCATACTCATCGAAACTTTGTATCTCAATATCATTATATAGACAAATTAAAATATATATGTGAAATGTATAGCTTCAATTGACTCAAAGTAGTGCAATATGGTGCTATCTTTATTTACTTAAAAACAGGGCTAACCATATTTACATTTTCATCCAGGATTTAGTACTAGCTCCTTTAAGTATAAGTTAACCCTTGAGTACAAAATAACATGTTTTAGACAATTTAATCTTAACTTCTTTGCCCTACAAGCTCTACAAATTTATTTCAACTGATTTAAGCAAATTCAAATCTGATATAAAAGAACAATATAGATAATCATGTGAAACAAAAACTGATGACTAGCAAAATTTTAGGCAGTGCAATTAAATTGCAACAGGAATGGAAAAACAATTTTTTTTTTTTGAAAAGCTACTAGTATTTGTAATAACGTTAACCTCTATACAATATTTCCTACTTTACCATAATGGTGTCTTTCAAAGAAAAAGGCTATCACATTTTGCTAATGCATTTTGGTTTTGGAATGTTGGGTAGAATCAAACATATAGAATTTGTTAGAACAGATCAAATCCAGCATTGCACAGAGGAAGCTATTAATAATCTATGGTCCAACACCGTTTGCAGGAAGATCACAATCTCAGTCTTCTGCTGTAAATCATTTGATTTCATGGGATAGGCAATCTTTATTTTAGATGATTGTAAGTAGATCTGAGGCAAGAAAAGAAAGCATGAAATGCAACAAAAACAATGTAAACAGGATAACAGAGTTGTTAAAGATAACCGATTTCACATCAACTACGTTATAACCAGATCGAGTCTGAAGAGAAACAACATATCATACCAAAAACCCAGAGCTTAAATTTTTTAGCGATTTGACATTATGCTCCTATGCAGTAAACCTTCCTGAGCTCAAGCAGACTTCTGGATATGATGCTTTAATACAACCAGGGAATACCAGAACTTGAACAAATTTTATACTAATAAATGTCATCTAAATCCTAAAGTACCTTCAAAATTGGAGTTATGTACAAGAGCTTACAAAATTCATCCACCATAGAAAACCCACAATAGTAATTAGGATTGATCATAAAGGCTCCATTATGGATACCATTGCATGATTCATCTGTGATAGGTCAAATCATCCTGCATCATCAATACTGTTGCACAAAAGGATGATAATGTCATTGGCAAGAGAACTATTTCTCTTAAAGCACCAAATGAAGAGAAAAACAGATGCAATACAAAAGCATAGTTAATTCTCTAGCAGATCATGTCTACAGTTAATGAAATCTGAATTATGTCAATGAATCCTTCATCAATAACCATGTCAGCTTTTCATTTTCTGTCCAGTAGTCACCCAGGCCATCGCAGGCAGCTCCCAGGAAGAAAGAACCTGAACTTATTAGCATTCTTGATCAAATAAGATGGCAGGTGCACCGCAGAAAATGAGCGAGGTATATTTCCCATCTTCTTGAATATTTCATGAAAGGAATACCCTTCAGGTAACATATCAAATAGATCTTTTCCATGACATATGACATGCTGAATTCTTGAAGGTTTTAAGAAATAAGAAGACTTCACCCGATCTACATGGCTGTAGGCTTTCATTTTGAATATGAATTCACTTATCTGTCGAAAGCAAAAGCTGCAATGCCAGCCTGCATCTGTAAAGAGCTCATCAGTTCCACGGGAATGAGCATAGCGTGTATAATACTGATAAAGGTGGACTGATGCGCGCCAACTGTTATGGTCAACAGGAAACTCAAAGGAGTATAAATAATTTCGCAATTGCAGATGCATGACAGGTGGTATATTGTCACACCACCTTAGAAGATTTATAGTATGTGAGCTTGGAATTTCATCCACATCTGACATGATAAGCATGTCATCATAATGGATGCCTGACTCTCTTATAAGTCTATCCATTGCTGCTCTGTTTTCAGTTTCTTGTACAAAAGGATCCTCTCCATCCAAAAGAGGCCGACCTGGATACATTCCATACACAACATTGGATTCCACAAATTCAAATCTTTCCCTGTTGTTTGCAAAGTACAATGGCTTTCCAAGGCCAGTAAAAGTTGTATTGGATTCAAGGATTATAAACTTCGTTACTAGAGGAAGCAATTCCTGCCACCTTATCTCCAGTAGGTCCAGCTCATTGCTAAACAACACAGCATCATAAACACGACGAGGTGTTTTCCGGACTCGCCAACCATGAAGGTAACAAAGATGCTCCATCGAAACATTTTCAGCATAATAATGAAAAATATGATGAAATGGCTTTGGTGGAGTGTCCCATATGGGACGCAATAAGTACGATATCTTCTGCCCATTCATGTATATGCTTAGAACACAAACAGGAATGGTTACAAACAAAAGTAACAGTGCCTTGAAACATGATCTCCTTAAATTGCAGCACTGGACAGACTTCTTCGGCATATTTTTCCTGCCTACCTTTGTTAACATCAGATTCAGTAAGATTCTCTGGCACTTCTGCATCAAGAAATATGCAACTCGTTAAGTTGAGAAATCTAAGGATAAATATTTCATGATGCACTTAAAGAGTTTGACAAGATGCATGTTTCTCCATTCCGTGCTTCATTAATATTGGTTTTAAAAAAATGATTTGGATTTGTTAAAACATTAAATTTTACATATCTGTCTGCGTACTATGTATGTGCTATTTAGCATCAGAGAGATCTGGTAAAATGATTTTTATTTGCATTAATTGTTTTTGCCAAAGGAAAGAGCAGTCTCTCATCTTTTTCCTTTTGTATATCACTTTAATGAATATGTTAAATAAAGAACTATGTACACAAGTGAAATATGCAGAATGGAGTAAGTCTGAAGGTCCAATTTCAATGAGTACATAAACTTCTATGGGTCGCAGTTCAAGAATGATTGGGAGGGTATACTTAAGGAGGGGAAATCCTAACAACCTGACTGATACAAGGAAAAAGTGTGAGAGTGGGATGACATGATGGGAGAGGAAAGTTTAAAATTCCAAGAAAGAACAAAGGGAAGTGGGAGTGAGTGGAAATGTATGCTTAGCATGGAAACTCCAACAACTTTGACAATCTGCACAACATAGACATTTTTGTTAGATAGCTGAGAGAGGTGGGGGGGTGAATCAGTTATAATCAGTTATCGTGCAGGTCCTTAAACACTTAAAACTTCCAATTCACAAGCTCGGTAAACAGATCAAACTTCACAATATTATCAAATCAATCTTTGCAATAAATTGTTAACTTCATATACCGAGTGTCAGAGTAAATTTCATGTATATATATCGAGTTGCAGCATGAAATAAACACAATCAACATCCACACATTTTGACACAAGGATTTTAATGTGGAAACCCAGTAAAGGGAAAAACCACCTGAGAACTGGCAACCTAAAATTTTCACTCTTCTGAAGTGAGCTCTATTAGGAACCAACCTTGTTAAAAGTTACATACACAATGTTTATGTGACCTGGTTAAAGGATTTACACCAAAGATCATTTAGACCTTATCACTCCTCAATATGAGTGGTCTACTTTAATTGACTTACAGACATTCAAAAGAATGTCATCATACAAATGGATTTACAAATAAGACTGTTAAGTCTACTAAGTTAAGAGATTTTCTGCTATAATGATTAGAGAGTAACAGTGAAATGATCTGGTCAAGAATGAAACTACCTTTGCTATTTCAGATCTCTATTTCACTCATTCTTTATCCTTTGTTCATCCTCTTTCTTCCTTCTGACTAATCCACTCGCGTAATCATCAACTTCGCACTTCACTTGCTAGATCTCACAATAATGCTCTGCTTGGTTTCACCTTCTATCTTCTTCATAAACAACTTGATCCCTTAAATAGACAAATTATGGCCGCTTCGTCAAATTCTCCATGTTTTGTCGCTTTATCACAATCGTCCGATCTTCATCCAACTCAGATTCAATGAATCTAGACACTCGGGTATCACTTTTTCTCCTTGAACTTTATGCTTAATTTCAAATCATTGAATCTCCTTCATCAGATCTTCTTTGAATTTCACTAGTTGTAGATCTTGTAACAAACTCCATCCTTATCTTAGAAACTTCTCGATCAATCCATATTTTCATCAAATGTTGGCCTCAAATTAATTTTTCTTCAAACTGTTCTTCTTTTCTTTGCTCAGTTAACACTACACTTGCTCGGTGAATATTAAGCTCGGTTATGTTGGGTGGATATTTTGCAACTGACAGTTTTGCAAAACTCTAGTCAGAAAATAGGTAGACCAGCCATAGCGTGTGAGACAAAGTCTCTCCTACATTAAAGGGAAGGCTCCCCCTTCTCATTGTTTCTTGGATCAACTCAAGGTAAGCAAGAAGTTGAGAGATTTGTGAGGGTGTTACCAATATTCTTTCCTCTTAACTTTTAGGAGAGAATCCACTTACTCGTGGAGCAAGTAATGGGCAAGATGTAATCTCTAACTACACTTCTATCTAGTAGTTGGAAATGATGATACTGACAAACCAACACCAACTCAAAAGCTGATTGAAAGTGTGCCAGTTTGGCTCTAAGTCCTGTTTGTCTAATTTATAAGAAAATCACTACCATTGGGGCGCAAAGACATCCAGACGTAGATGATCTCTATTCTATAAAAAACCTCTAACATTGGGGCGCAAAGATCTTCAAAAGTAAGGAAATTCTAACTATTTTTCGTAAATTTGAGATGGTAACACAAGCTACAGTCAAAGCTTCTAGTCTATGTATTACCACAACCGCTCCCAATCAAAGCTTCGACTCTGATTGCTTTTTAAGTCACTATGCTCTATTATTGAACACAAAATAATAAAATGAATCAAATACAATAGACATAAATTACAGTCAAAGCTTCTAATTTTCTCTATCACAATTGCTTCCAGTCAAAGCTTCGAATCCAATTGCTTCTTTTATTCACTTTCTCCCAAATTGGTACTACACAATCAAAGTTATGTTTGCACAAGTTTGTCAAAGCTTTCTTGCATACAACAAAGATGATTTTTACAAAGAGGGGCCACTCCTTTATATAGGCAAAGAAGTTGAGAAAAAAAAAGAGGAAAAAGTGGGAGCAACTCAACCTTGACCCGGTCTAACTAACAAGAGAAATTATTGGATTGCATGTCATTACACATGTAAATCATATTACATGTAATTAGACAATTTCCTGCAATACATCCTCTCCAACTACAAACATGAAAGAAGAAGAAAGACTATTAAAATTGTTGACTCTAAATGAATCAATCCTGTAGATTGTTGGAAAAGGCCTTGTACTTGATGATGCAATCCCGGATGATAATAGGATCGGGAATCCCTGTATTTTGTGCCATTGCGTTCACCTTGATAATCATGGTGTTGCGTCTTTTGATAGCCTTTGACTCTCTTTGATGAATTGTTTGTTGTCATTTGAAAACTTGATATGATTAAGCTTTTTCTCGTTCGAGTTGTCATGAATTCTCCTTTGTAGATTGACACATTTTGGAGTCTCTGACTCTTCGAAAACTTTCTCGATGGTGTCCGGAGGTAAACTTCAAACAACTTTCCGACAACCATTTGTAAATATTTATATGTTTTTTGAAACTAAGTGCTTCATACATTCCCACACGAACTTAGGTTCTCTGACAACCATTGAGACAATGAAGATCAAATTAATAACTGCTTCTTGAGAATAAAAACATGCCTTCTTGACGAGATATCTCTGTTTTTTGAAGAAGTTTTGACATATCTTGAAGAGTGTGCAATGAAGATGATAACATCTTCCAATGAGATTGAATCCTTGAGAACTTTGAGATTTGAGTTACAATGACAAATCCAAGAGGGGTGGGTATTCAAAGTATGGTTTAAACACTTATGGAACATATATGATGGTTGGAAATCAACCGGAAAGCATATGTATTTGGATGGAAAGGACCAAAGTCGGACTTGGAAAGATGGATTGCATGTGGGCAATGATGGGCTTTCGTGGGTATGGCCAAGAATGCAAGTTGGGATGCATATGAATGCGTACAAATGATAACTTTTGACTTTAAAAGTGTGACCTTTAGTAAAAAATCGGTTCTCTAGATGTCATTACACGTAAAGTTGATTATATGTAAAACGAACATGCATTTAGGTTCGGAAGATGGAAATGCATGTAAATGAGAACGAAGGATGAGATTGCATGTAAATGTGAATAGAGGGTGAGATTACATATAATCACATGTGGAGAATGAGATGCAGTGTGTCATGACATGAAAAGTGGAATTACATGTAATTGCTCTTGAAGTGTAATTGCATACGAAAGGAATGGATGCAATGTGCCTTGGCATGTAATGGCGAATATGGAATGAAATGATGCACTTGCACGAAGAGGTGAAAGGTGGAGTGAAGTGAAATGTGCTCAAGTTCTTGGGAAAGAACTTGCAATTTCTTCTTGAAGAAGAAAAACGAGAAAGCAAGCAAACAAACAACGAAAACAAGCACAAAACAAACACATGGCTTTGGCCTTGGACTCATACATGTCAACAAGCAAGTTGCTATCAAATGCAAATTCGAATTTGGAGTTTGGAAAAAAAACCAAAAGTATGAAAATGAGAATTTTCATCATTTTTAAAGAAAAATGCACTTTTCATAGCATCTATATCAACAAGTGTGCAACATCAAGCTAAAATATGCATGGAAATAGCAAGATAAACATGAATTAATGAGCAAGTTAAAAAAAACCCCACTTACTTGGAGATCAAAGAGCCAAAATAGCAAGAATCATAGGCTTTGAAGACCAATTCTCCTCCAAATCCGGATTCTCAAACAATAATTTGACTTCTCCACAATTGCATTCAATGAATATTAATGAGCAATGAAGGGCCGAATTTGACATGAGAATGCCAAAAGCGTGGTCTCCAAAGGCAATAGCATGCATTATGGGAGTCACTGCATATTTGAAAACACATGCAATGACATGTTTTATGTGTTTTAAAATTGCCTCTTTATTCAAAATCGCACCTTTTGGATGCAATTGCATATTTTGATGAAAATCTGCTTGTAGACATGTTATGCACAACTTAAGTGATAAATTAAGCACATGTCAATATAATTTTTGAAGAAATAATACTCAATTGGGTCATAAGTAATATTTACACTATATAGATAAATATATAATGCACAAATATCATTTTAACAGGAATCTTTACTAAGATGTTTTGAATTATAACTCCAAATTAAATTAAACTATATAGTTAATATAGTCACTTAAGTGAAAAATTAAAGAACAACTCAACTTAAAAATATAACATAAAGTGTTCTATAATTATTTTAAGTAAAAAATTAAAATGATAAAGTAATTTAAAAACATAACATAAAGTGAATTTATGTTATATTTTTCAAAAAGTGAATGTCAACTTCAAAATATAGCATGATATTTTAATTCGTACAGTTGCACCTAGAAAGTCCACTTTTTGGATACTAAAATGGTCTTATCTTTTGATTGCCAACTCCAATTAAGCCCTAAGATAGATCGAATCAAAGGGAAAACTGAAAGAAATAACTTGAGCAAAACCAAATGACCAAAAGCCAACAAACACACACTCAAAAACGAAAAAAAAGACGTTGAAGGCTTCAAAAATCAAGCGTAGGCTCAACAAACAAAAAACTAAATAGACTTGATGAAAGCCTTTAGTAAAAGGAATCATTATATCAATTAGAAATGATTGATTGATCAATACTAACCAATTAAACAATGAATTAAACATAGAGAAATGCAAAACTAAGTTGAAAAGTTTCGTACTGTTACCTACATTTTGTCATCACAAAATGTAGGACAATAGGTTAACATTGTTCTTGCTTGTTTAACACTAATAATTCTTCATTCACTTGACATATGCTTGGTGACAATTGTAATAGCTCGATGATCATTATTCTTTCATTTAATAGCCTCACTAACTAGCTCAGTGCAACTTATTGTTTCTTTGTCTTTCCACTTCATGACTTCATAACTTTCTTATACATATTCTCAACAGTTAATTACATCATGTAAAACAATCAAATCAACATTATACTTGTCAAAGTCTAACTCATCAGCCCACTGAAATTCCACATACTTATCAATACTTTCTTCATCATTATACTTTCTTTGAATCCTCTTTATCAATTGAATGATATGGCACTTTACTAAATTAGCATAATCTCTTACCAATTTAGGCTTGACATCATGACAACATAACAACTGATATGACTCTTTTACAAACATTATCTCGCTTATCTTCAACATTATCAGTTGAGGCTAACAATCTCCCCCTTTGGCATTGATGGCAACACATGATTACATATTATTACATTATGAAATAATTCATCATACTGTCATCTTCAGTTCTGACTTCATCAGGTTCTTTGTATCAAGTTTTTAGCCCCAGCTCAGTCTTTCAGTTGTAGTATCTCTATGTCATCTCCCCCTTTGTACAACGTGTTTCATATCCAAGCTTCTCTTGCATATTCTTCCCTATAATGACCCTGCTCAAATCTGATCTCAAAGTGCTGATAAGGAACTCAAGGAATATCGTCAAACAATTCACTTGCAACCTCCCAGTTTGCTAGTTTATGTGATTAGACTGATATAAATGCTTGTAGAAGAAACCAAAGTACTTCAAACGCTTAGAAATCAAACTACAATGCATAAACTCTAACCTAGAAGCATCAATGACTCAATTTCATCTTTAACAATGCTCATATATAATTTCTAAATGCAAAACATGCACCTACAACCAACTAATAATTTTAGCATACAGTTGGTATGCAACCTATATGTTGATAAGAGCATCTACAGCCATTGACAATTTGTCAAATAATTGGCATACATCTTCATATCACATTCAAATGAACATTACAACTATGTGAGACTTCCCAAAGATGATGTCTTATCGAAATGCAATTGCCTACACAAGTTTCATGGAAATGCCTAGACTCTTGGCTTACAACATGACCCAACTGAAAATGCCAAAGTTTGATTACATCATCTACCTACAACAGCTCTATAAAATGCATCTAAATGACACATAGATAGCATGAAATCTTCAAGGAACCTGTAGCTTGAAGTTGACTTGAGTCTCCAATGGTTAAGCAAGCATTATCTCAAAAGATGAAGACCTCATAAACCGAAATCGAGCCACCTATGCTGCCGCCCCTGTTTTTGAAGCAATGGCAGATATAAAATAATATGCAGCCTCCTGGTTGCCAACAAAGCCTCCAACAAGATTGCCTAGACCTCTAATATGAAGTGCCTCCACTCCTAGATGAAATTGTCCCAAGATGAAGTGTATGAGCAAAATCAAACCTCTCACACAAGCTGATATGAAGACAAAAATTCTGGAAATGACTGATATAAAAATCTGAGCATGCAATCGTACTCCTTCATGCCAAACTTGCGGAAGTCTTACCACCAAAATGTCTCCACAAAACCCTAAATCGAATCATACAAAAACTTGGCCAAAGGCCACTAAGTTTTAACAATGGAGCTCAAATAGAAAGTTTGAAGTAACTTTTTCCCAACTGCAATAATTCAAGTGATATTTCACACCCTCAAAATTGTGCACCAATTGAGAGTTTTCGTTCTCAATGGCCAAAGACAACTGCAGAAACCCTAGGCTCCACAACCATCAAACATCAACATCAACAACAACAAATCTGGATGGTGAGAATGAAGCCCATGATGCCTATTATTCTTTTTCTCCACTTTCTCAAGAAACTTCTAGAACATTATTTTATTTTATTTATTAAGTGACTTTATAAGATATTTTATAATTCAAGTCACTTTATTAAATTAATTAAATATAAAGTTACCTTTTTATATTTATTTATTTGATAACTTTATTAATAATTAACTTAATACCACTTATTTATTTAATTAAAATAATTAATTAGTGATCCTCATAAAATATTCATTATTTTGGACAACATAATTACTTAAATTAACTAAATCAAATTACCTCCAAAACGAGGACATTACATTCCCCTTTACAAGTTCTCTTCTATAGGCAATCATCTCCCCTTTGATTGCATCTCCCCTTACTGAATTTCTCCCCCTTAGAAAATGATGCCAAAGGTAACTGTAAGCTTCAACGAGAAACTTATAAAACCTTCTAGTTATACCTTGTACCTTGCATGTATTGATTACATCTTTTGCATTACATTCATTTTCACAACTCTAGGATAGTTCCTAAAGAGTAAACTCCTGCATCAACTCCATAAAGATATTATGATCAAGCATGAATTGATGCAACATGCATCTTCACTTAGTGAACATTGGATAGGGGAAGGACCCCTAATTTACCTCTTAGATACTCAAAAAGAATCCTTAGGCAATGACTTTATCAATATATTTGCTATATGGTCCTTGGACTTTACATACTCCAATTTGACTTATTTTTCTTGAACTTGCTCTCTCAAGTAGTGATACTTGATAGATATGTGCTTTGTTTTTTCATGCATCACCGGATTCTTTAATATGTTAATTGCACTAGTATTGTCATAATAGATGGTTATAGGTTTTCTAACTTCTTCTTGCATACCTCGCAACAGTTGTTTGATCCATACAATATTTGAACAATTAATTGTAGCAGCCACATACTCAACTTCAACAGTCGACTATGAGACACAACTTTGCTTCTTGCTAATCCATGTTACCAATCTTTCTCCAAAAAAGAAAGCTCCTCCACTAATACTCTTTCCGTCACCAATATTTCCTACCCAATCAGCGTCAGTATAGACTCTTGGCTCAAAATCTCTTTCTTTCTTGTACCATAAACCATATTCTTCATTTCCCTTCAAGTATCTAAATATTCTTTTCATTGCAGTCATATGTGTCTCCTTAGGATTGGCTGAAAATCTTGCTAATATTCCAAGTGCACGTGCAATATCAGATCTACTATGAACTATATATTACAACTTCCCAATAATAGATCTATACAATGTTTCATTCACTTTTGTTGAGTTGTCTTCCTTAGATAGTTTACATCTAGTGATCATTGGGGTACTTCTTGGTCTTGACTCATCCATGCCAAATGTTTTCAGTATCTCCTTAATGTATTTGGATTGAGTAACATATATTCCTCCTCTAGTTTGATGAACTTGTAAACCGTTAAAGAACTTTATCTCACCAAACATAGACATCTCAAATTCTTTACTCATTTGATCAGCAAATGACTTACACATCAACTCAATTCCTCCAAATATAATGTCATCCACAAACATTTCTGCTATTAAGACCATATCTTCAGCTTCACTCTTCAAATATAGATTATTGTTATCACTAGTTTTGACAAAACCAATTCTGATCAGATAGGAATGTAATCTTTTATACCATGCTCTCCGTGCTTGCTTCAAACCATACAAAGCTTTGTGCAATTTGCATACCATGTGCTTCTAATCTTTCTCCACAAATCCTTTAGGTTGTGTAATGTAGACCTCTTCCTCCAGAGTTCCATTAAAAAATGCAGACTTGACATCCATTTGGTAGACCTTGAATCTTTTGTATTTTGCATATGCAAGTAGAGTTCTCACTCCTTCCAATCTTGCAACAGGGGAAAAAGTTTCACCATAGTCAATTCCTTCTTCTTGTGCATAACCTTTACATACAAGTCTTGCTTTGTTCCTCACAACTTAACTTTTTTCATTTAGATTGTTCCTGAAAATCCATTTAGTTCCAATCACATTCTTGTCTTCGGGGTACCAATGTCCATGTGTTATTCTTCTCAATCCGGTGTATCTCTTCATTCATTGCATTAATCTAGTCTTCATTTTCAAGTGTATCTTCACCGTTCTAGGCTCACACTTAGAAATCAAGCATGTATTGTCAGGCTCAAACTTAGAAATCAAGCATGTATTGTCTCTTACCTTACTTCTTGTCATGACTTCATCACTCTCTTCTCCAATTATCTAATTATGTGAATGGTGTCTTCTGACGTATTTTGCTAAGATGGGCCTGAGTTTTCGTTGTTTAGCGTTATCAGTACTCAGTTGGGGCTCAACATTCTACTCGGTGTGCTCAAGTCGTAACTCGGGTACTATAGGTTGTTGCTCACTGGCTCTATGTTGTTGTTTGGTAATCCTCTGTTGTAGCTCGGTTTGGTGCTCAGGTAGAGTGTTAGGTGCTCTTTGAACATAGACAAATCTATCGTAGTCTTCATGTTGTTTCTTGCTTTCCTCATCAGTCTTATCTGCAAACTCATCAATTCTCACATTTGCACTTTCGACCATAGTGTCAGTCACTTTGTTCAAACACATATGCTTTGCTCCTAGTAGAGTATCCTAGGAATATACCTTCATCTCCTTTTGAATCAAACTTTTCATTTCTAGCATCCTTATGAATATAACGCCTGCTTCAAATGATTTTGAAATAACTTACATTCGGTGTGTGTCCATACCATAGTTCATAGGGTCTCTTGTTTGTACCTTTCTTTAACTGAACTTGGTTGAGAGTGTAAACAACAATATTGATAGCTTCTCTCCACAATATTTGTGCAATTTCTTTCTCGATCAACAATGTTCTAGCATAATCAACAATGGATTTGTTCCTTCTCTCTGTAATGTCATTCTGTTGTTGTGTCCTAGTTTTAATTCCATGCTCAATACAACAATTAGTAAACTCATTAGACATGCATTCACCGCCTCTATCAGATCTTAAACATTTCAACTGCTTACCAGTTTCCTTCTCAACTCTTGCCTTGTACCATTTGAACATTTGAAATGCATCGAATTTAACTTTTAGAAACATCACACTCATCATTCTTGAGTAATCCTCAACAAATAGAATAAAGTATCTATCACTATAATAACTTTCAACTTTCATGGGACCACAGAGATCATTATGAACCAATTCCAATATATCATTAAATGAACGTGACTTGCTTGAGAAACTTGACTTAGTCATCTTACTCAATTGACATTCTTTACACATAGCATTATCAGGTTTATGCAAGTTCCGTAAGCCTCTCACTTTCTTCTTCCTACTCACTTTAATCATATTATCAAAATCCACATGACAAAGTCTCTTATGCCATACCCAAACAACTTTAACTTTAGCAAATAGGCATGTACTTATAGTAAGAACCAAACAAAATAGGTTACTTCTTGTTTGTTCACCAATACCAATCAGTTTTCAATCAGCATCAAAGATTTTCACCTTTTTGTTCAAAAATTCCAGTCAGTGACTTGAGTAATTAAGTTGTGCAACACTCAACAAATTGTACTTCAGACCTTGAACCCAATAAGCATCAGCACATCTAATCTTGTCATTGAACATTACTGAACCTCTTTCTTTCATTGGTCATGGAACATCATTTCCAAGCTCAACAAATCCACCATCATACTCTTCTAGTTTATCAAACTTAACAATAGCATTAGTCATATAATGTGAGCAACCACTATCAAAAATCCAAGTTTCATTCTTACTAACATGAGATATAAGGGCTTTTTCTTCTTCATACCTTTCCTCCTTTGAATCTTCTTTCACAACAACATGCACAACTTCCTCACCTTCATTTTCATTATCTGACTCTGACTTGAAGTGTTCTCCCCTAGCAATGTAACAAGACTTCTTCCCCTTGTCTTTGTATTTTTTGTTCCTTCGGTATTTGTTCTCTCTTTTGTCATTCTTGTCATTCCTACTCTTGTTAGGACATCCAGATGCAATATGACCAACTTCATTACACTTGAAACATATCAAGGGTAATTTACCTTTGAATATTCCTTTTCCTCTCAGTAGCCTCCTAGCCAACAGTGCTTCATGCTCATCTTGTTCCTTCTCATCAGAATCAGAATCATTTTCATCTCTACTACACTTATCTTTCCTTGATCCACCAATAGTGAGAGATGACTTGAAAGCATTTTCTACCTTAGGTAAATTGTTATCAAAGTTACTCAACTCAAAAGCAGTCAATCTACCGACCGAAGCATCAAGAGTAAGGATATTACTAGGATTAGCTTTGAATTCTTGTATAGCTGATACTCTGATAGCATAAATAGGCAACAAAGTCCTCAATACCTTACAACATCTTCATCACTTATGATTCCTCCGAAAACTTTGATGGCACTAACCACTTCCTTAATTCAGTTATTGTATTATGAAATGTTCTCTCCTTTCATCCTCATGTCATAAATTTTCGTCTTAGGCTCTCAGCACATCCTAATCTCCTCCATGAACAAGTGCAAGTTTATCCCACATCTCTTTAGCAGTAGCACAGTCCTTGACATCATCAAATTCAAAGAAGCAATCTCTATCACAGGGTTTTGTGTTATTGTTTTTCTTTCATTTGGTCAACTATTAATGGTCCAAGTGGTGGTGAAGTGTATTCATTATCCAAATAGTACAGTGCATAATCTCCAATTCTTGATAGGTACAATCTCATCCTACTTTTCCATGATGCGAAGTTCTCCTTGTTCAACTTGGGAACCTCTCTTATACATCTTCAGATCTTTAGCTTAAGTCCCTTCAATTTTTTCTCCTTCAAGCACTTAGCTCTGATACTAATTGCTAGAAAATTGAGCGGGGGGTGAATCAATTATAACCAGTTACCCTATAGGTTCTTAAACACTTTTCAAGAAACTTAACACTTAAACTTACAATTCACAAGATCAAACTTCACAATATTATCAAATCAATCATTGCAATAAATTGTTAACTTCATATACCAAATATTAGAGTCAACTTCATGTGTGTGTGTATATATATATATATATATATATATATCGAGAAACAAGAGATAAACATGATCAACATCCACACATTTTGATACAAGTATTTTAACGTGGAAATCCAATAAAGGGAAAAACCACCTAGGAATTGGCAACCCAAAATTTTCACTCTTCTAAAGTGAGCTCTGTTAGGAGCCAACCTTATTAAAGTTTACATATACATTGTTAATGTGATCTGGTTAGAGGATTTACACCAATGATCATCTAGACCTTATCACTCCTCAATATGAGTGGCTTGTTTTAAAGGACTTACAAACAATCAAAAAAATGTCACCATACAAATGGATTTACAAATAAGACCGTTAAGTCCACTTGGTTAAGAGATTTTGTGCTACATGATTAGAGAGTAATTGTGAAATGATCTAATCAAGAATGCAACTACCTTTGTTGTTTCAGATCTCCATTTCTCTGATTCTTTGTCCTCTCTTCATCCTCTTTCTTCCTTCTGACTGGTCCACTCACATACTCATCAACTTTGCACTTCACTTGCTAGATCTCACAATGTTGATCCGTTCGGTTTCACCTTCTATCTTCTTCTTCACAAACAACTTGATCAACAACAATGAACATCTTGTTCATCCCTTAAATAGACAACGTATTGCCACTTCATTAGATTCTCCATGTTTTGCCATTTTATCACAATCGTCTGATCTTCATCTAGCTCAGATTCATTGAATCTAGACACTAGGGTATCACGCTTTCTCCTTGAACTTTGTGCTTCATTTCAAATCATTAAATCTCCTTCATCAAATCTTCTTTGAATTTCCCCAGTTGTAGATCTTGTAACAAACTCCATCCTTATCTTAGAACTTCTCGATCAATCCATATTTTCATTAAATGTCGGCCTCAAATTTATTTTTCTTCAAACTATTCTTTCCTTTGCACAGTTAACACTAAAACTTGCTTGGTCAATACTAAGCTCAGTTAACATTGTTCTTGCTCATTTAAAATTGTAAATTCTTCACTCACTTGAGGTATGACAACTGTAATAGCTCGGTGATCATTAGTCTTTCATTTACTGACCTCACTGACCAGCTCGGTGCAACTTACTGTTTCTTTGTCTTTCCACTTCATGACTTCATAACTTGCTTATACATGATCTCAACACTAAATTACATCATGTAAAACATTCAAAGCAACATTATACTTGTCAAAGTCTAACTCATCAAATGCCCATTGAAATTCAACATACTTATCGATACTGTAAAGTTTCTTACCAGATTTCAATATGAGGCTGATTGATGCACAACTTTGATTGCAGGTATGAACACTGATGTCAATGAATTTGAATTGCTCTTGAATTTGCATAAGTTAGTACATAAATAACAGAGATAACAAAGATGTTCTTAAACTTGAGATGCTAATGATCCTTGGATATGCTTGCATTAATTGATTTTGATGCCTTGTTATGTCGAGCAGATTGAGTATAGATATTACACAGAGGGGTGTGAGGGTGAATGGGCATGTCTCCTGACCATTCACTATCATACTAGTTCAATGTTTGTTTATCATACCCGAATTCAGTTAGACTTAACACAAGTCTAAGCATGTATAACTGATCATAATGAACTCGATTCATAAGTAGCCCGATATTTATAAAGATTGATAATGATCTTTAAATCAAAGGAATCAGAATAAGTTTCGATCATGGTTGAGATGTGATCTCAGATAATATATATGTTCATCGGTTCAACTGTATCGATCATATGCAGAATTACATATATTGAGATTATATATATATATATATATATATATATATATATGTATGTATATATACTAGTATGTACATCATACTAGTTTGTATATACACACACACACACACACACATGTATATATAGATCTTGATCATAGTCATTGTCAGACTGAAGCTACATGCTTTAACATTCCCTCTTAGCTAGGGAAGACAAAGTGTATATATATAAGTTCTTATTTGAAAAGTGATATCACCTGGATAGTGATATACTTAAGAAAATCAACTATCTACCATAAGAGATCATGGTATATCCATAGATATTATGTCACATAATATCCACCATGATAAAAATAAATATATTGATCTTCTACAGATATCATATCGCATGATATCTATCAACATGTTCTTTTACCTATCATGACTTGTTCATGAATATCAAGTCACACAATATTAATCATGATAGTAATCTAATAATTATAAAGTTGTCACCTTATAATATTAGAGTCAACATTTCATTATAAAAGATTGTCACCTTTTAATAATGTACATAGGGTAGGCCCATAAGTCATAGAGTCACACATATGACAAAAGAGTTTACACTTAAAACATCTTTATTAAAAATAATACAAATTTACAAAGTTGAGACTCAATCTCATAAACTTACATTTCAACCATACCAAGTTTCTTTTTAAAATGATCAACCTTCACCTTAGGAAGAGCCTTGGTGAGAATGTCAGCTGTATGATCACCCGTATTAATATATTCCAATTGAATAGCTCTTCTTTCCACCATGTCTCTTACGTAGTGGTAAGGAATTTCTATATACTTGGATCTATCATGAAATATCGGGTTCACGGATAACTTGATACAACTTTGGTTATCATAGTGAATAGTGGTAGGTTTCAGAGGCTCACAGAATAAACTAGAAAGCAATTTTCGAAGTCACACTACTTCTCTTGCTCCCATTGCTGCTGCAATATACTCTACCTCATAGAACTCTGAGCAACTGAAGTTTGCTTCCTGCACATCTATAAAATCATAGCTGACCCTAAGCTGAAACATCCTGATGTGCTCTTCCAGTCTTTTACAATTCCGGCCCAATCAAAATTGGTAAGTCCATGTAACTCCAAGCTAGTATTCTCACATTTAAATTCATACCCAATAGTGCCTTGAAGGTACCTTAATTTATGCTTCAAGGCAACAAGATGTATTTCATGACGTTCACACATGACCTAACTTAATGCATTCACAACATAGCAAATATTAGGTCGAGTATTCACAAGATACATGAAAGACCCAATTATCTATCTGTATGAAGTAGGATCAACTAGTCTGAATTCAGCACTTGCTTCCTTTTGCTTGTGTAAGTTGGTTTCCATAGGTGTTGACATAGGTCGACAGTTCCACATTCCAAATCTTTTTAGAGTATCGATAGTATACTTCTTTTGATGTAGGAAAATATTCCCAGACTTCTGGTGAACTTCTAATCCAAGGAAGTAATGAAGAATCCCTAAGTCCTTCATGTCAAATTCAAAAGTCAGTTCTTTCTTACACTAATTAATGAGATGGCCTTCTCCTGTAATCTAAAGGTCATCAACATAAAGAATTGGAATCAACATATCACCTTTAGTTACTTTAAAGTAAAGATTTGGATCAAGATCATTCTTGGTGAATCTAAGACAGAGAAGATATTTATCAATCCTTTCATATCAGGCTCGGGGAGCCTGTTTGAGTCTGTATACAACCCTTTTCAATTTACATATATAGGAGGCAGCATCATGAGTCACAAATCCTTTTGGTTATTCCAAGTATATTTCTTCCTCGATTGTTCCATTTAGAAAAGTAGTTTTTACATCCATTTGATGATTTTTCCAACTTTTAGCCGTTGCAATGGCTAATACAGTTCTAACTGAAGTATACCTAGCAACTAGTGCAAAGGTTTTTTCAAAGTCAATTCCTTCCTTTTGAGAGAATCCTCTAGCCACAAATTGAGCTTTATGTTTTTCAATGCTACCATCTGCAGCATCTTTAACTTTGAAGAGCCATTTCGATGAAACAACAAATTTTCCTTTAGGTCTAGGAACTATATCGCAAACATCATTTTTAGTATGGACTGATACTCTTCCACCGTTGCATCTTTCCAAACTTGATGTTTAAGAGCTTCATAAGCATTACACAGTTCAAAGTTTGGAATATCACACATGAATGCATTGCATGTTAGTTTTCGAGGTCCTTTGCTTTCTTTGAAAGTCCCTGAAGGTGCTGCAAATTCACCTCCTTCCTCTGATTTTTTTGGCCCAAAGTGGCCTTTTAGAATTATTGTCAAGACTCTTCTTGAGTCTTAGAAAGTGTCTCATTTTCATTTGAAGTTTCTTCAGGGTACTCCCTTTGTATCTTAAGAGCAGGAGCCTCTTCTACGGAATAGGATAAGTCATCATAATCTAGTTCATCTGAAATTTTGGCTCTTTTAAAAGCAATATCTTCTTCAAAGATGACATCTCTACTGAGTTCTATTTGTTTCTGTCCAGGTATGTAGATTTTGTACCCTTTTACTATTTCACTAATACCAATAAGAATTCCTTTTCTTCCAATAGGTTCTAACTTTGTCCTTTTCTCCTTAGATACATGAACATACATAGGACATCCAAATATCCTTAAATGGCTAATGTCAGGTTTTATTCCTGAAAATGCTTCTTCAGGAGTTTTGTTGTCAAAATGTGAGTGAGGACATCTATTTTGAATATAGACTATTGTATTAGATGCTATAGCCCAAAATGACATGCTCAAGTTTTGATCAAATGTCAAAACCCTAGTAGCTTCTATAATGGTTCTATTTTTCCTTTCAACAACTCCATTTTGTTGAGATTGTTGGGCACTGTAAACTCCCTCTTAATCCAAACAAGTTTGCAGAATTCTTTAAATATTTCAAAAATGTATTCTTTCGCATTATTTGTCCTTAGAATTTTAATTTTTTTTTTTGAGGAGTTTTCAGTGATAGTTTTGAATTCTTTAAATTTAGAAAGAATTTCTTCAGATTCTTTACACTTAAGGAAGTATATCCATGTCTTCCTTGAAAAATCATCAACAAATATCACATAGTACAAGAACCCTCCTATGGGTGGTTCGAGTGCACTAGTTCTAACACATTTTTAGTTTTTCTAAAACTATGAGGAAATGACTTTTTAGTGTTTTTCCCCAAGGCACAACTTTTGCAAGATTCATTGTGAATTTGACTTAATTTAGGCATTCCAGTTACCAACTTCTCCATAGATGTTAGAGCACGAAAGTTGATATGACCTAATTTTCTATGCCAGATTTCATTTGAATCTAAGGTCTCATGAACAAGTGCAAGATTTGTCTTAGTGCAAAGCTCATATAATAGCCCTTGTTGTACTCCTAATGTTTGAGCCTTCTTTATAGTTGAATTCTTTGCCCATGCTAGCACTTTGCCTTCCATGAAAGTAATGCTATAACCATCATCTTCAAGTACTAATATAGATATCAAATTCCTTTTAATACGTGGTACATATAGAACTCCAGAAAGCTGAATAGATTTTCCGGATTTTAACTTGATGGTGCAGGTCCCAATTCCTTTTACGAAATATGTAGAATCATCCCCAATTCTAACTTCTTCATCTGTTTCTATTTGCATGCTGTCTAGGTTATCTTGATATCTAGTGACGTGTCTTGAAGATCCACTGTCAATTATCCAAGTGTTGGACTTGGTTGATATTTGACTAGACAAGGCTGAGTAGAAGGCATATTTCTCAAAATCTTGACCTTCGATTGATTTATCAGTTTTGGCAAATGATGCTTGAAGTTTTGATCAATTGGGACAATTTAGTGCATAATGTCCATATTGATTACATCTAAAACATTGAATTTTGGACAAGTCTTTCTTTTATTTTGATTGTCCTTTTCCATGAAAGTTTCTTTTCCTTTGGGTGTTCTTCTTCTTACCCGTCTTATGAGAGTTGGTGTTAAGAACATGAATGTCTTTATCTAAGGTTTTATGTTTTCCTTTAATCATTAATCTTGACTCTTCTTGAAGACAATCAGATCTTAATTGATCTAGTTTTGGAATTTTAGATCTTGCACTTAATTGATCTAGTTTTGGAATTTTAGATCTTGCACTTATACCTTGTACAAAGGACTCCCAAGAATTTGGCAATCCTCCTAACTGTATTAGAGATAACTCTTTGTTGTCAATCTCATAATTGATTGAAGATAATTGATCTCTTAATTCTGTGATTCTCATGAAGAAGGCATTTACTATTTCTCCTTTATTCATGCTAATATTATTCATTTGTTTTTTAAGAGCAAGTTTTCTACCAGTGTTATTTACTATGAATGCATTTTCAAAAGCTTTAAACATGCGATATGCTGTTGCATGTTATGCCACAATAGGCACTATGTGATCTCAAACAACATCCACACTTATCTTCATGGCCTTCTCATTATTCTCGATCCATAGAGTTTTCTCTGGATCATCTTTAGGTTCCATGTATGAAGAATAATGAGTGACTGCAACTTAATGTGAAATCTGATCTCTTAAACTTAATGAGATCTCTCCTTAACAAGGATTTGATAACATGTAAATTTTCTTACCAGATTTCAATATGAGGCTGACTGATGCACAACTTTGATTGCAGGTTTGAACACTGATGTCAATGAATTTGAATTGCTCCTGAATCTGTATAAGTTAGTACATAAATAACAGAGATAACAAAGATGTTCTTGAACTTAAGATGCTAATGATCCTTTGATCTACTTGCATTAATTGATTTCGATGCTTTGTTATGTCAGGCAGATCAAGTATACATATTACACAGAGGGGTGTGAGGGTGAATGGGCATGTCTCCGAATGGAGACAGACCATTCACCGTCATACCGGTTCAATGTTTGTTTATCATAACCAACTTTAGTTAGACTTAACACAACTGACATGACTCTTTTATAAACATACTTCAAACAATATTGTATCACTTCGATGTGGTGAACACCTTGGCATATTTGTAAAGATACTTGTTTTGGCCAGACATGGAAATAATACTGCAGAATTCATAAGGGGTTGTAATTTGTTGAATAACAAGCTTGGTAATTAAATTGGAGATCATATACACTATCATGGATAACTTGTAGAACATAGGAGAGCATTTCCATGGATATTGTACAAGATTTTTTTAAGCAAAGAAAGGTACAATTATATTTTTGTTGTAATCTTGTATAGAAAAATATATGCTTTCATTCAATACAGGAAACCTCTTCAAGAAAATGCTATAGCAGATCTATTTTTCAGTAGCTTTTGGTTTTAACTTTACTTTGACTGTGGAGCGCCTGCTATCATGTCAAGACATAATCAGCATAGACTTGAACAAAAAAATTCCAAGGTGGGGGCAAGGCGTGGTTTAAAAAAATAGAGTACCGCAAGGTAAAGCTAAGAACTGTAACCCACTTAAGTATGGCCCATTTAAATTTATTAGATCTACTACTATGTATGAAACTCTATTCAACTGAATGTAATTTTGTTTTGTTTATTTGAGCCTTCTATGCCACATGAATGACTTTTGTTACCTTCTATTGAATAAGGTGTAACCAATGCTCAAGAAGTTTTGAATAAGGAGGAGAGCATGAGAGGTAGCAATGAAAAACGAAAGCACAATTGCCAAACAAAGAAAAGATGTATTCTGAAGAGGAAGTATGGGAATCTCCCCTCTTCCCAAATCTATGTATTGGGGCACTAAAATCCATCTAAATGGGAAGGTGTGATCCAAATTTGGATCATGATGACAAAAGTATGTTGGTTTTAGTTCAGATAGAACAATAATCTCATTTACGTGTTAAAATTTTTTAGTAATCCAACTTGAAACATTTCCAATACTCCTAGCAAGACAGTTCAACAAACAAATTGAGTTACCAAAAGGCTTGGGAGCATAAAGGTGCAAAGGTCACTTGGACACCAAACGGCCATTTTTTGTGGTTTCAACATCTAATAGGTTAAACTTGTGAGATAGGTTCTTTAGTCAAACTGTTTCAACACCTAATAGGTTAAACTTGTGAGATAGGTTCTTTAGTCAAACTGTTAACTTCACAAATGTGTTGTGTTGCTGCTATTCTCCTACATAAGGGCACATGAAAGGAGTCTTCTTTTTAAGCTGGGAACTATACTCTTCTAGCTTCTTGTGTAATTTAGAGGGATTTCAAATTTGTTTTGTTTCTAAAACAAAGCATGTTATGTTTTATTTAAATTTTGTGAAACTCAAACAATTCAAACGACAATTGATTGAGATATTCAATATTAAACAAAGAAGAGGAACATTTCTTAAATAAGCAATTATGAGAACATCTTTCGAAATGGAAACAATTAAGAACTAAACACAGAATAGTAAGTTATTAAATTGACTAAACAACTTAAAGAACAAGAAGTTACTAAAGATTGACTAACTTAAAAGAAAAGTACTTAATTGACCATTGTACTGTTGATGTTTGATAGCTTCAATCAAATAAACTTATATATAATAATATATGAGATAGAATTTATATAAATGTGTTCATTAAATTTGAGATGTATGCTTATTGTTATATGATATTGATATAATACATACATATACATATATGTGTGTGTGTGTGTGTATGTATGTATGAGGGAGATTAAGTTTGTTATTATATTAATTATAAGATTAAAGAATAGACATGTCCCTTCGTGGGACATGACTCTTCACAGTTTATTCTCAATATAATATATCGCTGTCATTTGGAAAACATATACCAAAATTAAATGGCAATGCTATTACATCTGCAGCGATCTCAAAAACTCAACATGGTATCAAAGCTAGGCTGCAAATGTAAGAAAGTGTTCAAATACATTTAATAAAGAGCAGCAACAACTACATTAGAAATTTGTGCAGCAATAGTTGGATGTGTTGCTTTAATATGAATGATTGATCAAAGCTTGATATGGCAGATTGGACATAGGAGAATTGACATGTGAAGAGTGCTCATCATATCTGTCAAACCCAACAATCCTCAATATGCAATAATTTAGGTCAATACAACTAGAGTATATATTGCCACAACGACCAAATATCTGAGCCACTTCATAACAGCGATCACCTACGGGATAAACAGATCACCTTGACACGCTCATTGTTGGTATCACAGAAATGTATAGTCTGATTGGCGAGTGGCAAGCTGAACTTATAAAGCTATCCAAATACACACATCATTGTGAGTGTTTAACATTTGGTAAGGGGATCACTTTGACTATTCTAAATAATGCATATCAGGTCACACGACACCTAGAGGAGCACATCAAGCACTATGCCATTGATATTAAAAATAACCTCCTTAATCCAAATCAGTATAATGGTGTGAGACATAATATGATGCAACACTTTGACTGTGTGGAGAAGGATAACAATTAGTAGTTGGGAATCTCTACTTTATAATTGTTGTCTCTCCTTATTCCTCCAATTGTGATTGGGTGTTTGAACATGGAGATGACAATAATTTGTTGAGTCCTATGTTTAATTGTTTATCTCTAATGTTATTCCTCTATTATCAAATAGTGTGTGATATGTCCTTAATGTGCCTATTATCTGGTTCAAATAGTTTAAGATTGATTATGTAAATTTATTTTGTTGTGAATGACTCTCCCGTCCGGTAGCTTATCAAGGATTGACAACTACTTTTTCATGCTGAGGTGTATGCTCCTATGGTTCTATAAAAGATACGAATGACAACAAATTCCAGAGAAGAGGCCAAGTAGTGGGTTTTGAATGTGTGAGTGATGGAGATGAATGAGAAGGTATCTTATAAGGGTTTGGCAAATATCACTCCACGAGTGCACCACGACACAAAAGACAAGGCTGGCCCTGATTGTCAAAGTCATTACATGTGGCATTAACCGCAAACATTGATTAGTTGGACAAAGTAAAATATAGAGGAAAAGTCAAATAAAGAGGCATATCATGGGTCTGCGTGAATGTTCAGCGTACAGGCACGAAGAGTGCATGATAAACAAAGGTTAGCCACTTTCCAATAATTGATCGCTTACTAATTTGTGGTTGGTTAGGGCTATTCAAGGGAGAAGCATAAGGTCCCACCCTTATTAAAGTTGTATACATACCCAAAATTGCCAAACCATCCGAATCGGTTGACAAGTCCACTTAAGAGAGATATTACCAAAGAAACAAGATTAATCACCGCAGGTGAAGTGCATCTACTCCCAATATAATTCATACATTTAGGTTTCCTTATTTTAATGTGACAATGAATTTAAATATAAGATTCCATAATTTAATTCGATTGATTATTATTCATTTTATATGTGATAGTGAATATTATCTTCTATGAGGATCTATTGATAATTTATGCAATACAATGATATATAGTTTTATATGATGAAATATTGATCCTATTGTGTTGGTATATGAGACCAACACCATAGCCCTGTGTATCATGATTGGATTAATGGATAATCTCTACATATGTAATTAAAGGTAATACTTATTACTATAAGAATTATTTGCCTTGATCTTTCCCAAGGATGTTCTCGAAGGAAAAGAGGGAGATTGAGATTTGGAAGGAGTATGTAATTAGAAGCAACCTTGAAAGAGAGGGGAGCCAAAAGAGGATATGATTTAGTCAACCTTCGGTGATCTTGGTCATATCGATTTAGAGGGAGTAAATCATGTCGAGATGGATTTTCCAATAATAAATAAATTGCAGCTATTAAAAGAATCGTGATTCATGAAGATACCCCGTGACTATGTGATTTTAATGGGCCTACCCCCTGTGTACATCAAGAGGAAGTGACGACTTCCATATGATGTAACTTGTATTTGTAGAAGTTATTGAACAGTGATGATCTTACAATAACTTAATTTTCTATTATGATGGATATCTTACGATGTGTATGCAGATCATGATATATTATACGTTGCATGATGGATGTTTATATGGTAAGCATTATGAGAATGTGTGTGCACATACCTTATAAATAGTTTTTAGTATATGGTCAATGTTATTCAAATTGATGTTCTAGAGGCCATTACACAAAGTGCATGGTGAATATCATACGACTTGATGTTTTGGAGGCCATTACTCATAGTGCGTGGTGAATATCTTGTATCTGATTCTTGAGGCCATTACTCAAAGAGTATCTGGTGAATATCATATGTTGATATTTTGGAGACCAATACTCAATTGTGATATCAAAATGGTGAATATCATATGTTGATGTAACATACTCAGACATACTTGACTCACCGGCTTTTCCTTTCCGGCTCTCGGCTCGGGCGACTGAACCATTGGGAGCATTTCTATTGACTGAACCGCTAGGAGCTGACCCTACCGGCTATAGACTATTGACCGGCCCATATATCATATATAGATAGGGTAGATAGGGGGGTGTTGATGTTGTGAAGACCATTACCTTATTGAGTACATGGTGAATATCATACAACTTGATTGTCTGGAGGCCATTACTCATAGTACTTGGTGAATATCAAGTGTTGATAATCTGAAGACCATTACTCAGAGTATTCGGTGAATATCTGTAACATCCCCCTTTATAAGAATAGATTTAATAATGAATAATAAAATTATCTTTGAAAGAAAAGATAAAATAAAATAGTGTAGTACCATATATTAGTAGATGAATATAATATTATAATATAACATAATATATTATATTAATACAATAATATGATATATTATAATTAATTATCAAAATATTCATCCAATACCATTACATGAATAATAAAAATAAAAATAAATGACTAATTGATATTAAACTATAATATAATTTATTATACTTCACATCGATCTTAACTACTTCACATAATCATTGTGATTAGGGAGTCCAAGAGAACAGACGTAACTCTTGATATTTAAGAGTCAAACATTCGTTGATATGGAATATATAATGTAATGTCCCCTTTTTAGCATTCATAGCATGATGTTGTCGTTAGCCTATTTCCCCACGGTCCCGTAGGCTAACTAGGACATTAAAGGGGCTTAGAAGCCATTTGGCCTAGATAGTTTCAGTTGCAGGTCTTTCTGAGGGGTTTTGAGACAACTTTGGGCATACTTAATATTTATAGTAAGTCATCTTGGGCATGGGTGGACATCCAGTGGCAGCGGTATGTCGATGGTAATTGTTTAAAATCGGCAAGAAGACTTGTTTATCGTTGATAAGATTTGTTTTGCATTGATAAAGCTATTTTATAAAGTTAAATTTAGATATTTAACTTTATTAATGCATAAACTATAGTTTGTGGGAAATATTAAAATTAAAAGAGTCCCCTTTATTTTATAACACATTGGAGACATAAGTTACATAAAGGGAGTTATGTTTTATCCCACATTGAGAAAACGAAGGATGGAGCTCTTGTGAGAACACTATAAAAGAAATGGAAGAGCTTCTTTTAAGCATGCTTGGAAATATCAAAGAAATTGAAAAATTTTCTGGAGATTATGTCTCAATAGTTTGAAGGACGAAATCCCTTCAAGCTGGAAATCTTGACGCCATTGAAAGATATGGTCTTGAGATTCAACAGGGTAGTAGTCTGAAAAAACTGATATGAAAAAAGCAGTCCGAAAGAGTGGAACCGAAAAAGCAGTCCGAAAAAGCGAAACCGAAAAAGCAGGCCAAAAAAGCTGTTCGAAAAAGCAGTTTGAAAAAGCAAATCGGAAAAGCAAAGTAGAAGGGGCAGCATTGAAGAAAATTATTATAGCCATCTACAACCAACATTTTTGAGGGCAGATTTGAGGAGGGTTATTACAGTGGTATCGGAGCTTGCTTGCAAAGTGTTTGACGAAATGTCAAACAACTGAAGTATAAAGATTTTTGGTGTTTGAAGAAGTTATAACCTATTGGGGTTATTATAGTGGTATCAGAGCAGTTTCCTACCATCCTGTGGAGGTCTTATTGGAAATTTAGATTAGTCAGATAGGAGAAAAATGTTTGACAAAATGAATGCCGATCCAGATCAGGGAAAGGAAACATTCGTACAGTTATTAGACACCTTGGCACAGGGACAGCGATCAGTAGAGGAGAGAGCACAAGAATAGAGTCAGAGATTGGAGCTTATGATGCAGATGATGGCTCGTCAAATGGGGTTGAATGGTAATGTGGGTGGAGGAAATAATCAGAATGGTAATAACCAGAGTGGTAATAATCAAGATGGGACACATAATGGATGCGAACAAGTTGGGAACAATTTCGCTCATGCACCCCAGCAAACTAGGACAGTGAGTTCGAGACCCATTATTCCCACATTTCCTCCTAGAGCTCTAGAGCAGCCCGTACCAGAGCCCCAGATCACTCAAATACAGGACCAACTGAGGAGAGATTGGGAAGCCGGAGGTCCAGATTTTACTGCTGCAATTACCTTTAGGGAGTATATAGATGTGTGGATGAAGCATATGCCTCGTGGACATGACAAGAACCAGAGCTACGAGCTAAGGAAGAAAGTAGGAAAACTTCAGTTACCATATTATGATGGCTCGGGGAAGTCTACAGCAAGAGCTTGGAAAACTTCAGTTACCATATTATGATGGCTCGGGGAAGTCTACAGCAAGAGCTTGGGTTCAAAAGCTTGACACATACTTACAATTGAACCTTATGCCTGAGGAAGACACTATTAAGTATGCAACAATTCACCTAGATGGGTTAGCACACAAGTGCTGGCATCATGGTATGGTCACTATGGGTCATGCACACATTACCTCATATGTGGAGTTTACGGAGAGACTGATTGAACGCTTTGATAGGCCTAAGGATCATACTTTCCCTATGACAGGCGGAAACTTGTATGAGGAGTTTAACAGACATGCAGATTCGACACAGGGAGACTTCAACACATCTTCAGGTAATGGTTTATCTGCATCATCTTCACAGGCAGAAGGGGTTTCAGATGTTGTGCAGGTTGAGCCAGTTGCATCAGAAGGTGATATCATAGGCACACCGGATTGCATGATTGGCACAGATAGTGATTCCAGTACAGTTGGGCTGGATGAAGTTACAGCAGTTGAGGATACTGTCATGTTTGAGGATAGTACAGTTGATTAGAAAGTGAGCATTCAGGACTTTGCAGAAAATGAGTATCAAGCACAGTTGGATGCTTCTTCACATGAGATAGAGGCTAGTAGCTCTTCACTTGGTTTGGCAAGCTAGCTGAAGACAAGGGACAAGGATATTGTCAAGGCTTTATCTCATCATGACAAGATACATGGATTGATTGAGAATCACATTTGGATGATTCAATTGCAGGAGAGACAGAAAGGAGTCACAACAGGTTCTTCTTGTGACGACTTACAACAAATCAAGGAAGATACAGTGAAGAAGGAGGAGAAGGAGGTTGACTGGCTTTTTCATGAGCTGGAGGATACTTGAAATTCCTTGGTGTGTACTCGGTTGGCTCTCCAGGATTCTGAGAGACACGTGGACGAGCTTTGTCTTGAGGTGAGTTCAGTTCGGAAGTTAGCGCGTATAGCAGGGACTCAGTTTTCTTTTACAGTCGGGTCACATGATGATGATATGAGTATGTCTAGCATTCACACTCTGGATTCAAAGATTGTAGACAGGTGCGTGAAGTCAGTTGGTATTGTTCACATTACTCAGGTGAGAAGTTTACTTGAATTGCCAACTGGTTTCCGTTCATGGATTAGATGTTGGGATCCTTATCTTAGTACTTGGGATCGTTTTGACTAGAGATATCTATCATTCCTTGGTAGTAGTATCTATTGCATCATCATGGACTTGATTAGTAGTTTGCAAGGTGTAGTTCTCATCCATGCCAACAACTTGTTTGATGCTGGAATTAGTTTTTACACACCTGTGTTGAGCATTGTTCATATATCCAGTCGACCATTCTTGTTGGAATGGGTTGATGATCTCTCAGATATGACAGAGTTTACAGAAGAGTCCCAGGATCTGAGTATTACAGATGATAGCTATTCCGAGGTTACTCCTTTGGATAGTGTACCAGGGAT
This sequence comes from Cupressus sempervirens, assembly GCA_028749045.1. Classification (NCBI taxonomy): domain Eukaryota; kingdom Viridiplantae; phylum Streptophyta; class Pinopsida; order Cupressales; family Cupressaceae; genus Cupressus; species Cupressus sempervirens. Next base: position 216,342,790 of record CM053783.1, read on the forward strand.
AGAGTATAGGAGTTCGACCAGTCGACACAATCATGTGTCTAGTCAGCTGAGAGTTGGCGAGCGAGAAATTTCTATCGCTTGCGAGCATTTCGATGCTGCTCGTCAGTTGTTAGCAGTTTATGGATGGGGTTCTCCTACTAGTGATGAGCAGGGAGGCAATTATCTTTCCTTGACAGAGATCCACTCTTTATGGGAGGCTATCCGGATTCTGAGACCAAATTATATGCAGTTGGCAGCCGACAGAGATTATCTTATGGAGTGGGGGAGTACAACATACGATGCATTATTGGCCAAGGAAGATGAGGTGAGTGAGCTTACTCAGCAGCTCGAGGTGACTTCTGAGATTCTTGAGAGTACACAGTTGGCTTTCGAGGAGTCACAGTTTCATTTGGCTAAGGTGACCATGGAGTTAGAGCGACTTCAGTCTTTACCAGATTTTGTACAATCACAGACCGTGGTGTCTGGTGATCCGTGGATGTCCATGGTTGAGGTTGATAGAGGTAGTGGAGATGAGGATATATCTATCCACGACACTACTATTGGCATATTTGGTCCATTTCCACTGGAGGCAGGTTCAACTGAGTTGGGCGCTACAGTTGAGCATTGTGATATGTTTGACTTGGAGGGCACAGAGACTAGTGATGTTGTTGTTGATTCTGCACTCTTGGCTATATCATCCTCTGACTTAGCTGATGATTAGTCACAGTTGGTCATATCACGTCTGCAAGATGAGTCTTTGACTTAGATTGGTTCTTTTTACCGGCATTATACTAAAGGATATGTTCATCGGTTTGCTTTTGATCCATGTGTTGAGGAGTTGATGGCAGACAGGTTTGGACTGGGCTCTCATTTTTGCTATCTACCGTGTAATGACTATTCACCATCAGCAGTGCATGGGTGTTATGGTTATGAGACAGTGGTCAGTAATCCGCAGAGTTGTGTTAACTGCAGCAGATGTACAGTGTGTGGATTCTCTGTATTTGGTGCAGTTTCATGTGGGAGTGGTCACTATTGTAGTAGAGTTGGAGTGTGCATTCCACATAACACGGTGGGTTGTGTGGATGGTGTTTATTATGTTGACAGTTTGGGTGATCTACTCTACTTGGGGTCTAATATTTTGAGAGTTTGTGCCTCGTGGGTTCCTGACTGTGGCAGTAGTGGATTTGCAGTTCAGTTGCACTGTGATTCACGATTCATTTATGGATTCCTCTTGGTTAATTTTCACAGGTTGTTGCAAGAGCCTATGTTGACTGACAACAATATAGTTCATGACTACATTTGGGATCCAGGTGGATTGATTGGGTTGTTGTTCGGCCATTGCTTGGGGACAAGCAATTTTGGGAAGGGCGGACTGTAATGTCCCCTTTTTAGCATTCATAGCATGATGTTGTCCTTAGCCTATTTCCCCATGATCTCGTAGGCTAACCAGGACATTAAAGGGGCTTAGAGGCCATTTGGCCTAGATAGTTTCAGTTGCAGGTCTTTCTAAGGGGTTTTGAGGCAACTTTGGGCATACTTACTATTTATAGTAAGTCATCTTGGGCATGGGTGGACATCCAGTGGCAGCGATATGTCGATGGTAATTGTTTAAAATCGGCAAGAAGACTTGTTTATCATTGATAAGATTTTTTTTGCATTGATAAAGCTATTTTATAAAGTTAAATTTAAATATTTAACTTTATTTATGCATAGACTATAGTTTGCGGGAAATATTAAAATTAAAAGAGTCCCCTTTATTTTATAACACATTGGAGACATAAGTTACATAAAGGGAGTTATGTTTTATCCCACATTGAGAAAACGAAGGATGGAGCTCTTGTGAGAACACTATAAAAGAAATGGAAGAGCTTCTTTTAAGCATGCTTGGAAATATCAAAGAAATTGGAAAATTTTCTGGAGATTATGTCTCAATAGTTTGAAGGACGAAATCCCTTCAAGCTGGAAATCTTGACGCCATTGAAAGACATGGTCTTGAGATTCAACAGGGTAGCAATCTGAAAAAACAGATACGAAAAAAGCAGTCCGAAAAAGTGAAACCGAAAAAGCAGGCCGAAAAAGCAGTCCGAAAAAGCGGAACCGAAAAAGCAGGCCGAAAAAGCAGTTCGAAAAAGCAAATCGGAAAAGCAAAGCAGAAGGGGTAGCATTGAAGAAAATTATTACAGCCATCTACAACCAGCATTTTTGAGGGCAGATTTGAGGAGGGTTATTACAGTGGTATCAGAGCTTGCTTGCAAAGTGTTTGACGAAATGTCAAACAACTGAAGTATAAAGATTTTTGGTGTTTGAAGAAGTTATAACCTATTGGGGTTATTACATATAAGAGAGTATCTTATCCACGGAATGGGGGGAAGGATAGGTCAAAGCAATGGGTGGCATCAAAAAACTAGAGATATATAAGATACATACACCACATGCAAGGAAGTCGGAGAAAATTCCATTGAATCGCAAGAACAAGAAAATTGTAGATCGAGGGATCAGAATTCATCTACCATTGACCTTGTCCAGATAGAAGCCGGCAAGAGAAGGAAATTATGGGCAAAGCAAATAGATACTGCACCAATACACAAAATAATAACGTGAATACCAAACACCGTAGGTAGGCCAATACACAAAATAATAACGTGAATACCAAACACCGTACAGACTTGAAGTGGAGAGATAGGAACATTGAAGGGTCGGGTTTGAGATTCAACACTAAGAATCCATACACAGAATTTGATGAAATAGTCCAACCAACATGGAGAGGGAACATTACAAAGGTTTGCATTATATTACATAAATATTGTTGTTAGAATCTTTAAAAAAATAGCAATTAGCAAGGAGTCCAACATCTATTGCTTAATTAAATGTACAGTTTAGATAGAGTGTGTAAGAGAAGACAATCTAATGTCCCGTTATTCCAAGGGCTCTAAGCTAGAGACATTACAATATCATATATTCTGAAGGCCAATACTCATGATATCAAAATGGTGGATATCTTTTGATCAAAGATATCCTTAAAAGTTTGTCATTCCTAATATTACTAATGGTGTAATATCTGTCTTTTGTTTATCCTACCTAGCTAAGAGGGAGTGTTGATGTTTGACGGCTTTAGTTGAATAAACTTATATATAATAATATATGAGATATAATTTATATATACGTGTTCATTATATTTGGGATATATGTTTATTGTTATATGAGAAAAATTAATATAATAATGATATATACACACACATACACATACATACATATATATATGTATGTATGTATGTATATGTGAGAGAGATTAAATTTGTTATTATATTACTTATAAAATTAACAAATAGACATGTCCCATGAATTTCCCTTCATGGGGACATGTCTCTTCACGGCTTACTCTCAATATAAATAATATATCGCTATCATTTGGAAAACATATACCAAAATTAAATGGCAATGCTATTACATTTGCCGCAATCTCGAAAACTCAACATATATTAGATATTATAGTATTACTTAACACTCTCCCTTAATGGTCATTCTACTAACTACTTCTTGTGAGGTTTTCACACTATTGCCCCCTGGCAAATGGTGACCTCTTTTTTCTTTAGCAGTAGTGGTGGTCTTAGGTGGTCTTAAGTGGTGACAATTTTCAAGTCTCCAAGTCTTAGTGATGAGTTCAAGCGACTTTGGACTGTTGGATAGTCAAGTTTGTCAAGGGTGTGAGTGAGAGTTGAGCTAAGCTAGTCAAGGAGATGGAGTTGAAATAATGGGGATGTGTGATGAAATGAAATAGAACCTTTACAAAATCCTTTTTCCAACTTCAATTTGATCTAAGAAAGTCAAGAAAGGTTATGGGAGGTAAAACTACTAAAGGCGTGCTAAATCCTGAAATCTGGCTGAGTGTATTTTTTTAAGAAACTCCCAGAACCTAGAATCTTTATTATAACTGCTATGATGCTCAAACCTTTCTCAAACATCCTAACAATAATTATATTAAATATAATTTAAAGTATAAGTTACTAAATATAACTTAAATGTTATATTTTATATAAATCCTCTTGCCCTCTGAGTTGAAGATATTGATTTGCAGAAAAGGGGAGTTAATTTGCAAATGAAAAAATCCTAGTACTAGGTTGGAATCTGACCATGTCTTAGGATTCATAATCCTAGCACCCCTCAAAAGTCTGCCCCTAACAAAGGCAACTTTCAAGTGCAAATTGATGAGAAAAGTGATGAAAAAATGCAAAATGATGGTTTTTTTGAGGTGAAGTTGTAAAACAACGTAAAAATCCTAGGGTAGGAACAAAATCCACTCCCTACCTAGGATTCCCTAACCTAAGAGACATAATATTTCCACCCTTTAAACATGAACAATTCAAGCCATAATTCAATGTGGTAATATAAAAAGCCAGAAAGTATGCTATCCATCCTAGACAAGAGCAGATCAATCAAGGGTGAAATAGTATGATTTGCAAGACAAAGTTAGTGACCATGAATATGTGGTGAAAATCCTAGAGGGATGGTGGAATCTGGTACCCTCTTAGCATTCAAAATCCTATGGAAGGTAGAAATTATGCCTCCCAAATCAGATCACCAAGAGGAAGAAAACATGAGGCCTAGTTGAAAGGAAAATCCAAGATAACAATCATGACAATGGCGATCAAATCCTTGAGGGTGAAGTAGTGGAATTTTGAAGAAGATTGGGGCAATGATAAACAAGTAAGAAATAATCCTATGGAAGGAGTGGGATCTGCTACCTTCCTAGGATTCATTATTGTAAGATCCCAAAGATTTCTACCTAGTTTTGATGGTTAAGACATGAAGATATGGAGGATTGAAATTCATAGACATAGAGTGGAATTAAGGAAGTGAACGCAAGCTGCAAATGTATGGTCAACCAAAGCCAAATGGGAGGAGATAAAGTAATTTTCAAGCCTAATATTAAGGAAATCAAATGATGAAGATGGACTATCCAATATCAACTCAAAATCAAACAAGAACATAGGAGAAACAATGTAGTTTTTAATTGAGTCCTCAACCTCATACTCATTAGAAGCAATATATGAAAGGTGAGATCTGGAATCAATTTGCAAGAACTGACAAAGGCATGAAAAATGCAAAGCAGAAATCCTCACGAAGGAGCAAAATCCACTACCTGCTTAGAATTCCTAATCCTAGGAAGGGTGAGAATTCCAACCTGAATTGATGGCTCTTAAAGCACACTAAGCCCCTTAACTCACTCAAGAGCGAAACGAAAAAGATGATAATGTTTGACCATGATCATTAAATCGAGCATGAAGAGGTGTAATAAGAAAATCCTAGAGGGATGGCGGAATCTGCCACCCTCTTAGGATTCCAAATCCTAGAAAAGGCAACAATGTCATCTTGCAGCAAGAACAAAATCCTAGCCTAAGGGCAACTTCAACCTTGTAAGTCATGGTGTTTTAAGCATGAATTAAGCCTCCAAATTCGCACAAGAAAGAAAGAAAACAAAAAGAAATTGTTATGAGGGAAATGAAAATACAATAAGAAATGTTGGATCAGTCCTAGCTAAGGGGCACAATCTGTCCCTAGCTAGGACTCACAATCCTAAAAACTATGAAAATTCAGCCTAGACCTGAAGTAAATCAATGAAGGGAGGTAGGGTTGTGACTTGGGAAAAGCTAATAACCAAAGACTTGCCTCTATTCCCTTTATCAAGTCGGCCAACAAGGGAGCAAAAAAAGGATTAATTTAAATGATTTTATTGGCTAGAAGAAGATCAAGTCAGCCCAACACAAAGCTATGCCCCTTCAAGTTCTAAATCACCTATATAAGAAGGAAAGGGATGATTCATTTTCACACAAAGACAAGGAGATTTACCTCTGCAAAAGGGCAGCGAATTTTTCCTCAAGGCAGATAATTCACCCTTGACAAAAGAATTGTGACTTAGAGAATGATCTTGGGGGATTAGGACTGAAAACCCTGCTGGTTTCATTCAAAAACAAAAGTATACTGTGCTAAAAAGGGCTAAATCTGAGCAAATATACAAACATCAGGCTCAATCAAACCCAAAAACTAAGAGGAAATCAGAGTTGAAAAAGGAAATTTGATCTTGAACTAATGAAGTTTCACATGGATTTTGCTCCCTTGTTTTGATGTAGAAGAAAGGGTTGATGCAATTTTATTTCATGAAAATTTTCAGATTTCCTACATTTCATCATTTCGTGAGCTTGTTTTTGCAAGGTAAATGCTGGAGAATGGAAAGCTAGGAGAGCAAGGAGATAGTGGCAAGGCCAAATTCAACCTCAAACAAGGAGAGAACGAGTCAATGCTGCAAGATCAAGCTCAAGGACTTTGAATGTTCAAATCAGATTGTCAATGTGCAAATTCAAGGCAAGCAAGATAGTTTGAGAATGAAAGCTAAAATGAAGATTCCAATCCAAGGCCAAGATCAGATTATGAAAATGGATATCAAAGAACAAGTCATGCAAGGAAATGATCAAGGATACAAGTGAGAATTTATCACCAGCTTGAATTTCCTCTCAAAATCCAAGTTTATTTTAAGGATCCAAGTGCATGTAGATTTCATGACTTCAAGAAGATCAAAACTAAGGCATCAAAAGAGACATCCAAGTTTGCAAGTACAATCAAGTTCAAAGCATGGCAATTAGAAAATTTCTAAGAAAGAAGATGGAGAAAATTTGAGAAGATGAAGCAATTTGGGAATATGCCATCACAATAAAAGGCTTGATAATGTTGAGTATCAAGAGATATTTTCTCATGGCCAAAGAAATGATCAAGCCTACAAAATAAGGATGTTGAGGAGGTTCTCGCTATCTTCTACCAATCAGAAAACTCTAGTTACATGAGTTCAAACACAATCAATCATATTATGCCAGGCATACAATTTTCTCATTGGCTCTCAAGAGCATCGTAATTTTCTTATTGACCCATAGAGTGGTGCCTTCATGTAATTGGATGATAGTTTGGCAACTCTAATTAGGGTTTATAGTGGTAAATCTTCGCCCTTGATCTTGAATCGATCTTGGCCCTTCATTGTAATTGAGCAACTACGAAAAACCAAGGCCTTTTCATTTGTAACTCATTAATTAGAGAGTAGAGTAGGAGAGGAGATTTATTGAAATTGTTGCCATAATGCTATCAAATTAATTGTTGATTCATTGTTGGTCTTCATGGTGGGTTACTTCTGTTGCTTTGCAGTATTTCATGGTTTCATCAATTCCTCATTTAGGATTTTCATGTTAAATAGAAGTAGATGAATGAAAAATATGGTTGAATGGTGATTGATGGTAGAGCTAGTGCCCATACCTTTTGCTGATGTCAGTTTTGTACCACTACATAACATATAGCGATTGAATACTTGATATGGAACATCAAACACTCAATCCCTCTCTTGAAAAGTAAATACTCATGAAGAGATGAGAAAAGCTCCAATGTTCCTTACACCTGTGGATACTAACTCAGTTATATTAATGTGATTTGCTGGTTAATCACGTAGACTGGCTTACATTGTTCATTCAAGGATAACTTGGACTTTTGGTGTGATGGGGATGAATCTAGCTTTGTAAAATATATGAGCGCCAAATGATGTTGATGGTGATGGGGTGTGTCTACCAATGGTGTTTCTCCTTTTCTTTCTAAGAATGAACTCCAACTACCACACTACTTGCTACTTTACCTCTACTCCTATGAATGCAAAGATTAGCAAATGGATAGGGATCGAATCTAATGAAAGCTTACCAGTGGCTCTACCTCCATAGATGCAATAATTCAAGGGAAAAAAGAACTAGATTACCACGCAAAGCTTCCTAACTAGTCGCTAGGATGCTAGTGGCCTAGTCTATAGATCCCTATCAAACATCCACTAATATCACCATACAACTATCCATCTACTCTTACTCTTAACAACTTTCTTGAAATGAAATCTACTTTAACAACTTCAAAGGAATCTAACTTTAACTATTGGAAGTAGAAACCATGCAATAACAACAAATGTTCTTAATCACCATGCGAGTCATAACAATGATAAAGAGAGGCAATTTTGGTATTATCTTAAGCAACAATTTTCTTCCACCCTTTACAAATGAGAGCAAATGGCCTTATATAGAGGTCAAAATTACAACCAATGGTAGAGATGAAGAGGAAAAATCAATGATCTAGATCAAATTCTAGAAACCCTAATTAGGGTTGCCACCCCATCGGCCAATGAGAAGACGCTGCCTCATTAATGGACCAATGAAAAAAAAAGAAAAAGTGGCTACCAATGAGAAGGCACCAAAATGGTAGCCAATCAGAATCAGACACCTATCCTACCCAAGGAGGAGAAATTACAACTTGGGCTTACATCAAATGATCTTCTAATATAGTTCTACCCTTTTCTTTCATCCTTTTAGCCAAAGTGATGAACTTGGCTAGCTTGTCGTTGACTTCCTTCATGAGAGGGCAAAGCGTGTGCTTCATCTTGAGCTCGGCTGAATTCATCATGTTGCTTGTTGCTTGCAGTGTCTTCTCATGATCCTTTTTATACTCTTTCACATATCCCATAAAGGCATTGAGAGAGGCAAGGGTGCCCAAATACTGCTTCTTGATGGCAACCTTCCCCAACTCATCCAATCTCGATCCAAGTTTTGTCTCATTGACGTTTTCCTCTTTGATATCTTCAAAATGAAGTGCAGCCCCAACATCACTCATCATGGTTGAAATGGAAGTGTCAACGCCTGGGCTGTGTTGTGCAATCTCCTTCCATATTTCTTCAAGTATTCTCAATCTGATAGTCAAGGCAACAAACCAAGACTCCACCATACTCATTCCTTCTTCATCTACCAACTTGGTTCTCTCCAAATATCTCTCCGATAGCTCAATATTACCTGTAGCCTGGGAATGGCTAAGTCCTTGATTGCAAGGAAATCCTTCCACTCACCTTCAAATGTTCTAAATTTATCTCTAATAGCCACCAATGACCTGAATGATGAGATAAAGGAAGGCAAGAAATTTTGCCCATCTTGAATTATATCATGGATCCAATCCTTGACTTCACACAGCTGAGCCGATATCTCTTTTGTGTTGCTCCCGCTATCTTGTGGAAGGGTTTCCTGATGCAACTGTTGGATAAGCTGACAATCTCTCCAATACTTGTTTTCGGCCTCCAACTTCACGATCCTCTCGTTTTCCTTCCTCAACCTTTCTCTAATTGAAACCATGCCTTCCTGGATCTCCTCACATTCCATGTCATCTGTGATTCTTCCCAAGTTATGCTCGACTATCTCATACTCCTGAGCTACAATCTCATCCAATGCCTTGCTAACTGTTGGTATAGTAATATGTGTTGGGTGATGCGACGCGCTCCCCTACCCACAGGTGGTTAATTATGTGGTGTTCCATGTTCACTAATAGTCATGGCTTTTGGTGCAACGGCAAATGGGCCCTACAATTGGTATCAGAGCCTGGTTTTGGCTTGGTCATGGGTTCAAATCTCCCCGGTGCCTTCTTGACCCGCGTAAGCACCTGGTATGCGCGTCGAGGGGGAGATTGTTGGGTGATGCGACGCGCTCCCCTGCCCATAGGTGGTTAATTATGTGGTGTTCCATGTTCACTAATAGTCATGGCTTTTGGTGCAACGGCAAATGGGCCCTACAATATGAACTTTTCGGTGACCCTCATCATCACTCCTGATTACCTTTGCCACCATTTTTGCAATTTGCTTTTGTTTCTTGTTGTCATCCTTTTCCACTAACCCTTGAATATCTTCAACTGTTCGGACAGTCACCACCTCACATCTTGGCATAAGCATTTTCCTTAACCATAGCAGTATAGTCCATCTCCCCAAATTAGGATTTGGTTCGACTAGCAAAGCATCACCAACAACCTCGGGCGCCTGGCTTACTTCCTCAATATCGATTGGCCTATCCTCTTCTTCACTAGTGACTGTCATATCATCTCCATGTTGGTTCTCCGAGAGAGAAGAGTACTTGGTACTGTTACTATAACCGCTTGATTTTGAATCAAAGATCACCTCTACCGTAGCCTCATGTCCACTTGTATTATCCTCTTGGCCTCTAGCCTCAATTATGCTCTCCCTTGACGGTGCTGCATTCTGTCTCTTTGTTGGAGGATCCTGATGTTCTTTACTTTTCTCAACCTCCAAACTTCTCTTCTTTCTCTTAACTGCTCTTTGTTGGTGGCTACTACCCCTACCTTTTTGTTTGATTGACTCCGCTGGACCTCTTTCCTCTGGTTTCATCTTCTCATAAGGCATACCTTCCGACTTTGTAATTGCCTTAACTTCCCATTGTACCACGACTCAGTGCGTAAATCAACTGTCCTTGTAATTGCCTCCAAGGAAGGATCCTAATGATCGTCCCAATCCACTAGACCCAATTTTGTTCCATCCACTGTATCATAATCCTCTCTTAGCACATTTTCAACATCTTCTAATTGATCGGGAAAATCAAGGCCTCTCCATCTGATTGCCCTCATCATGCCCATTGACAATCTTGAGAAAGCTAGCTTCCTCACATGAAAGTCATCCTGTGCATTGGCCCAAAAATCTTCTATAGTAGGAATATGTTTGAATGCATTTTCGTGAGATGCCTTGATAAGACCATTAGGATCGAATCCTTGTCTTGCTCTATACCATCCTAGATGATACCATTCTAACTCTTTCTTCGCAGTTGCAAAGGTGACGAGATTAGGGCAAGTATCATTGCCTATTCCAAATGAGAAGGTAATCCTAGTCTCACTTTTAAGTTTCATCATTTTGTCATAATGCTCAAGTTGCCTAGCCAACTCCATCAAAACTACCTTGTCGGGTGGGTACCTTGGAAGTCTCTTGGGACAAACTGTACTTCCTGCTACTCTAATATATGTGAATTGCGAACATTGGATGAACCAACTCCCATACTTCTTAACTTTTGCTTCCGCTTCTGATGAGAGCCTCCTAGCAGGTGTCCCTTGTAATATCCTTACCGTCTTCATGGCAAAGGCATCATTAAACATCTTATAATATTTGGTGTTGTGCAAATGAAGTTGTGGATAGCACTGATGCACCAAACATTGCCCCAGCCCATTGCCAATTACTCCTAAGGCCTTAAGTCCAGGATTTTCATATAGTCTCGCAATCAGATAGAAAAGATAAGATCTCATATAGAATTATTTTTGATTTTGCACTGTATGCAACTCTAGATTTTCACTTATAATCTTAGCCCAATCAAATCTTCTCTTTCCATTTTCAATTTCATCAATAAAGTAGTACATCCAGTTCTCGAATTGCATATCTTGAGCCATGCCCATGATTCGGCTGAGAAGCACAACAAGATCGTTGTACTCTGATTTGAAATCTGGCTTGGTGAGCTTTGATGACTTGGTGACTCCCTTCTTGCCTTCGTGCTTTAGATGAATGAAGTAAGCCTCCTGATTATCCTGAAATAACTTGGCCGCCTGATCCATCATTACCACAGTCATGCTTTTATATTGGGGAATATTAAATACTTCTTCAACCACTTGTCCACCGATGTTGGCTAACACTCTCTTCTCTTCATAAAAAATGATGGACTTAGTAACAATATCAAACCGGAATGCACATTCCATTACCAATTCCAGACAAGGCAAGGTAGGAGGGAAAGCCGCCGCATGTACAATTGTGCTTTTGTAGATCTTCTTTGCCATGGGGGATTGTCCTTACTTCAATCTATCATTTAATTGTATCATGTTCACTATATTGATATTGGTGTCACTTATTCACCTCACTTTTGAGAAGGAGGTGGTCTTACGCATCATCTCTTCTTTGTCTTTTTTGGTACTCGTTCCCTTTGAGTTCTTGCTTGCACTAACATCTACCATCCTAAACACTTATTTCTGCCCCTTCGTTCTAAATGATATTGACTACACTTATCAATCTCCAACCTTCTTTCTATCTATGAAATCTAGCGTATTTCTGCCTCTCCAAGTCCTATCTCTACACTTATCAATCTCTAACCTTCAACCTAGGGGTGGGACTACCACTTATTTCTGCCTCTTCATTACCTTAGGATGGACTACACTTATCTCTCCCAACTTCAATCTTAGGGTGGTCTAGCTTATTTCTACCTCTCCAAGTGTCCTATCATGGAATCTACACTTATATCTCCCAACTTTAACCTATCGATGAAATGATGAAGTGGTGGATAATGAGTGCAAGATGAAAATAAGGGAAACGAACCAAGCAAGAACAAGGAATAAAATCCGCCCTTAAAACCAATCTTCACCTCTAAAAATGAATAGAATTTTACCTTAAATCTGTCTTTACCAATATCCAGGCCCTCTTCAAGTTTGGATTAGATCTTGAAATTCCAATCCTCCTTGGAAATAATGATGCCCTAGCGAAAATCAGAATTTTGACTTCCTTGAAATTGCCTACACTTGCCAAAAATCAGACCTTAAATCATATAGCCTCTTCAAGAAATAAAATCGCCCAAGCTGGAAAGAGAAATCGCTGCCAAAGATGGAGAAATCAGACTCGACAAAAATTGCCTAAGCTGGAAAAAATCAGATCTGTTCCAAAATCACCCTAGGGCAAAAATTCACCCAAACAAGGAGAAAAAATGTTGCCAAGAAAAGGAAAATTCTGCCTTTCCAAAAAATTGCCCAAGTTTGAAATTTGCCACTAAAAGAAAATCGCACATCCAAGGATGAGGAAAAAGGAATGAGAAAATAAGAGGAGGGGAAGCCCCTCTTATACCACACTTTTTGCCTCTCCAAGTGGGCTGACCTGCCTGAAGGGAAAACAAAATTAAATTAACCCCTTAATTAATGGCCCATATTTAAATACAACATTAAAATTACTTAGCCCATAGTGAAATTGGCTCATCTAATTGCCAGTTTTGATTAAAAATTGCAAAATCAAAACAAGCTAAGCCTAGGAGATGTCAAAATTTTCATTTAATAATGTTTTGGCAATTAAAATATCATTAAAATCGAATTTAACAAGCCAAAATCAATTTTCAATTTTAAATTACCAATTCCTTTTATCATTTCTAAAATCCTCTAGGCAAAATTTCAACCCAATTAATGCAATTTTGCAATTTAATTCAATTTTAATTTTGGCAATGCAATTTTAATTTTTAACAAAATAAATCCCTTTTCTAGCAGTCAAAATCGATTTTCCAATTTCAATTTCACTATAAAAAAATTTCTTTTTCACCAAAAATTCAAGATTTTCCCAAATGACTAAATCTAAAAAATTCATTTTGAAAATGCTCAAGCTTATACAATTTTTTCAAATTTTCAAAAATCCACCTAAGTCCAAAAAAATTTGCAATTTTATCCTGCCAAGTATTTGTTTTAACTATAAAAAAAAATGTTGTTTTTGAAACCTGTTTGGCCTAAGGATAAAATTACATGTTCCAGAAAATCAAGTTAGCACTAGGTGAAAACAAATCAAATCCCCTCCTGGCCTGAAGGCATCCAAGGCGCAAAATCGTCAAATCAAAAACCTCTGGACCACTCCAACTTTGCTAAGGCAACCAAAAAAGGGGGTCCCCAAAATTTTTTGGGGCGATGGTGCAAAAACCTCACAACACCTTTTGGTACTTTTTGATTGTAAGTAATAGTGCAAGGTTTATCTAGGCCTAAATTGCAAGTGTAACTTCTATTGGAAGTGTTCATTTAGATTGCACCTTCATAGAGTATATGGATGAATATTGACAATGTGAAAATCATTCCTGCATCTATAGAAGATAACATCTTCCTATGCCTAGTTGACAACAAAAAGTAAGGATTGGTTAAAGGCTCATCCCATCATCAACATTGTCTTACATTCTTAGAGTTAGATGATATTTTCAAACCCTTTCCTTTGCGAGTTCTTTGGTTGAAAGTGATTGAAGAAGTTGAGGTCAAGTTCATATCCATTGAATGAATAGCCTAAGTTCCTTTGTGATGACTAGCATATCGCTAGAGTTCCAAGAATCGCCATGCCTAAATCATCGGTTTGGCGGTTCGATTCAACTTGGGCGATTTTTCATTAATCGTGAATTGGATCAGCCGATTTTTCCTCATGAATCACCTGAAAAGCTGATTTATGCGATTCATGGAAAAAATCACCTGAATTGGCTCCATGAATCGGCCGCGCCACAGGGCATAAAGTGGACTTAGTTTTTTAATAAAACACATGGTTTTTTTGTTTTCTTTTTGGCTTTTCCTCTTTGTTTTAACCCTAAAGGGCCTTCTAATTGTTAAGCATGAGTAGAAGAGAGGAAAGGTAAGAGAGAAGAAGACAAATAAAAATCACGGGTTTCGAACCAGCAAGAAAGAAGAGCACCAAAGAAATCAAAAGTCTATCTGGGGATGCCACAAATTGCATTGGGAGCATTAAGGAGTCAATAGCAACACTCCTCAACTCATTTGGAAGAGGTAAGTGCTGTTTTTTTGTTGCATGTTAGTGTATTATGCATTTTTTGTTAAATATTTTTAGTTTTCATTTGCAAATCTTGAATGTTTTTTAGTTTTACTAAATTGCAAATTAGGGTTTGTTGATTTGTAGCTTTTGTTTATTAGTTTCAAACTTTGATGTCTTACTTAAATTTTCTTATTACAACAGCCCTTTAATTTCATTTTCCGCAATGGGTAAAAAAAATGAATGTTGGAAATATAATGAAGAGTTTCTTAGAAGAAACAAATTTCAAACGAAATGTATGTTTTGTAAAGAAATAAATTCTGGTGTATTTATAGATTCAAATACCACATTGCTGCTATACTTGGACATGATATTACAATTTGCACTCAACAAACTGCTGAGACAAAACACACTTGTTTAGTGGCGTTAGAAAAATATGAACAAGAAAAATTGAATAAGAAATGCAACTTGAAGGGTTAAGGACTATTGGCTCCCATGCTCCCATAGCCACATCTGCATCTGCATCAGCTTCTACATCCATAGGTTGTGTTGGAGAGGGTTCTTCCAGGCCTTCTTTTCATCTTAGTTCTAGTGCTAGTGCTAGTCGGTCTTATACTGAGATTGAGTCCAATTCCAACCTATTGCGGCCTAGATCGCGAAAAAATAGAATAGATAATTACTTTGAGCCCTGCACTACTATTGGCTCACAACCCACGCTTAAGGGCAGAGGTTTGAACAAGGAGATTCATGATGCTGCCAGAAAAGAGATTTGCAAATTTTGGTACTTTTGCAACATTCCATTTGTTGCAACTAGGTAATTGTTTCTTTTTTCTTTGTTTTCTTTAAGGTTAAACTTAAAGTAAAACTTTAATCATATCTGCTTGTTTTATGATTCATTGATTAATCATAGATTCACTTTACAAGCTTACATAATGATTTGACATCTAAATTTCTAATCATAATCCATTTGTGATAAGGCTCCTTGTTGGCAAAACATGATAGATGTAGTTGCTATTCGTGGTCTGGGGTTCAAAGCCCTAATTGAGGCTAAGTTGAGTGGATACCTCTTTGATGAAATGGTGAGGATATGAAGGTTGAGCTTGAGGAGCATCAAAAGTAGTGGATTGAAAAGGGTTGCACCATCATGACTGATGGTTGGACAGATAGGAGGAATAGAACGTAATGTCCCAATTTTGTCGGCATCAGAGTTTCAAGGATTAGCCTATTATTCTGATCCTTGTAGGCTAATTATTGTGGATAGAGGGTTTTCCGTGGCAGTGGCTTGGCTTGGGAGGGTCTTATCTTCTCCACATCCCAATAAGTTACAAGTTGGTTTTCGTTTAGCTCAAATTGGACTTCATTTGGGCTTAGTTTTGTGTACTTACTATTTGTGGTAAGTTGGTGTTGATCGAGATGGACCCTTTCTATTTTTGGAAAGTGCATTTGGTGACATGGAGAAATAATAGATATGACTCCTATTTCAGACGACATATTTAAATAATGAATATTTTGGGAGTTATTATCTTTTTAGTGGCCAAATTATTATTAAATAATTAAGTGGCTATTTATAAAGTTATAATTTAACTTTATAATTTCACTTAAGTTGAAGATTGAGTCATCATTGGAATGTTGCTAAAAGAGTTAAGTTAGAAAGTTTCAAGAGTTGAGTTCTTTGAGAAACTTTCGCAATTTTAGAAGTTGAGTTCTTTTGGAAACTTTTGTCAACAAAGACATTATAAATATGAGCTCATTTCATTGAGAAAATGATGCTTGGATATTAATTTGCTTTTGTGCCCTTGTGGCTTTTTCCTAAGTTCTTAACTATATGCCCTTGTTGATGTATAAGGGTTTGAATTCTGAGTTGTTCCATTGGATCTACAACTGAAGTATTGTAGATTCAAATCTGAGATTTTATTCTGGATTGTGTTGCAAATAGTTGCTGAGATAAAACTGTTTTCTATCTTCTCCTACTGTTCTCACAGTATCTAAGGAGAGATTCATTCTGTGGTGTGATTAGAAGAAAGATTAATTGTTGGAGATTTATAGGGTCCTGTGTTTGCATCTAGAGAAATCATTGAATGCATTTGGGATTATTGTTGGAAGTGTACAATGCGTATATTCATTTGGAAGCCACTTTGTTAGTGAATGCATTTACAACCTTTCACAAGGCTGGACGTCATCATTGGGGCCAGGCAATGCTTTACAAGGAGCTGCGAGTTATCACAGACCTGCATTTCATTTCCTAAAGGCTGCAGGTTACCTGTGATCAGGGATTACTTCACAACTTGAACCTATGATCTCGTCTCACTAGGCTGCATTTTAGAAGTCTTCCTGTGGCTAAAGTCTATATGGCTTGCGTTTGAATTGGAGAAGGCTGCGTTAGCTAATTGGGGGGTTGGGTGATGTTGATCATTAGTCCTTCACAATCAGAACACAACGAAATTCAGACTGGTCCGATTTTGATGTTGGACAAGGCAACGTTGGAAGTGGAGAAAAGAGTTATATGCATCATTAGTCGCCCAGCTGGAATTCTGATCTATTTCTCATCAGGTTCTAATTCTTTGATTGTAAATCTCTCTTACATATGCAATCAAAATTAAGAGATTTGAGTTTCAATATTTACTTTAGTATTTCATTGTGGCAAATCAAATTGTGAAGGGAGTGAAGCGTCATACTCAATCATCTTAATTAATGCAGAATTTCAGAATTACAACAGTCCTGTTTAAAATAAGTTTTTTCCAATGTATTTATTCATCATAGTTTTCAAGGCGGATTGTTCATCTAGGCAAGATCTCTTTGCATTGTGCTCAAGACTTGAGCATTATATATAGTGATAATTACCTTTGCTTGCCAAGTGTTCATTAGAATGACCTTATGAATGAGTAAGGAAATTAATGTTGATAAAATTAATTTGGTTAAGCCACAACTAGACCGGGGTTTTTACACACTCCTCAATTTTCTTGTTTCCTGTGGAGGTGACTGAACATTCTACTTTCCTACATACATAATTGTAAATCGTGATTGAATCTTTCAAATTTTGATTTGTTGATTGCTAATTTGTTGATGATCCATTATAATTCATTGCTTTGTAGTATATACCATGTTCCTCAAATCTATTGATGCTTCCGCTCATATAAAAAATGCCACATACTTATGTGAGGTTATTGAGGAAGTCATAACAAAGGTGGGGGAACATGTGATGCAGGTGGTGACAGATAATGTAGCAAGTTATGTTGTTGCAGGTAAACTTTTAACTTTTTAAGTTCTGAAAATAAATGTATTTGACTTTTGAACTTTTTCTAATTCTAAATTTCCTAAGTTCTAACATGTTTGAATTTCTAATTAACTTAAAATTGTTGTAGGTAAAATTTTGATGGAGAGGCACCCCACCATATTTTGGTCTCCTTGTGCAGCACACTGCATGGACCTCATGTTGGAGGAAATTGGCAAGCTTGAGTGGGTCAAATCATGTGTCGAAAGGGCAAAAAATATATGCAAGTTTATTTATAATCATTTACTTGTCCTTAGCACAATGAGAAAGTACACAAGAGGCAAGGAGTTAGCTCATCTAGGTATCACAAGGTTTGTCTCAAATTTCATCACACTGCAATCCTTGTTGACATCAAGGGATGATTTGAGGAGCATGTTTGTTGGGCGGGAGTGGGTTTCATCTTCTTATGCTACGACCACTGCAAGGGTAGATGTGGTGAATTGCATCTTTGATGATGATGGTTTTTGGAAACCTGCTAAAGAAATCCTTAAGGTAAATTTCTTGCAATTTAACATTTAGTATTTTACTATTTACTATTTACTATTTAATATTTAATTGTTTAATGATTTAGTTTTACTTTAAGTTATATTATTTTATATTAAGTTTTGACTCAAATATTTTATTTTTTTATAATATATGCAGGTCACTAAGCCCCTTGTATCTCTCCTACGAACTGCTAATGGGGAGAAGCCCTCTATGGGCTACATATATGAGAGCATGGATAGGGCCAAGGAGACCATTAGAGGCCAATATGCAGGAGTGCAGGAGAAGTATGCCCCTATTTGGGATATCATTGATAGGAAATGGTAGAATCGGCTCCAGTGACCCATCCATGCACCAACTTACTTTTTGAATCCGGCATTTCATTTCCATCCCAACTTCAAGACAGATGAGGAGGTTCTCATTGGCTTATATATAGTGATCCCAAGGTTGAGTAGTGATGAGGATAGCACAACTGCAACCATTGAGCTCGATAAGTTCAATAATAAAGAAGGGTCACTTTTCTCTGGCAGGATGGCCATAGATGCTCGAACAACAATACAACTAGGTAAAAATTAAATAATATATTCTTGAATCTAAAGTTTATGACTTATAAGTTGTGCATTTAAATTGTTGATTATGTAATTTTAAAGTTGTAAATGAGACTAATTGTTTTTGTTTTCCCTTATTTCAGATAGATGGTGGCAAATGTTTGGGCCTGCAACTCCAAAACTTCAAAAAATTGTCATCTGTATTCTCAATCAGCCAAGCAGCGCTTCTGGATGTGAGCACAGTTGGTCCATGTTCAAGCACATCCACTCGAAGAGGAGAAATAGGTTGACTGTGCAGAGGTTGAATGATCTTGTCTTTGTTCATTACAACCTTCATCTTAGGATTAGACTGATTTTGGGCGCTGACTCCTCTCTGATCATTCTGGAGGAGATTGATCCAGAATCAGAGCAGCTCACTGAGGCTATGGATCCTATCTTCACTGAAGAAGACCATGAGTGAGTTGACCAAGTGGATAGAGGCTGAGGCTATGGCCATGGCAGAGGAGGCAACTAGAGCACGTTCAGGCACTGGTAGACGCACACGTGCACGCACAGAGAAAGGTCGTAGTGATGTTGTTTGTGAGCCCATCTTACATTCGGGGGATATGGCTCGACAATCCTCTAGCACCTACCTTAGATGCCTTTCAAGTAGGCAAACTGGCTACTTAGAGGCTGAGGCTGAGGATGCGATTGAGCTCGAGGATGATGATGAGGCTTGAGCTAGAGCCTTGTTCTTTCATTTTGTTTACAGATATTGATAGACATACGTTTCATGGATCTTCGTCTCAGATTCTTACATACATTTATGATTTGATGTCTTATGGATCTTCATCTTACATACATTATATGATTTGAATCATTATGATCATATGATTTCTATTTACTTTAGCTACAACCTACAATTTACATTTTACATGTAACATAGTTATGTATGTGATGGATTTATCATTTATGTTCCATGTTTATATATGTTAACTTCTATTTGATGATGTTATAGTGTGTTTAAGTTATATTCAATAAAGGGTGCATGAAATAAGTTTTAAATTATTAAAATCTCTAAATTTAAAGGTTTTTTTTTAAATTTGCCGATTCATGGGCGATTCTTGGCCGATTCACCATTCGATTCGGCCTTGCCGATTCCAATTCTTGTTACTTTGCATATCACACTAGAAAATTGAGTGGAAGTCCAAATAAAGAAGGAACCTTGAGGTTGTCTCATTGATCACACAATTCATCTACATTATAGATCATATGAGCATCCTTATTCAAGAGAGTTCGAAATTTGGTATTTCATCTTCAAATACCAAGTCTTCAATTTTGTATATTGTAGTGGAACAAAACTCACATCAGCACTACCCTACTGTTAAAAGACTTGATATAATCTGCAACTCATTTAGCCACAAACGCAAAGAAGATTGACTCCTCTTCATAATGCTCTAGAACAAGAGCCTGTTGTTGAGACCCTCCTTGGTTACATTTTTGAACAACCAACCGCTTTCAATAGAACTTTCTCATATGACCAAGAGCAAGAACAAGCAGAATGCCTTCAAACTTGACGTTGGGTAAAGAAGCCATCCTCCGATTATCCACAGACACAAAAATTGAGATAAAAAAGTTTCTAAAAGAAACCATTTTTATTGATGAAAAATCCACAAAAAACTCTTAAACTGCAATTTAGCCAAAAATCATAAAAAAGTTGTTGCAAAACAGCACCATGAATTTATGGAAAAATCATCAAACGCAAATGCAATATTTAAGTCACAATTGTGAAAAATTAACGAAACCCCTCATTTTGCAAAAAAAAAGCGTAAAACCACACAATTTTGTTAGAAAGAAGCAAAAGAAAACCATGATATTTGGGGAAAAAAATGAAAAAAAAAACTCCACAAATTTTGGGGAAAGGTCTATGCAAAACCCCTCCATGATTTTGGAAAAAAATCATGCAAAAACCCTCCACGATTTTTGGGAAAAATCATGTAGAAACCCTCCACAATTTTAGGGAAAAGATCATTCAAAATCTCGCCAAAAATGCAAAGCTCTCTTGGATAAGCACAATCATGATTTTGGGGGGGAAAGAACAAAGTACTCTAAGATAAAAAAAAAACCCAACAACCCTCAATCACAAGAACAAAGGACCCTCGCAGATCTAAAAAACTTCATTTTTAAAAAAATCGCCAAAAACTAAAAAACCTTTGATTTTATTGAAAAAATTGAGCTCAAAATTTCCGAAAATTTCCTTACAAAATGTTTAGGAAAAACCGCAACTTTTTTTTTCTTCTCAGCAATAATTTTTAATTTTATTAAATGTCATTAAAGTAGAGTACATTACAATAAGGTACCTCGGAAATGTCATTAAGGATCATCTTTTTGGAAACGTTACAAATCTTTCAAAAAACTAACACATCATCCCATAGAAAGATTTGTCCTTCATCATGTTGTTGCTTTCGAAAACGAGACAAAAACACCAATTTACTACCAATTGCACATAGCAACATTACATTCTGAAAAGTAGGGGCTCTTTGTGGATGCTCAAACCATCCCACTTATTGTAACACAAGCACCCTTAGCATCCTCTTTACCAGATTTCTTGCTCTCTTGGCTCGAGCAACTGCGTGTTACCAAAATATGGCATTGTACCTACTTCAAAATCTTCATCTTTGGCCTTCCCAACCTCAATGCCAACAACCTAAACCACACCTCAAAAACTAGGCTTTCACTCCCCTGATAAGCCTATTGGCTTCAGTTTTCTACCAACCCCTCCCTGCCAAAACAACACACCACCAAACATTCTCCCCTCAGAAGAACGAAACTCAGACAACGATCAAGCTCCCCAATCCAAAAAACTCAAAAACATAACCATCATTTTGATTTACCAACATTAACAATTCAGAAGAGAAACCAAAGGAAGACTAAATGTTACAATGCCCATGCACATATCAACATGTATACCCCACACCCATCACAACTCACCTTGTAATGTTGGAGGCACAAAACCGTGGATTCTCTCATCCATGAGAGCATTAACCTTCTGTTCTGGCTATGATTTATCCTCCCTTTGCATTTGTTGGTCTTGTGCCCGTTGTTGTAAACTAAGCACCATTGCAACTTCATCTTCTAGGTGTTAATGCACCCGTAATTTCATGGCTTTAACATCTTCATCTAAAACATTTTCTGTAACCAGCAGTTGAAGGAGGTACCAAACCACCTGGGCCTATTTAAATCTTGCATGTCATTGTCCCTCATTGAACCTCCAAACAAATAGAACAAATTGTGTCCCTTCAATTTTATCAATACCTGAATCTTGGCCTCCCATTCACAAACCCTGCTTTGGGATGGAGAAATGAAGGATTTCATCCATGCCAAGTCTAGCATTGGCCGACACCAATTTGTCCATAACATACCTAATTCTAGGTTTCTCCTCACCCAATTGAAGGGCCCGTGCCATTATCATTAAGAAAACGTCAATGTTGGTGAGGTGCTTGCTCTTCACCTTGAAGAAAATTCCCCCTAGTAACAGCTCCACCAACCTCCTTGAGCATCTTATGCCTAAATTCAAACATTCCATCCATACATTGTTTCTTCGCCTTCCCATAAAAAAGGTTCAGCTGGTTCTAACAAGTAAATGTGAAAGAGGACTCCATTTTGGACTGCAACACCAAACCTACTACTACCTTGTAAAGAAAGGTTCCTAAGGAATTTTAACTGTTTGTTAAAAAAGAGGTTGTACTTATTATTGGAATGATGTTCATTCCTTACCTCAATAAATGTGGCACACAAAACAATAACTCAGCCCCCATTAATCATCGCCATTACACTCATTTAAAATGCATGAATTTGCTTTTTCAAGGTTGTGTGGGATTGGGCCATAAGAATTTCATCTCTGATTCCAAACACCTACATAGTTATTCTTGGGATGTCGCACATTCTTTAGTTCATTTCAGAGGTTTAATTCTCCATCCACATTTGGGACCAAATCTTTAAAGTTCTCCACCACCACTTCATTTATATTCAGTGTTAGGGCCCAATTGGACTTTTGGTTTGCTTCCTTGTTTCCCATCCTTTTGATGTGTGAAATTTTGAAGTCCTCCAAAGTTGGAAGTTCCTGTCTGATGTTTGAGATGTAATTTTGGAGGTGTCAAGCTTCCAATGATCCCCTTATTATTGCATTTATGATTGTGAGGGAATCCCCTTCCACATGAAGTTTAGTCAGACCTAGCTTCTTTGATGCTGTAATTGCAAGTAAGGCAGCTTCAATCTCGACATGATTATTAGTTCCATCTTGCAAACTCTACCTCCTAACGCAATCATGTCACCATTAGCATCTCTGATAATAAAATTTGCACCTTAAGGACCTAGATTACCTTTAGATGCGCCATCAAAGTTGTATTTCCACCATCCATTGTATGGTTTTTTTCCTAGACCACAAGCTCCCTAGGAGTAGAAGTGAGATCAACCTCACCAACAAGGGTCTGTGGTAATCTAGTGTGAATCGAACCGTGGTTGATGCGCAACACCGGGACTGTTAGCCTAACACTATGCCTCACAACTCGCCTTCACACCAACTCGGCTACTCACTCACCCTTAAACCACAAATTTTAATCTATACTAAGTCTGCTAAAAAACTTCTAGAAATTTTCTCAAATTTTTTAGGTAATTAAACCACAAATTCGCCAAAAACCAACCTTTTCTCTAATACCAGTGGAAATTAATTGAGATATTCAATAATAATAAAAAGAAGAGGAATACTCCTTAAATAAGAAAATTCAAGATCTTTCCATAACGGAAATGGTCGAGAACTAAAAACAAAATAGCAAGTTAATAAACTGACTAAACAACTTAAAGAACAAAAAGTTACTAAAAACTGACCGACTAACATAACGGAAAAATACTTATACAACCATTATACTAAATATTAGAATATTCCTTTTATAATCATTACCTTACTTTTTGAAAGAGATCTTGGTCACATAACTTAGCAGAAGCAAAAAAAACGATAAAGAATACAAAAGAAAAACAGGCAAGCACCATTAAATTTCAGTTTGCAATGAAAATCTTTTCAAGTATTTGTTGTTTGTAGTTTCAACAATGTGGATTTTCAGGTTATTCCATACCTGAGTGTATTGTTTCATTAAAAATTCAGTTTCTAATTAGGATTAATTTTTTGAGTCCATGTCAACTTACCATGCTCTAAATTTAACATGGTATTAGAGCATTGTAATTGAAAACTTTTAACTTGATGTTCATGAAAGAAATATGTCACTACTTGTGAGAGGGAGTAGATGAAGGATTTCAACACTCTTATTTCAATGATTTAGATGACTTTAACCTATGCAAGGTTGCAGAGTGTGATGCTTTAACTGGTCTAGAGATTGTAGTGCTGGTTTGCACCTATGATAGGCTGCTGATCTAATTTATTTTCAGCATGTTCCAAAGCTTTCATGAGTAGTCCTGGTTTAAAATAGTGCAACCTCCAAAAGATGCTTCCAAGTTACACCTTCAAACCGCATATTGCAAATGCAACTAGAAGAAATTGATCTTCGGGTTTATGTGAACACCCTGGATCAACCTCCTGCTAATCCTGCTCAGCTAGACGAACATAACAAATGTTAGCCAAGGCACTGGGTTGTCTTAGATTCAGAGAAGGCTCATTTGGTCCCTAACAATAAAAAGCAGACAGTAAATGCAATGCATGATGCCTTAATAACTCTATATATGAGTGTGAATATCTATCATAAGATAATGTCAAAGAACATACACAATGCCACATGTATGAGTGACACAAACACTAACTTTGTAATCACCTTGCGCAGTCGGTAAAGGTGGAAAATGAAGAGTTGGTGCCCATAGCTCTAATTCAATTCTCTATTTATTGGGATTCTCTTGTTCATTTGTGTCTATTCTCATGAGAAGCTTTCCAAAGATTTGAGATGTTTTCATCTAGGAGAAAACACAAATGGAATCTATTTCAGTTAGGGTGAAAGATGATAAGAATCATAGTTTGCAAACCCAATTAGTAATCACTGAATTTACCAGCTCTCATGGAATTTCCCGCTACACAAGTTTTCATTGTGTTAACTTGCCAATTCTCTAGTTTGATTTTTGGACAACTTACCAAATGTTTTGGCAAGTACTCACCAAAATATGGCGAGGTAAAAATATTCACTTGCCACTAGAGGAAAAGAAGGCTCTAAAACTGGTAAACATGCCAATCTCACCATTTTGAGGCTATAAAACCCTATTTTTGGTCCCGTATTACATGCATAGAAGGAAGCACAAATTGAAGAGCAAATGGGGAAGAATTTTTAGTGATTTGAAGGAGATATTTCCAAAATTTTGAATTTTGCAACAAATTAATTCCATTTTTCTTTTCTACGCATTTAAATTTGTAAATATTTCTAATATGCTAGAACTAATGAATTGGATGGCATTGATATGGTAGACATTGCCATCTAGAAGCAGGGTAAAGTCACAAGCACAGACTTCTAGGCCAGGTAGGGAGCCAAAATCTAGTGCAAGGACCATATCCTCAAGTCCCAAAGTTTTCATTACATTGGGAAAGAGAAAACTGTAAAAACTTGTAATTTTTTTCTTTCCTAGGTATGAAATTTATGATGTTGATTTTTTAAGAGAATCACCATAAAGTCATAATATCTAACAGTTAGCAGCTAGCTATTTTATCCACTATCCAGCTTCACATGATGATGCAATTTTGTAATCTGTGTATTCAAGAATCAAATTTAATAGAAAGAACTTCCTTGTGGTTTTCTAAGACTAGTTTGATACATTTTGCACTTCCAACTTTGCAAAAAAAAAGGTGTTTATCTTTTTAAATTGATTATTTTTTAAGTTGCTGAGTTTTTGTTGAGCTGAGAATTTGGGTTTGCTGAGTATTCTTTGAGCTTGAGTTTGTGAACTATGACCATGTTGTCCTGCATTTTGTCACCACAAAATGTAGGTAACAATACGAGACTTTTTCAAATTAGTTTCGTATTTCTCTAAGTTTATTTCATTATTTAATTGGTTAATATTGATCAACCAATCGATACCAATTGATACAATGAATCTTTTTATTGAAGGCCTTCGTCAAGTCTTTTTTGATTTGCTTTTTGTCGAGCCTTTGCTTGATTTTTGAAGCCTTCAAAGTCCATTTTTTGCTTTTGAGTTTGTGTTTGTTTGTTTTTAGTCCTTTGGTTTTGCTCATGTTATGCCTTTCGATTTCCTTTCGATTCGGTCTAACCTAGAGGTTAATCGGAGTTGTCAATCAAGAGATATGGTTATTTTAGTGCCTCAAAAGTGGACATTTTAGGTGCAACAGCACGAATTTAAAAAATGATGTTATATTTTCATTTTGACATTCACTTTTTGAAAATTTAACATTTTATTCACTTTTTGTTATGTTTTGAAGTTACTTTTCATTTAAATTTATAACTTAAAGTGACTATAGTGCATTTTATGTTATAATTTTAAGTTGAGTTACTTTTTAATTTTTCACTTAAAATGACTATAGAACTATATAGTTACTTTTTAAATTTTTGATTTTTAAATCAAATACTTATATAAATGTCACTATAACTTAATGTTTATGACTTATATTGATTAGTATAATGCATAAATGTTATTTTTGACCCGTATTATTCACATTTTTATAAAAATAAGGGAAATGCATAACTTAAAAGCCTAAAAGTGGACATTTTATGTGCATATGCATGTAAAAAACTATGAAAAGTGGAAACTTTTCATGCTAATGCATATGAAAACTCATTTTGAGGACCTTTTTCAAGTCATTACATCAAAAGCTTGTAAAAGTGGACCTTTTTGATGCAATGACATGAAAAGTTGAATTTTCATGCTTGTGCATGAAAAATGTGAGATATGTTTATAAAATATGTAAGTGACTCCAAAAAGTGAGATTATATGACAAGACATATTTTAAAACATGCATTGGACTCAAAAAGGTCCTCTTTTGCCTTCCAACATGTTTTAAAATATGTAATGAACATAAAAATGTCCTATTATGTGAAGAAAACATGTTCTTGCTCCAAAAACCTCCTAATTTTATCATAACTTCTGATTTTCTTCATGGATTTGAATGAAATCAGTTGCATTCATCATGTTTTGGAGAGGTGATCATTTTGCCCTCATCAAAAATCAAGTTATTGCACCAAAAAACGTGTTTGAAACTCTCAAGCTAGGGCATGTTTTTTGCATAAAACTCCATAAATCTGCCAAGTTTGATCATGTTTTTGCATGAGATCAAGTCGGTTTTACCTCATTAGGTGATTACATTGGTTAAGGATCATTATTTTGGTGTTAAATCATCAAAACGTTTTACTTTGAAGATCACGTTTTTTGCTTGTTTTGGCAAAAACGGCTCAAGAACATGCAATCTTTAAAATGTTGCAAGGAGGAGCTACTCTAGGGCACATTTTGGCATTTTGCTAAATAATCTCCTTGTTTGCTGCCCTTCATCATTCGGATTTTGGAGATTTGAAAAGTTCTCATCATTTTTTGAAGAAAAATTCAAACAAAGAGCATATTTTCCTTCATTTTTGGCACATATTCATCATGTAAGTGGACCTCTTCTTTCTTACAGTTTAATTCATGCTTATCCTTGCTAATTTTATGCATGAAATCATTGAATGGATGCCATTTGTGAAAATCTTTGCCTTAGAATATGCATTTTTCCTTTAAATATAAATTTCTTTTTCATTTTGATGTCTTTGGTTCTTCCCCAAGTTCCAAATTCGAATTTCATCTTTGGAGTGCATTGCATCTTGGCATGTTTTGAGCTGTTTTCAAAGGTATGTTTTTCTTTTGTTTTGGTTTTGTGTGCTTGTTGCCAATTTTTCTCCATTTTGGAGAAGTTGCAAGTTTTTTCCCAAAAACTTGTTTTTCCTTCATTACATGCGAAAGCGTTATCATTTTTCAAATTCCATTTCCATGTCATTACATCTCACATCTCATCCGACAAATGCGATTACATGTTTATCATCTCATTCGCCATCCGCACATGCATGTAATCCCATTTTCCGTTTTCATTTTCATCCATCTCATTTTTCGCTTCCATTTGCACGACACGATTACATGAAATGCCTTACATGTAATTGCATCCAAAAGGTCCGATTTTGATCAAAAGTCATATTTTGAAAAGACAAAAAAGATGTTATTTTCGCTTTTTGTGAATTTTGACTTCTTTCTTCCTCCAAAAGTGACTATATAATTCATTATCTCACCTCCATTGTTTCATTTCCATCTTCATATATGCATTCGCACTTACATGAATAAGTACATGTTTCCATATATGTTTCCACCTCATAACATATTTTACATGTTATCCTTCATTTGCACCCGCATGTACACGTAAAGTGTACCTTTCATTCGCACTTACATCTCATTTCACTTTCCACCTTCCGTTACATACTGCATTTACATATATGCATGTTTCATTCAATAAAGCTTTGAAAACATTTAAGTCACTTTTGAAATCAGCAACTTTCACTATGCATGCATTCCCATGCGTTTCACCTTCGCGCATTTTCATTTCATTTCATTTCACATTCCGTTGCATATACATACGCTTTCTCTTCGAAAGTCACTCATTTTCGAATCTTCACTGTTGCTTTGGAATCCACTTACATGGAGATTCCTTCTGACGATGTATTTGTGTTTTGGAATTTGTGTTACAGTACGAGCACAAGAAATGTCCTTGCCTTCCAAATCCAAGGGCAAGATGAAATGCCAATATGACAAAGAATTGGCTCAGACAATTCCTTCTTCAGTTACGTCTGTTCTGGATAACATACTAGACACCAAAGATGTAGCCGATTTTCTACAAAGGATTGAAGCTCCAGCTACGCATGAGATGAAATGCATTAAAAGAAACAACATTCATTTGGTTTCTACATTTCCCATGGCGGCCATAGAACTTGATTTTGTTTACGGATGCGCTCCGCGATTCACTCCGAAGACAAGGAATATCAAAGACGCTAACGGCAAGGTCATCATTAACCTTGATCCTGAAGTGATTGAACAAATCTTCAAAGTTCTTCAAAAATCAGAATGTGTTGATTTGACCAAAGATTTGTCATTGGCTTGTTGGAATGAACAAAAAAACAACTATCAAAAGTATGTCAACCTTTATTGGTTAGACAACAAAAGAAGTAATTTTTCCAGGTGGCCAAAGACTCTTCATCGGTTCAATTTTAAACAAGAATACAAAGATCTCATCATCCTTCTCAATAGGATCTGTGGTCTTAAGGATTCTTCCGACTTTGAGCCATGGATGTACAAATTTATGTTTCAAATTATAGAAAACAAAGAACATATCTTTTGGGGAGAGCTTATCAGTACTGCACTCTGTCAGCAGATATGTAATGTAGGAACATCAGTACCTCTTTACATGAATTCATATTTAGTTTACATTGCTGCTGCTATGGGGTCTTTTTCAGGGCTTTCCACCAAAGGTGGTCGTCTTCAAGTACCTGTTTGGGAATACTATGACCAAATTACTTTGGCTAACAATAAATATCATTACAGAAGAGTCCAAGATGCTTTCTTTGGACATTACAGGTGTCTATTCGACAAACAGTTGTGTATCAAAAGAGTATCTGATGCAGCATGGGAAAAGGTAAACCAGTACGGCTGCATTTTTCTTCAATTTCCCACTTTCACATACTTGAGAGTTGGATATTTCAAAGGAGAGTCGTATACTTTACCTAGGTATGCTACAGATCGAATTATTCTAATGGAGTTAGCAAGACAACTCATGGACATGCAGAATGATCAGCATGCGTCACATAGGCCCGGATTTGGCATCACCTCAGCTAGGCCTTTATCTATTGGCAATTATTCAATTGTTTATGTGCCTAAAGCGAAGAATATGGAAACAAAGTTGCAATTGATTACATTGAAGAGGTTCAAGGCTAGATTTGACTTTGATTATCGAGAGATGAACTCTTAGATAAAGAGGGTTTATACTCATGTTCATCGCATTGAAGACATTTGGATTGACATGAGAATAGAGCTTGATATTATGAAGATGGATTATTGCAGGTTAACCTTGCAACAAATAATCGATCTTAATATGTTGGGAATCCCTCCAGATTTCCAAGTTGAAGATGACGGCAACATCCTTGATCTGGAATTTCATCAAGCCAGTTTTGATAAAATGTGTCCTTTTCCTATTCAATGGCAACAAAAAGAAGGTACATCTATTACGGACAGGTTTCAATCCATCTTAGCAAACACTAACAAGTGGTTGAAAAGTAAAGGCCTAAAAAGAGTAAATCCTAAAATGGTTTTGGATTGTGGGAGCTTTGGTCCTCCTGG
This sequence comes from Cupressus sempervirens, assembly GCA_028749045.1. NCBI lineage: Eukaryota > Viridiplantae > Streptophyta > Pinopsida > Cupressales > Cupressaceae > Cupressus > Cupressus sempervirens. Next base: position 216,372,755 of record CM053783.1, read on the forward strand.
CAGGAAGTCACAACTGGAAATTACAAAGAAAGATGGTGTTTCATCTTCAAATGTCAAGAATACTCTCAAATTCAAATTAAAGGGCGGAAAAGGGACTAAATCATCCCAAGTTCCTGAACCAATTCAAGAATCAGTGACAGAATCAAAAGAAGAATTGGAAACAAAATCCGAGAAAGAAGATTTAGATGAAGGAGAAATTAGAATCATATCTCCTCCCAAGGCTGCACAAGCTTGCACGTCTTCTCCACATGAAGAGCCCTTTTTGCATGAGGTTGATGATGATGTAGATTCATTTTCTACTGTTTTCACTCACTTTATTCCCGTCTCAGAAGTTAATACCATGGCTCTTCCGATTTCATCTGCTGCTCCTCGTGTTCCTGCACATGATCAATTGGAACACTTAGCAAATGTGTTTGAAGATTTTCTGACTCTTACTAGTGGTCAAGTTTCCCAACTTGATACATCTTTGACAGGATTTGAACTTTTCGTGATAGAATCTTCACAACATGTTCCTATGCCTACAGCAGTGCAAACTGAATCTTGTTCAATTACTACAGATATACAATCTGGATCAATGCCAATGGTCTCCACTGTGCTTGCTTTTACAAATGAAAGTTTCAGCCTACCTGCATGGTTGAGTAGAATAACAACGAAGAGAAGGAAGGTGGTTGTTCCTCCTGACAATCTTCCTGTGAAGAAGACTAAATCCAAATCTCTGAAGGACAAGATTGTTTCTAGAATTTTGGTTGATTCTGACAAAACCAAGTATGTTGAGGTTGTTGAGCCCTTAGTAGATAAACCTGTTGAAGAACTCACTAGCTCTGATTATAAATTTACTAAGATTGAAGTTGGAAAGCAATCTCGTTTGAGTTCTTTACAAGATGCTCATGATGCATTGGCAAATGTATCAAAAAGCAGTCATGAGCTTTGGGAAAAGAAGAATCAATTGAAATAGGAAATAGCTCGTTTGAATGAGGTCATCCAGAAGCAATCTTCTCAGAATGTTGTTGCATCACAAACATCTAAAGAAAGAAGGTTGATTGAAGCTGCTAAGTCTTGGATACAGGAAATCATTTTTGAAGGAGTTCGAGCTATCACAGAGACACTTGCAGTTCTAAAGCGCATCAAAGAGATGAACAAAATGGAACTAAGCTTAATTTCTTCTTTGACTCAGGAAGCAAATACCCTGAAGGAAATCCTTAAGGATTGGGATGAAATGATAAAATTTGATCTAAATGCTATGGTCTCATGTGATGTTCTTCTGTCATGTGAAATGTTCTTCAGATTTCAAGGACTAATTGGTTACAAGGAAGAGACCTTAAGAAAGTTGATCACAAAATTGCAAGTGGCTCTTGAAGATTGTCAAGCGGTTGAAACAAGCCTTACTTGTGATTTGGAGCAATTGGGATGCCGTGTTACTGATAATCTTGGTAATCTTTTGGTAGCAGAGAGTGAATTCAGAATATACAATCAGAATCAATGCTGATGTAGATTCTAAAGAATTTGGTTCGCACACAATGAACAAGTTTGTTTTGTACAAATCCTTGACAAAACACTTGTTGGATAATACAACAGTAAATTCTAAAATTATTCAATCAGCATATGAGAATGTAGTGAGGATCAAAGCCATATCAAAGACAATGGAGATTGTTGATCTTCCTACAGTGTGTGACGTCATTGTAAAATTCAAAGCATTAAGAAGCAATCTTTAAGATTGTTATGTAATTTCTACTTCATAGTTGTTTAAGATGCATTACATGATAAAGTGTAATTGCATGGAATGCGAATTGCATGTATGTAAAAGATGTTATGTGAGTTGCATGTGCAGTTGCATGTGATCCATTATTTTCTGTAGTTAGACTTGGTCAAAGTTGGTTGAGTTGCTTCCACTTTTTCCTCCCCCTTTTTTTCAACTTCTTTGCTTATATAAAGGAGTACCCCCTCATTGTAAAATCATCATTATCTTTATACAAGAGAGCTTTGGAGAAATTGTGCCAGCAGAACTTCGTTTGTGTGAACATTATTTTGAGAAAAAATGAATACAATGGCGCATTTGAGACTTAACTTTGATTGAGTGAAATTGTCACTTGTATGAATTATAAGCTTTGTCTATTATTCATTCAAGTTATCTTTGATTCGTACTATCTTTTGTTATTGATATTGTATCCTTTGTGATTGATAGAAAAGAGTTAAGAAACAATTGAATCTCGAGCTTTGCCCAGGAACAATTGTGAAAATCCATAGCTATTAGCTTTGTCTGTAGCTTGGGTGTTCGTCTTAATTTGCAAAATAGTTAGATTGTTGTTACTTTTAGGAGTCTTTGTGCCCTAATTGTAAAAATTTTACCACAGAAGTACAACAGGACTTAGAGCCAAACTGTTACGTTTTGGCTAGCCTTTGAGTTAGTTAAAATTTATCGATATCACTGTTTCCAGCTCATGATAGAAGTGTAATTAGAGATTCACCTTGCCCATTATTCGCCTTACGAATAAATGGATCCTTTCTTGAAAGTTAAGAAGAAAGGATAATAGTAATACCCTCTTTATAAATCTCTCAATTTCTTGCTTACCTTGAGTTGATCCAAGGAACAGTGAGAAGGGGGAGCCTTCCCTTTAAGGTAGGAGAGACTCTGTCTCACACGCTGTGGCTGGTCATCCTATTTTGCGACCGAATTTTTTCCCAAAATTGTCAGTTGCAAAATATCCACCCAATAGACCAGAATCAAGTGCTTGTCAAAAAGTTGGATAAGGTAGCAAAATAGACCTCGCAGGGGTCAAAAATGAAAAAAGAAAGGATGCAAATTCTTTTTGGAAGGGAAAGAAAGACTTAATCCATATTGAGTGTTTCAAATGGAACAAGAATGACCAACACACTTCTCAATGTCCTAAGAAATAAATGGCAAGGGAATACATTAACGATAAAAGCAATGTTTCAAAGTGAAGGTTTTCAACAGACTTTAAGAGCAAAAAGTAGATATATAAATAGAGTTTGGTGATGATGATCCATGAGCTGCATTCTAAGGAACTGAAACTATTTCTCTTCACATGCTTTTAGCTTATGTTCTTGAACTTCATGATGTCCTATAAGTCCCTAGATTTAAAAATGAACCTACTTTCAATTACAGCCATGAAAAATTCGATGTGCATGGCTAAGTTTGATTATCAACGAGTTATCATCATAAATCATAGCGAAGAACCTAGTCAAGTATTGGCCAAAATTATGCAAGAGAATGTTCTTTACAGCTTGATTGCTAATTTGATAAAATAAAGAAGCCCTGATAATCATTACAGGTTGACTACCAATTTCATCAAACAAGAAACCCTGATATAAAATCAATGACAAATTATGCAGATTTTACAAAACTTCAAGATAGGGAGGACAACAGTGTGCAAGAGTTGCACATTGACAAAAACACCAAGACCTATTTTGTTACCAATTAGCACAAGTGAAGAAGGATTCTTGATCTGATTCATTCATATGCATGTGGACCCATGTTAGCAGCTTTATTGCCAGGAAATATTTACTATACTCTCAGAAATCAGATAAATGGGAAGATTAAGGTGTTGATGTCTAACAATGGAGGTATGTATATCTCCATGAACTTTGGTGCCTTTTGTAAAGACATTGGTGTTGAGAGGAAGTTAATTGTTTCTTACAGTCTTAAAGTGGAATGGGATCACAAAGCAAAAGAACAGGTTCATAATAGAGACAACAATGGCCAATTCATGACCTAGATTTAGCCATGTTTCTTTTGGCAAAGGCATCTAGTCGTGTATTGTACAGATAAATTAGGTGTCCTCACAAAGCGTTAGACAGCAACACTCGAAAGGAAGACTTTGTAGGAGAGAAAAATAATGTTTCTAATTTACAAGAGTTTGTGGGTCCTGTTTACATTCATGTGCCGAAGGAGAAAAGAATTAACTTTGAAGCTTCCAGCTTGAAAGGTGTTTTTGTAGGACATTTGAGTCTCCCTAGGCTTGTAAATCTATGTTTTGTAACAAAAAAAGTAGATAGTGAATTGGGATGTGAAATTTAAGAAAAGATACCTGGTCCTCTTAAGCTTCAAGAACCTCCCATGGAGGTTGAAAAAAGTGACAAAGCTATCGTTCCAAGCTCCCATCAACAAAATAAAACAATATCGCTACAGATACAGTAAGAGATGGCATAGCTCAGCATAAAACAACTAGGAAGCCTCACATGGTTCTTAGAAATCACAAGAGGCACAAAAACAAGGAGCACCAAAAACTTCTCTCAAATTGAATCATTTACTTACATTGCTTTGAAAGCTTCCACCATTAATTTAAATCTTTCCAGTATTCAAGAAGCAATTCAAAGTGTGGCAAGATGCAATGATAGAGAAGTATAACTTCATTATACTAAATGATATTTGGGAGATTGTGCCAAGACTGGGTGGAAAGTTGGTGATTGATTCCAAGTAAATGTTCAATGTGAAGAATGCAACAAATGGGAATATTTAAAAGTATGAGCCTAGATTTGTTCCACAAGACATCTCTCAAAAATAGGGAGTTGACCATCAAGTAACTTTTGTTACTGTTGCAAGATACACTTCTATTAAGCTAATTATGTCTCTTACATCTTATTTTGGTTGACCTTTATTTCAAATGTATGTAAATATAGCTATTCTGAATGGTGACATAGAGGATTAACTGAATATAAATCACCCTAGAGGGTTAAAGATGCATTGGACACCCATGCATGCAAGTTGAAGAAGACCCTGTATGAACTGAATCAAGCACTCTATGCTTGATGCTCACAAATTGATGAGCACTTGCTGAAGTTGGGCTTCACAAAAACTACTGTAGATCACATTTTTATAACTTATCTGATAAATTTGAACCTTTAGTATTAGTCATGAATGTGGATGACTTAATCCTTATAGAAAGTATTTAGAAACTCGTAGCATAGTGCAAGGTTGAGTTGACATCCAAGTTTGTAATGAAAAAAAATCAAACTTATGCACTACTTTTTAGCTCTTGAGGTGTTGCAAATGTACAAGATAAATATTCCTTAAAGTAAAGCACGCAATAGAGATTGTAAAGAAATTTCAAATGATGGATTGCAAACCACTTACTATTCTGTTCCAAATGTAAAGTTGATTGTGGACTCAATGAGATTTGGTGGATCCTTTTGTGTATAGGCAGTTGACGGATCCCCTCATGTATTTGGTAATTACTAGACCCAATATTTAAATTGCAATGAATTCATTGAGCCAATTCATGGTTGAGCAAAGGACAATTCACTATACTGTTCCAAAACATGTGACATATACTTTAAAGGCAAAATTAATTATGGGTTGAGGTGCATCAGAGATGGAGAATAAATGTTGCGTGGCCTTAAACTAATTAAATGATGCTAGTCCTAGGAAGAGCATTTCAGTTTTTTTTCTGACTTGAGGTCAAGATATCTTGGTTAAGTAGAAAGAAGGCTGTTGTAGCAATAAATTCAAAAGAGGCCGTGTACATAGTAGCTTATTTTGCTAGTTGGTTCGTTATAGGATTTTGCAGGTTGATTGCATAAATAATTGATCACCTGTTTGTCTCTTCTTGGGGTTCTTAAAGCTAAATTATATGTAATCGCTATGTAAAGAGTTTCGGGTCCCTTCAAAACCTGTTTTTGTAGTAATAAAAAACAGTAGTGTACCATGACAATTAGACTTGAATCAAGTTCTCTACAAATCCAATTTTTCACAATTGCTCTAAGCATATAAAATATCATTGTGATTTATTCAAAGACAAAGTTCAAAAGAGAGCAAAAGTTCTTTAGTATATACCCTCAAATGGATGGGTTGTTGACAGTTTGAGAAAGCCCTTCACAAAATAGAAATTTGAAATAACAAGAGAGAGACTAGATTTGATGGAGAGCATATTCCTCAAATTGGGGAATATTACCTTTTCAAATGTGTGGTTTTTGTATTGTTTTCCTACGGCTCGGCACAAGGAAGCAGATTTTTCCTTTTCAATTTTTTTTTAACTAAACGTTTGACTCTTCTAGCTTTTCAAATATTTAGAGGTGTCAAATTGACAAAGATAAGTTGTTTTTGTTTCCACAATAAAGTGTTTTATCTTCTATTTCACTTAGCAACTCTTTCTTTAGTTTTAGTAAGTCCCGAAAGATTTATCTTAGTCTATTAAAGAGATATTGGACATACAAATTTGAAGTCATAAAAAAGTTAAGTTACTGGTTCGAGTTTGACTAGAAGTTCAAGTTCAAAGAACCAGTTTGTTGGTATGGTAAAACTTCGGAAAGGGGTTTGGATTCATTTGGGTTTGTACAAAAACATGTCAAAATTATAAAAAGTTATATGTATACATATTTATGAAGCCTAGAAGCATGAGTTAAAATTAGAATGTCAAATAGTATCATAAAATCATATGATTTAAACAACAAAAACGCCATAAACTAGAAAACTTGACGAAGGGTACTCCCATTAATACCACAAACACATAATAGAAACAAAGAAATAATAGCAATTTGTGAAAACAAAATATGGGCTTCTTATTATTGCCGCAAATACAGAATTACAGTTTTTAAAAACAATATGGAAACCCACATGGATGCCTTCCTTACAATAATTTGCAACACAAAGTTGCAAACTATCACCTAAAGCTATCCTAGACAATGTACGGGCATTCCTTATATAGGCATTTTTACACCGCCGAGAAAGTTTTTAGACATCAAACCTAAACCCTTGAGACAGACTAACTCTAAAATTAGATATAGAGTCAGCCCAATACACCTTTGACACTTATTTTGGAAATTTTGGTCGGCACAACTTCGGAAGGCCATAACTTTCGAACCATTGCTCTGATTGGCTATTATCACCACTTTTCGGAATCCTTAGTTTTTGATTTACAGAGCCTCATTGGTGCAAGCTCCATTTGACCCCATTTCAGAGCCCATCCGGGGCCTCTAAGGCCTTCAACGCTAAGCCTGAAGTTTTTATACCAAAATTGCATGCCAAAAATCCGCAATAACTCCACGAATACTCATGATATGGCACTGAGCCTCAACTAGTAGGCTGGTATATCCAGGATGAACATCCACCTCTGAAATTAGGACATTTTGAGCTCGTATAACTGACTTAGTAAGTAGCAAGCCTCCAGAAACAACAATTCTATACTAAGACAACCCTTACTTAAAAAAACAAAAAAGAAATATTTTTGGGTGATGCAAGATTGCTCTTACACCTAGGATGCTCCTGTATCAAAACTTGTAATCATAGCATCGTGAATCCTGATCATACCGTCATGTTGAGATTATGTGTGTTGCACACATTGCATAATATTGTTTATATTGTATTATTTTATTTTATCATGTAATGTTGCACCTAGGAGCACCTAGATGGATTTGCAACATGTAGAGATTCTCATGAAGTATTCTTGATGAGTTGTATTGACACACTGTGATGATATTTGATGTAATTATTTAATATTGGGGAAAAATAATTAAATGCCCAATATTAAATATGGGTCAATGGAGATTTGGTAGCACATGTTTTACGTGATACTACTTGGTGGTTTTGTAGGAGCTTGCTGCTATAAAAGCAACCACAAGGGTAGTTGTTGAGAATGAAGACAAGGCGAGACAGGTTAGCCAAGGGGAGCATTTGTGGAGATTGTAAGCATGGCATGGGATGTGCGGATTCATGCTTGTTCACATAGATTGTTTAGTTGTGGCTATGGCTTTAAAGGCTTCCATGGTTGTATTGCAATGGCATCTTGTTGAATAATACATCTAATGGATGCTTTTAGAGGCTGGATTTTTCCATCAATGAGGGTTTTGTAGGGGGTATCTTGTGTCACATTTTTGTGGGTATGTTGTCTAATCTTTTACATGTGGATTTGAAGTGTTTATTTGATCTATTATGGGTTATGTGGAAACAGTGATATTTTTTATTGCAAGTTTCCTAACACATCATGTACTTCAAGTTCAACATCAAAAATTCAAAACATTAAAATTAAATCATAGCAGCAAGTTCAAGCATCATTGTTTCAAGTTCAACTAATGGATTAAAATTATATTTATCAAGACAAAATAACCTACTTGGACAACCACAAATGAGAAATAGAAGCCAAAATAAGCCTTGCATTTCTACCTTTTAGGGTTAAAGATGTCAAAACTTTATAAAATTTGCAAAAAAAAAATTCACTTAAATGATGTCCACGGGTCCTAGTTCACTGAAGTTCATGCTTGGTTCAACATGTTTGGGCATGGTTCGCCTAGGTTTGATCTGACAGCTAGCAAGTTCAAACTGGGTCCTTGATTTTCGAACCTTGTTTGGACCAGCGGGCAAATTGGACCAGGACCAGGTACCAGTTTGTACCTCAGCATGGTTTGAAGTGGCTAGGGGCATACTGGGGTAACCAAGAAGAAAAGGAACACAATAGAACTCTCAAGAGCAATCCAATTTGAATTTGATAAATAATAGCTTTTTAAAGTGTGTGCTACTTGTATTTTCAGTACTGTATCTTTGCAGGTTATTGTACTTGAGCCTATTATTGAAATTTCAGTTTTTCTATCTGGATCATTTTTTTGAGTGGCAAATTTGCTTACCATGGTCTGGATTTTAGGAAAAATGCATTCTACATCAACCAAGAGTACCACACAAGTGTATACTGTGTCAAACTCAAAATACAAGACAAAATAGCAAAAAAAATTAATTATAGGAATTCCAAAAGCTTGGAATTTTATCCTAAAAAAGACTATTGTTGATTAGGAACATTTGTGACACTAGACCAATTAACTCACTTATAAATGACCAATTAATGCAAATTGGCGAATTTTTAATACGTAAAACAAGAGAATTTGTTCGTAACACTAAATCGGTAGAAGACATAGAGGCATGACATAGGTGCAGAAATTTTCAAGGTTGACCTATGTACCTTAAGGCCAAGACACGATTATTACTTCAACATACCTCCTGAGTTTTTCAGGAGCTAAACTTGTCAAGCACATTTGAATTCATCCAAGTCTATACTATACAGAACAAGGTTGTGTACATATAAGACAAAATAAGGTGTTTTGGGATATTGTGGGTATCATGTGTCATCTGTTATAATGTGCGATTCCATGGAAACATCTTGTTATGTTGACATATGCAGTCCTTTTCTCCTTAGAATGAATCATGTTCCCCTCTATACTAAATGTTCCATTCCAAGGGGGTGTAATGTCCCCATTTTAGCAGTTGACCAAGTGTGTGTGCGTTAGCCTTGTTCTACATGGTCCCGAGGGCTAATGAAGGGTTTAATGGGATCTTGGAGTGTTTTGGCCTAGTCATTTCCAGTTTGGGCCAAAACGAAGTTGATTTACTCAGTTTCAGGCATACTTACTATTTTTAGTAAGTCGGCAGGACACAGTGCAGGTCAATTTTGGTGATTGGATTCGATACTCCTCGGTGAGAGCATTCCGATGAGCTATCACTCGCATTATTCGGAGTCCGATTGCTAATACATTTTAATGCCTGAAGTTTTATTAAAGTAACGTCTAATTTAATTGTAAAATATTAAAGTGTTACTTTAATATTTATTTTATGGTGATGTGTACTCAAAGGAGACATAAGGGGTATTTTAATATATGTTTTATATTACACATCTTTTATCCCACATTGCCCATATGAGTTGAGCGGACCCGTGGGAATAGAATAAAAGGAAGCATTTGTGGCTTCATTAGACAGGTTGAATATGAGAAGAAATTGGTGTGTGAGTTGCAGCTTTGTTCTCGGCATTTGAGGACGTCTATCCTCTCTTGTAACATTCTAGACGTCATTCCCTTGAGGTTTGGCCTTTGGAATTCTTTCTTATTGGCTTTAGTATCAGGCAGTTTAGTTGCATTTCCGGCTACAGGCAGATTTGATATTTTGCTCATATCTTATTCACTACTTGTCCGACGCTTATGCCGCTTTGAGGGAATGGTATTATGAAGGTAGTGGACTGATTGAAGGACAAAGTATTGTAGCAGCAAGTTCGGAAGCATGGGCTGGAGTATTATGTCAATACTGCTGAAGTAATTAGTGAGTTGATAAATCTGCCATGTATTTGGTTTTATGAATTCTGAAAATAACATTTTATTAGCAGCCGTTCACTTCCACTTTGCATATTATTGTAGTTTCTTTCTTGTTTATGTTGTATGATACCAATTCCATGCACGAAACACAACAAACAAATAAACGTTTGATTTCCGGAGTTATAAGGCGTTTTAAGAAGTTGAATGCAAACTGTTTGACATAATTCCTTTCAGCAATTTGGTTTAGTTTTTTTGGGACATCCAAGGGGTGTCCATTACAGGGGGGCTATCATATCTAAACCATCTATGGTTCTGAAATTTAAATATTATTTTATAATTGTTGCCTTAGTGGAGGCCAATCCACTATCTATTGTTATTTGTCTTTGTGAGTACCAGCCCACTAGCTTATTTTATTTGTGGCCTCTATGGGGGCCAATCCACAAACTTATTTTATCTACCTTTGTGCGGACCAATCCACTATCCAAAGCTTTCACCCTATCGTATGGTTATCTAGCCTAACACAACTTGCTACCCATACCGACACAATCTTAGTGGTCACTATCTCGTGATTTGTATCTGATTTAGTTGAATTTAGATTTGCTGGACAAATGGGTCTCCCAGTTACAATGCAAATGGATTGGGATCATGTGGAGGTGAGCAATATCAATTTAGCTCACATGTTGATCTGAAAAGATACAAAATTTCCTCACTCCGTTAAACTTGATGTTTTTTCGCTGTCTAAAAGGTGCATGTTGAGGATGCCTCAACGACCTCCAAATGCCAAGGCCTCAATTTTATGAAAAACGTGCACATAGACCAGTTTCATTTTTTGAAAAGAGGGACAAGAGGGGAGGATTTTGTCCTTGTCCCTATAATGTCCTAGACGTCTTAAACAAGCCTCTAAGTCATTAGGGCATGTATCAACAAAGCACTGCCTAGAGTAATATTTTTCTAATCAGCATTAGAATAGCTAGAATTGTTTGAATGCATCTTTTTTAATTTAAAATTCACGAGGAAGAGCAAAAGGGCTTTCTTAAGATATGTACAACATATAAATAAACAGATGAAAATATGAAAGAAAAAACATTAATTACATTAAAGATTGTAGCTGCGATAGAGATCTTTATCTTTGAAAATATGGATGTTATTACTGTTACTGTCACCTTCAGCTGAAAATGACACTTATGTTTGAATTGTAATATTAAATGTAATGACATATGTCATTCGACATGCGTTAAGGCATGGAAAATCAAAGAGTTTTAATTGTAATTGTAATTGTAATAAAGAATCTCGTTTTGGGAAATTGGAGAGACCTTCGGTTGGAATGTGAATAGTTTATCCTTAAGTTATATATATCGCATCAAGTGATAGGCATTGTACTCTTGAACTTTTATGATCAATGAACAATATTTTTTGTTTTGTGGTTGGGTTTTTCCTTTCATTTTAGAAAGGTTTTCCTAGGATATTTCTGGTGTCTTTTGTTTCGGTTTTGGCTCTTTCTTGTTGCTGTTTTCTTCATTGATTTCTGGGCTCAAGTTTTAACATGGTATTAGAGCAAGGTTTTATAACAACAATAAAAGAGAGCATCTTAGGCAATTTGTGGTCATTATTGTTTATTATAGTTGTGTGTATTTCCTTATATATGTTTTCTTCTGGTTGTGATTGCTCTCGTTTCTCATAGGTCATTGTTTGGATAGCTCCAGCTCTTTGTCTCTCCATCATCGCTTAATGAATCAACAACGTATGTTTGTTTTTCCTTATTCTATAGTGGTCGGAGTTGAGTTTTATTACTGTATGGTATGAACTTCTTCAATTCTTCGTGATCTTTATATATTGCTGATGGTTTGATAAAATGGCCATTGTCTGAATTAAGAGAGTTTGTCTCATTATTTTATCGTGAATTCTTCTCAGACCCGTAGACAGGTGGAGGTTCGTAAGCATGTTGATATTATAGCTTTCTTGCCTATGTTCTATTATTTTTGTCATTTTTTCTTTTGGTTCATTAAAGGTGTCGTTTCCATAGAGGATTATGCATCCTCTCGTATTCATTCTATATGTTTGGGCTTCCACGTCTTGGTTCGTTTGTGTAACCGTCAGTCTTGTTTCGATCAAATTCTATTTTATCATTTCTTCTCTTCCCATTGGCAAAAGGGTGTCGATTCAGTTTTTTTTATTGTATTTTAATGAACAAAGAGTGTTTCTAGTGTAAGGAGTTTGGGAAATTGGAGGCAATTCATTCAAATCTTCGCGCATGTGGTCTTTCTGAGAATCAATGCCACCAAAGGGGTTGTGGTTCCTTGCTCATTCTCAAGTGCCATGCATCAGTCTCGAAGGGTATAGAGGTTGCATGATGCGCCCAAGGAACCATGATATGCAAGGTAGAGATGGAACAGTAGCCTCGTGAAAAGATAGGAGATGTTATTTTTTCTTCAGCTATTTCGAAGTCTTTCCTTCATTATTATGATAGTTCTCAAGATTGTGATATTGCTATCAGGATTTAATTGTGTGATTTTTCGAGTCAAACTCATTGACCCATGTTTCATGAGTAGTGATTCAACATGAATCCATCTCTCATGAGAATAAATGGAACACATAGCACTCATTGGATCTAGGTGATGTTCATAAGGGTGAAGCACTGGGACTTCCCGGGAGGTCACCCATCCCAGTACTACTCCAGCCTAAGCGCACTTAACTACGGAGTTCTCAAGATTGTCATAAATGCATTTGTTCAACTTCTTTTACAATTGTTTCTTTCTTCTTTTGAAATGTGTAAAGAAACTAGCGGAGGTTGAAGTAGAATATGGAGTGGAAGGAACTACAGAGCAGATACGTTGGAGCTCATCATGTGGTTCGTACGTATGCAACAATGCATACGCATGTGGTATTGAACATGTAGAGGTCAGCATTTCCATTGTAGAAAATGAATTTGAAGTGAAAGGAGTCTGAGTACTATGATGTGTTGGGAGTCAATCAACAACAACCAAGGCAGAGATCAAGAAATCATATTACATTAGGTACTTATTTCGAGACTCTTCATGTTGCTCCCCATGAGGTAGTTTTGGAGCATATGTTCTCTGGTAGGCTCGTTCAATCTACAAAGAATTAGCATGTTCTATTATCTATTTTTTCCCTAGCTTTTCTATTGTTGCGAATGTCGTTGCAATGTGTAAGGAAAGCTTTATCAGTGGGTAATGAACATGTCTCGGCATATTAAGAAAGTTGTTACAACTACGAGCTGCAATAGGCTTGCAAAGGTTGTGTAGAATATGTTGAAAACGGATATTGAGAGTCTTGTACAGGATATCGAGGGTGCTTATGTGATCGGGAGTTGGTTTTCCCTCTTAAAACTAAATAGTACGTCGAGAATCGAGGTGGATCAATTGCTTGACTAAATAGCCCTGGTAATCATCATCACAGGAGGTTTGAATTGGCTTTGAGGAAACTTGGGCTCACGATCGGGGGTTTGGTTATAAGTTCTTCGCTATAAAGTCTCCAGGTGTTCTTGTGCAATTCTTTAAGCTAAGTAAGTATTTATAGATCCTTAATCTAACTTTTGAGGAGGTTGCATGTCTTATTTGATTGGAAGTATTCCTTTTGGATGGATTATATTTGTTGGTACAAATCCGCTGAGATCCTATGTGTAACTATTGCATACATTATTTCTAGTGTTGATACTAGTTATTATGCATTTTGAGCTATATATACCTTGATAATGGTTTAAATTAAGTTTTAATCTCTGTTTGTTCCAAGAAGCAACAAGATAAGGATTATAGCTCCAGAGGGAGATGTTGAGCTTTAGAGGGAGATTTTAGCTTCAAAGGGAGGCAATTCAGAGGGAGTGTTTATGGAATCCCCTTCATTTTGATATATGATTGTGATGCTTATGGTTTTTGTAAGATTTGAGACTTAAACGGAATTAAGTCTTGTTTTTATTATGCCTATTTCTATTCTTGTGTGAGTAAATGAGATTGTAAGATTAGCTATGATAACTCTTTCACTATGCAATAGTGAACATCATGTTGAGAGGGTTCATGATGTCATCACGTTGAGAGATTCCGTGATGGGAGTTGTATGTCATGTTGAGAGATTCTGTGATGGGAGTTGAGAGAGTCTATGATTAATGGCTTAGTTGTGAGTCTTATAAATCTGTCATGTTGAGTGATTCCATGATTATTAATAATGAGTAATTGTTACAAGTTTTCGTGTTGAGTGATTCAATGAATTTTGTAGGACCTATGTGATGAGATTTTATCATTGACATTTTGGTTGCAGTCTTGTCTGATTATTTAGCTAAAAATCTCTCTCTGGCCAAGAGGGAGTGTAGAAGATTGTAGCTGCAATAGAGATCTTTATCTCTGGAAATATGAGTGTTATTACTGTTATTGTCACCTTTAGTTGAAAAGGACACTTATTTTTGAATTCTAATATTAAATGTAATGGCATGTGTCATTCGACATGTGTTGAGGCATGGAAATTAAAAGAGTTCTAATTGTAATTGTAATAAAGAGTCTCGCTTTCTGAAATTGGAGAGATCTTCGGTTGGAATGTGAAGAGTCTTTCCATAAGTTTTATATATATATGTATGTATATGTACATGTACATGTACATACACACACACACACACACACCTCTGTGTGTGTGTGTGTATTGCATCAAGCGATAGGCATTATACTCTTGAACTTTTATGATCAATAAATGATATTTTTTGTTGTGCAGCTGGGTTTTTCCCTTCATTCTAGAAGGGTTTTACCAGAATATTTCTGGTGTCTTTTGTTTCAGTTTTGGCTCTTTCGTATTGCTGTTTTCTTCATTGATTTCTGGGCTCAAGTTTTAACAAATTATGTTGTACTAATAAGTGTAATCTAAGCTTGAAGGCACGATGGTTCCACACCTTTGAAAAATTAATAAAACTAAAGAAATGCATGTGCTCAGCAAGAGGAATCACATCAATATAGTCAATTTTTATTCTAAAAATTGACCTGAAATGTACACTTGTCAGTATTCCAGAATTGCTAAAATCACACACTTCACCAACTACTTTTGCATTCATTCCTCACTTTAGTTCTTGTGTTTGCAATTCATTTTTAAGGTTTGCAAGCGTGGATTCGCAATTAAATATAAATCAAAGAGGATTTACATCTGACTTTTTGACACAGAATGACGGATGGAGTATTCAAGGAAATATTCAAATGTTGCAAAAGAGCATTACATAGTAATTATGATCGGCCAGGGTGCAGGAAATTGACAGCATATTCCAAGAAACCACACAAGACTTGAGCTTCCCACTGTCATATGAGCACAATTTCAAGATTTTGATGAAAATGTACCTTGATAATCTATATTTTCTCTTTGAAGTAAAAAACTCTTTGGGCCAATTAACCATAATAGACAGATATAATTTCCCTTGAACAAGACTCCCACAAGCATGTATACTGGAGAAGTGCAGGCACAGATATTGTTGAACAGGAGGATGGGGAGACCATTAGAATACATGAATCAATGAATAATGGTATGGCTATAATTTATATAAATGTAATCACCAATTTATGTGGGTAAAACTATAGTGTACATACATGTAGTCAGCAAGGTATTTAAGCTTATTTTCTTGCCAATTGCCCTTGTTATTTGAAGAATCCAAATATTAGTTTTTGGGGCTATGACCCAAAAGGAGTCCCATTATGTTACTCTTGAATATCATTCCTTACTACAGCAGGAAGGAGGGAATTGTATATCTCCTTGGTGACGGAGGATTTCAAATAAAATCGCTTGAAATGCAACATGCTTGTGTGGCTGCTAAACCAATAAATGCCTAGCTTTGGAAAGCGTTAGGAAAATAGGATTTCAGAGACCTTCCAATTATGCCCTTTGCAGGAACAATATGGATTCTTCTAATCACCTTTTTTTAATGCCCTACAATGATATGGAGGTTATAGTGGAATACCTGAACTACTTCTAGAATTTTAGCTTCCTCCTTGTTGAAGTTTTGGGGTAATACAGACAAACCTCAGCTGCAGCATCAGCCCTTGTGGTGGTGTGGAATATTGGTCCTACTTTTACCATTTAGCAGATTTGGCTTATGCAAAACCGACGCATCTTTCAAATGTTCTGAAATGTAGTTATGCAAGTTTGTATAAGATTAGGAATATGCTCAAAGAAACTAATGAGGCCAAGATTTGTATCGATGAACCTTTGTCTGCCTGAGATGGTCATGTTGCTAAACTCCAAGAGTTAGTTCTCTCTTTGCCATACAAACTAGGCTTGGTCATAGAATGCAACCTATTCAGAAGGTGGACAGACCTAGTAAGTGATCTCCTCCTAGCAGTTTTCTAAGATCAATATGCTTGTGGTAATCCAAGTGTAGCAGGGATTGGTAGAATTGCTCAAGATTCTCAAAGCTCTATCCACTTTCTTTCTCTACGTGTATGAGATTGCATACAAATAACAAGATGGAGGCCTGGGTAACTGATAAGGCATTGGAAAAGGCTAGTGTACTAGGATTGAAGAAGGTTGTTTATGGGATGGGCTTTTTGATCCTGGTTTCCTTGTTAAATGAAAAGAATTTGCAAGCCTCTCATGTAGATTGGCTCAATTAATTATGCAAATTCTTCTTGTGGCCACAAATTTCAAATTGATAGCTCTAATCCATATCTGAGAGTGTGCTAAGGTGTCAGATTGTTTAGCTAAATGAGCCTCAGCAGATGTGTGTTATTGAAATGTTTCAGACTGGGGAGTGCTGGCCCAGAATCAAGCCAACTAGGGACTTCAAATTATCCAAAATGATCAGCTAGAATAATTGTTGGGTGTTGGTCAAGAGGAGTCCTAGTAATGATGGAAGAATCAAGATTTAATATTATTCGATATAATGTAGAGTGGTATTGCAAGAATCCTCAGTGTTTCCTCTTCTTTGCTTTGTATGGATGTATATAACTATCTGGAAATTTACTTGGAGTCTCTAATTCGGTTGTACCCTTTGAAAAGTAAAAATGCATTTGAAGATACCTAAAATTGAGGATATGGAGACAAGGTCATTGTCTCCCTTCATAAACTGGTTTTCCTGTTGACTATTATGTGTATCTATGTCTTTGTACACCTATCTCACTGCTAACTGATGTATTGCTTACCTTAAAGAATACTGTCCTTCCATCAGAGATTACAGTCTTTGTCATAGAGTGGTATTTCTGTTTTATCTGAAAAGCCTGTCAGCTCTTCATATCCCCTGGATATAGATCCAGTGAGAGTTTACTCTTCCGCCACTGCTTAACACAGGACCATATAGTTGAGAAGGAGGACAGGGTTTCAAACTAGGTCAACGATTAAATAAGTTCTCTGTCTTACTTCCAGAGCACAGCCAAAGGGCAATGTGTAGATATAACATAAACAACTTTCATCAAGATACAGATTAATGTTCTTCAATTGCATTTTACAAATAGAAATGGATCAGCTAGCAGAGCTCTCTTTTTTATCTTCTATTGATGAAATGTTTGTGTGTTGTTGGTAAAATTTTAACAACTGGATATGATAAATGCCATTCAGAGAACAATTGGCCATCCTGGTTACTTATAATCCAATTATTTGATTACAGCATCATAAATGCTCATACACCCACAGGGAAAGGTATAATAAAATAAAAAGCTAGGCTTTATGTTATCGACTACATTCATATATTGAAGAAAGTGAAAGCAATGGATAGCAAATGTAACTGTACCCAGTACAAATGGAGATTTGGGAAATTCCTGATGAAAATACATGTCAACGACAAATTACAGATTGCAATAGAAATAATTATCACCTTATATTTAAAAAAAAATTCTGTGAAAATGTAAACGAAATCTCCACTTCACAGAATGTAACAAGTGCCCAATGCGTGAACTTCATCGGGACAGTAAATGAGTCCAAGCGAGTCGACAACTTTCCTTTTGGCCCCTAAAGCAAAACTGATGCATCTTTCAAATGTTCTGAAATATAGTT
This sequence comes from Cupressus sempervirens, assembly GCA_028749045.1. NCBI lineage: Eukaryota > Viridiplantae > Streptophyta > Pinopsida > Cupressales > Cupressaceae > Cupressus > Cupressus sempervirens. The sequence goes on from CM053783.1 coordinate 216,390,746, forward strand.
ATGCAAGTTTGGTATAAGATTAGGAATATGCTCAAAGAAACTAATGAGGCCAAGATTAGTATCGATGAACCTTTGTCTTCCTGAGATGCTCATGTTGCTAAACTCCAAGAGTTAGATCCCTCTTAGCCATTCAAACTAGGCTTGCTCATAGAATGCAACCTATTCTGCAACCTATTCAGAAGGTGGACAGACCTAGTAAATGGTCTCCTCCTAGCAGTTTTCTAAGATCAATATGCTTGTGGTAATCCAAGTGTAGCAGGGATTGGTAGAATTGCTCAAGATTCTAAAAGCTCTATCCACCTTCTTTCTCTACCTGTATGAGATTGCATACAAATAACCAGATGGAGGCCTGGGTAACTCATAAGGCATTGGAAAAGGCTAGTGTGCTAGGCTAGAAGAAGGTTGTTTATGGGATGGGCTTTTTCATACTGGTTTCCTTGTTAAATGAAAAGAATTTGCAAGACTCGTGTAAATTAGCTCAATTAATTATGCAAATTCTTCTTGTGGCCACAAATTTCAAATTGATAGCTCTTGTCCATATCTCTAGAGAATGGGATATGGTGTCAGATTGTCTAGCTAAATGAGCCTCAGCAGATGTGTGTTATTGAAATGTTTCAGACTGGGGAGTGCTGGCCCAGAATAAAGCCCACTGGTTACTTGAAATTATCCAAAATGATCGGCTAGAATAATTGTTGGGTGTTGGTCAAGAGGAGTCTAGTAATGATGGAAGATTTAATATTATCCGATATAATGTAGAGTGGTATTGCAAGAATCTTCAGTGTTTCTTCTTCTTTGCTTTGTATGGATGTATATAACTATCTGGAAATTTACTTGGAATCTCTAATTCGGTATTACCCTTTGAAAAGTAAAAATGCAACTGAAGATACCTAAAATTGAGGGTATGGAGACAAGGTCATGGCCTCCATTCATGTACTGGATTTCCTGTTGACTATTACGTGTTTTTATGTCTTCGTAGACCTTTCTCGCTGCTAACTAATCTATTGCTTACCTTAAAGAATACTGTCCTTCCATCAGAGATTACAGTCTTTGTCATAGAGCGGTATTTCTGTTTTACCTAAAAGGCCAGTCAGTTCTTCATATCCCCTCGATATAGATCCAGTGAGAGTTTACTCTCCCGCACTGCTTAAAACAAGACCATATAGTTGAGAAGGAAGGAGGACAGGGTTTCAAACTAGGTCAATGATTAAATAAGTTCTCCGTCTTACTTCCAGAGCACAGCCGAAGGGCAATGTTAGATATAACATAGACAACTTTCATCAAGATACAGATTAATGTTCTTCAATTGCATTTTCCGAATACAACTGGATCAGCTAGCAGAGCTCTCTTTTTTATCTTGTATTGATGAAATGTTCTTGTGTTGTCAGTAAAATTTTTAACAACAGGATATGATAAATGCCATTCAGAGAACAATCGGCCATCCTGGCTACTTATAATCCAATTAGAGATTTGATTACAGCATCATTAACGCTCATACACCTGCTGGGAAAGGTATAATAAAATAAACAGCTAGGCCTTATGTTATCGACTGCATTCATATAGTGAAGAAAGTGAAAGCCATGGATAGCAAATGTAACTGTACCCAGTACAAAAGGAGATTTGGGAAATTCCCGATGAAAACACATATCAACAACAAATTACAGATTGCAATAAAAATGGTTATCACCTGATATTAAATATTTTTTCCGTGAAAATGTAAACAAAATCTCCACTTCACAGAATGCAACAAGTACCCAATGCCTGAACTTCATCGGGAAAGTAAATGAGTCCAAGCGAGTCGGCAACTTTCCTTTTGGCCCCTAAAGAAAATGAGTCTCCAGCCATTGGAAAGGAAAGAACATTGCAGTTTTCGAATGTATAATAACCCAGGTTATTAAAAAACAACTAGTCTATGGTCAAATAGGGAATCTGAAAAAGGCTCTCTGTCTCCCGATGTATCTGAATTAATTTTAAAATTTTGCTGTGGGTACATACGTAGCTTATGTTATCGGTTAAGAATTGAACTGCATACCAGGCGATGGACGCACAATCACTGTCGCTGATTGCATTCCAAGTGGGAATGAGGCACTTGTGTTGATCCGTGAGGTTGAAGTTTAAAAATCTCAATTACAGTCTTAACTGGTATTTCCATCTAAGCAATGTTTGAAGCAAAGTGGCCTCCCTTTGGAAAATTGTATAAAATGTCTTAAACAATTCAATGTCTAGTTTGTGAGGTAAATTCATTAATCTGATATTTTCATCTAAGCAATGTTTGAAGTGGAGAGGCCTCCATTTGGAAAATTGCATAAAATGTCTTAAGAAATTCACTGTCTAATTTGCTAGGTAAATTCATTAATCTATGTTTAGTTTGTGAGTTAAATTCATTCACTTATATTTTATGAGTAGTGATTCATAAGGTAATTTATTTCTTATAAGACATTAGTAGGTATTCAATTTAAGTGATGTTCATATAAATCTATGAGTGTCACCTATATAACAATATACAATATCTTAATTAAATCAATAAAAAATTCAAACAATCATGTACTATTTAAATTTTTTGTGTATCTATTTATTGTAAACTAATGTTTAAATTTTTTATTTGTAAAATATTATTAATATTAAATACTATGTTGTATTATTTTATCAATCTTAAAAATAATATTCAATAATGTAAGGTGGTATGTATATAAATCAAAAGTGACATTTGACTAAGCTATAATAAACAAAAAATATATTATTAAATTTAAGGGGAAAAAAATACTTTATTCTATTATAAAATATGTAAACATACAATGTTCCTCTAGCGAGGGTGGGTTTTTGGTGCAGGGCACCAAGGCACAATGTGGATCAAGATATATGGTGACCTTGTGAAAGACATGTGATGATCCACAACAAGGTGTTTTAATTTCATTTTGTATGTAATAAGCAATGATCTTATGTTTGGTCAAGGAACTTTAGGTGTGCTTATAAACCTAAGTTCACTTAGTCCAAAAAGATCCCAAAATTGCATATTTTGAGTAAATAGGAGTCTCTAATATGTTTTTATCATCATTTTTCCTTAATAAGGTTTGTAGAAAGGCAAATGAACAAGTAATCATGTCTTAAGCGAAAAGTTGTAAAAGTTGTTGATTTGCAATTTTTGTTGTTGACAACTTTTTGTCAAAAAGTGCAACTTTTCACACAATGTTCCCAACCTTTCAAATATCAATTGTAACTATTGGGGATGATGTATTTATGCATCCACAAATTAGAGTGTGAAGTACTGTGCGGACAAATCAATTTTAAGGAGAGATAAGCAGATTTTCTGAGCATTTATTGTGTGTACAAAATTGTATTGATTGGCTAACTAGATCAGATGGCATGAATTGATAGACTTGTGAATCATGATTCCATTGCATTTTGTTTCATTCATTTTTGTTAAGGTTGGGGGAAGATATCTCTGTTTTACTAAGGTTGGGTCAGCAAACCCTGAAATTGAGGGTGTTCATGGCTTTTTGGTCCTAATTTGTAACTCCATGGTTGGAATTCAACGGCCTCGTAGATTTTACAAGGTTAGGACATGTACTTATAGATTCCTTAATTGCAGATTTGCATCAGGAGATTTGAAGGTCTTATGAGCAAGCCTTAGGTTGAATATTCACATGTATTCAACCAATTTGGTGAGGGTTTGTAGGGTAAACAAAGAGATAGAATTCTAGAACTTGGTAGAAGGTTGTTTCATATTAGGATAAGTTGGAGGAAGAACTTCCACATCAGTTTCTAAACCTAGCAACCCATTCTTTCTATTTGCCAAGTGTTCTAAGCCTCTTTTGGCCAATTAGGCCCGAGAAGCTAGTGTGAGTTCAAGTGCACTAGAGTAAGTTAGGAAATTTCCAAGTTGTTTCCCTAAAAACCCATAAAAGTACTACTAGGAGCAATTAGGGCTCTTAGTGCATTTGATGGTTGAAGAAGTTGGAGTGTCCAAACTATAGTGGAAACCTGAACCATGTGTATCCCTTGAAGTGTTCCAAGTCTTGGTTGAATTCAGGGAGTTGTGTTGTGATCATTTCCAAGTTTGAGCCCTATGATCCAAAGTAGGCTTTTAGAGTCACTTTGTGGACTTTGTGAAGAAGATTGTGGAAGTTGCCTTAGAAGTTTGTAGAAAGTTGAAGTGTGGGAGAATGGAGTCTTAGAGACCCTTGGAATGTATATAGTTGCCTTTAAGGATTGTGATTAGAATCATTCACACTTTTGTTGAAGACCTCTGCACCAGTTTTTCTCTAGCAATGACCAAGGATGGCAGATTGTCATGGATTGAAAGGCTAAGAGGGTTATGATAGGACATGCAAGTGGAGAACTTAATCGAAAAAACTCAGTTTGGAATAACAAAGGCTTTAATAAGCATATATGGGTGATTCATATGACCTGTACAACATTGGATTTTTCTATTGGTGCAAATCAAATAGAAGTGGCTCAGAAGAAGGATTTTTCGTGCTTAAAAGAGCAACTAAAATATAACACATATAGACATAATGCCAAATTCCTAGCCTATTTCAAAAATTAGCATCTCAACCTCTAATTGCAATCTCACATTCTATAAACTCTAGGCGTATCATAATAAAACTTCTAGAACATAGCAAAAAAATACCTCATCCTATGCTAATGACAATCTTAAAGATTGAAAAAAAGGTAATCGAATCGTTAATTCTCATGGATCTTTTGGGCAAGGAAAAATCCTATATGCTCATAGACATCAAGTAATGCCAAAAATTAGTAATGAAGTGTCATCCTTTAGGCCAAAGAAAAATAGAACATGGAATAAGACTTCCTAGTTAGACCAAAGGTTCACAGAGGAGACTTTATAGTTGTTGTTATTGAAAACTCAATAATAGAGAATAAGTGAGATTACTATGCAAAAGCATGGTTTATTTGCAAGTTGGTGTTGATTAGGTCAATATGTGGAAAGCATTGATAGATGGTGGATGTGGACATATGCAGGCCATCTAAGTATCACTACTCTTTCAAGTAACTTTTTGTTCATTGATTACAAAGAGGAAACCTTAAAACACGAACTGCTAAATGGTAATCCATCTATAAAGGATTTAATTTCAAATTCATAGATTAGCAAATTTGACCCTAGTCATTAAAAACCAAAAAAAAATCTAAATGGGCCATATTACCTAACCTACTAGTAGAATTGTTTCATAGCAAAATTCTTACAATAATAGGCAATGTTGGGGGATTTCATTGGGATAGAGAAAAATTTCTTGTTTTCCTTAGATGTCAAAATTTTAGTAGACATTGACATAAATTCAAAACAAATGAAACCATTGGAGTTAATTACTAAAAAAGAATACACATTTTATTATAACTATATTTTGTATTGGCCATTCATGGCAATGTAATCACTATACTGGAAAGTCCAACACACCAAACCAACAATATCCAAGTTAAGAATAACTCCTAAAATGAGGAAGAGACAAAAATATAATTTAATAATGAAAAGGGAGGTTTTTGTTAGGGCTAGAAGATATGAATCTAATAATTACATGCAAATATGACCAATAATGCAAAATTAGAATGGAAGACACAAAGATTTAACATGGCTTGCCTAATCTTGGGCTTTGTCCACCAAATAGAGAATCCAATATTATTATCTAGGGAAGAGAAAATTATAGTTTGATATATTTTACATTACATTGCCACTTATTATAGCCCTCCAGACAATTTACTAGTGTTGGTGAACAAGTAAGCCTTGCAAAATACTTGATGACTGTACACTAGTTCCCTAATCAATCACCACAGACCAACAATTTTATTACGTAAACTCAATATGGAAATACAAACAATGGCTCCCATCCTAAATCTCGAGAAGACATGAGAAAAAATTGTTAGATAATATGAAAATTTTGGATAACTAACGACCGACGCTAGTTCATGCCAAGAGGAAGTAAAGAATCAAATGGAGCTTATCAATAAGGTCCTAGAAGAAATTCCCCTTCTAGAAAGTACAAAGAGTCTGAAGAAAGGTTGAGTGGGATTAAAGGAAGGAGAAATTAAGGTAGACACTAATGATCAACCTATTCCCCTTGCATTACGATCCATATATGAAATAATGGGCACTAACCCATCTATTGGAAACTACAATTGAGACCATTGTTATGTTGTCATTGGTGTCAAACCTTATTGGTAAGATAGTTGCTTTCTGAGTAATCCAAATGATTGATGAAGAGGATTTGATAAGAAGGACATAACAAAAGGACCTAGAGGAAAGGTTGAGTTATGAGGAACTACAATGGGCACTTGATTAGTTAGACTTTGACAAGATAAAATGATTGTTTGATCATAAAATAAGTGCAGAAGGCAGTTATACTGAAGCCTAGAAGAAGTGATCAAAGAAAGACCAAATGTGTAGGCTTGACCGAGCAAAAGAGTAGAAGATTAAGGAACTTAAAGTTTATGCTAAATGATGCTATAGTTGATCGAGCGATAGTATAAGCCAAGAAAATATAGTGTCAACTTGTAATGCCCCGCTCAGAGATCCTTGGAAACAAGGATGAAATACAAGCCAAGAATATATATATATATTTTTATTACAAGTATGAATGCACATGACAACATCATACAGGGATCACAACGATCGCAACGGAAGACTTCACCACCATCTTGGCAACCAACGAATTTCCAAACGCCACTACCAAACTTACACACACAAACCAAGCCAACAATGACAACGCACATGATAAGGGCACAAGAAACAACCTCTCATCAACAAAACACCAAGCTGGGGTAAAATGCAGAAACCTGAAATTTCCTAGAATCCATAACTTATCTTCGAGAGGTCTGAAACCTATCTCAAAATATTCATCGTATATATTAAAATATATCTCAAGTCAACTTATACTTAAACAATATATTTTAAACCCCAAGAGACAAAAACAGAAACACGAAAATTGGATTTCAAGAGAAATCAACAGAATTCAAAATGCAACAACATAGGGTCGAAGAACTCCCAAAAGGGTATCCAAAACAACTCTTAGAAAGTTTAGATCACGAAGAAAAGTGCCTACTGATAGCACGCACAAGTTTTTTACAAAAATCGTGCGACACTTTTTACTAAGGGAGGGCGACACTTCTCCTTAAGGCGTGCGACACTCTTCTAGTGTCGTACGACATTTCTCAAGAAGGCATGCGACACTTTTCAAGATCGTACAACACTTCTCAAAAAGGCATGTGACACTCTTCCAGTGTCGTACGACATTTCTCAAGAAGGCATGTGATACTTTACAGTATCGTACGTCACAGTTTGTATGGGCATGCGATACATTTTTATGTCGCACAATGCTAACAAAATGTCGCCCATAGAAACACAAAAACACTCCCAGAAGCAAAAAGGACCAAAAAATAGAGCAAAGAACCTCCACACCAGGGAGTATCGGATCCATAAAGGCTCGAGGAATGAACACTCGAGTACAAGAACAACACAGAAAGAAGAACATCTATCCATCTAAACTATAGCAGCAAAGAACACACTGAAATAAACATCGTAGAGAACTAAACAACCAAACTAAGTGTGCAGTTCCTCCCAACTGTCAATAGCATCATAAGACCATCGTGAGTCCTAGCCATCCCCCGTGCGTAACATCCCAAGCCACCAACTAGATCATCGATACTGTCGTAATAGGGACGTCACTACTAAAAACATGCAACAAAATAAGAATAAAGAAATCTAACATGCTAGTAGAAAAGCATAAGATAATCCTACAGTAGATAACATCACCTATCACATGCTAAACAACAATAATCAACAGATATGCTAATACAACAATTCACAGCATCTAATCATATGCTAAACATCATAATAAGGGAATGTGTGAAATAAAATAACATCGTCTAAACATGATATACAAGCATCCCAATGAAAGCATAAATCACAAGAAAGCATACTTCGAAACTCGAAGTACCAAGTGAAGACATCCAACAACGGTCGCACTAGGACAAAAGATTGTCTCTGTACACCGATCCCTAGCAGTGGTGAAGGTAGCTATGCCTCCCAATCATGTGGCACCCATAGGTCCACACCCGCCGTGCTGATGGAGATAATGATCCAACCACAAACACACATAAAACACAACATCCAAGGCTAACACTCACGCTAGACAGTATGATGGCCGCAACCGAGAACCTAAGACAATGCAAGGAGTAAAGATCCTGGTCAGACACTCAAAAGGCTACTAAGTAGGGGTTGACATCATGGAGAGTCGCTTGGCATCGAAAAGCCCAAGCTCGGATCGTGTGTCCTCAAACTTAAACGGGTGCTCACATATTGTGTCCTCGAACTTAATCAGGTGCTCACACATTTTATTATCTTAAGTTTTATTACCATACACACATTTTCTTTAATTATCACTTATTTAAAACTTCATATCCTCTGTCAACCTCTAGCGCCATGAACGCCGAGCTACGAGATAGAAGCCCCCTCTAGATGCTACCCTACCCTACCCATGATCATCCTACAACAAGTGCCTGTGGGCGTGCATACTCCCATCCCAACCCCAATGATCATAACTTCCAACAAATCCATGAAAGATTGGGCCTCGCAAGTCACCCAACAAATGTACGCGCACGTACTCGTGTGTGGCGCACCACCATCATGAAGATCATAACACAAGGATAGGAATGAGACACAATGCAAAACAATACACCCAACCGAAAGCAACTCAAGAGGACAAATTCTACACGAATCCCAAAGCCAATAAAACAATACATCATAAAATCACTCAACCGGCCTCAATTCGAGGGTATGGATTCTACACGAATCTCAAAGATGTAACAAGACCAAAAGTCATGAACTTACTCAACCGACCTCAATTCGAGAGGATGGATTCTACACGAATCCAAGCGTTCACGAAACAAAAGCAAAGGTCTAAAAGAAATAATAACACCAGGTATAAAATCACTCAATCGAACACAATGTCGGAAGTACGAATGCAACATGCATTCCAATGCAACATAAAAGTGTAGAAGTGGTCTGACTGATATCCAAACGAATCATCCAAGTCCACGACCCACATTGTGCCAAGAAAACTCGAGAAAATAGGGTGGCACACAAAATGAGGTAAAAATCCCAAAAAATTGGAAAACTTCAAAATTAAAATCCATTTGGCCTTTGGGTTCAAAAACCCCAAAAATCCAAAAATAAATGGAATCGGACACCATATGCAAAAATGGCCAGCATAACGGCGTAAAATCCCAATCCCTCATCCCAAAAAATAGGAAAATGTTCATACCTGCCCAACCGGGTAGAACTAGCATATAGAAACGGAGGGGAACACTAGTTCTCAGTCTCCAAACAAATGGCTACCAAAAAAAAAAGCAGAAATGGAGTAGAAACAACAAAACAAGAAAGCCCTACCTCACAGCCAAAAGGGCAAAACGAGAATCTGAACCATAAAATAAATATCCCACAGAAGTAGCTGAAAATTGTGATAATCCAAGGTTTCCTCGAGCTGATCCAACGAGCCCAACCTCGCGACGATCCCATGCTCATAGCTCCCACAACGAACAAAACAGTAAATCCTCATGAAGAGGATTTTGGGTTTTACTCTCCAACTTTCCAATTTGAAAGTGAGAAGTGAGGAATTAAATTCCTCTTTGGATACTTATTCACTTTTCGAGTGAATAATCGATTAGGGAAAATAACCAACCAATCTAGTTAAACCTCGAATCGACCCAAATGAAAACAGGTTATTCCTATAAATAGGAATTCATCTATGGCAAAGCTTGCATAAATTAAAATAAATCAAATAAAAAGCCCAAAAACCCAAAAAATAGAAATCGCCTAAACAACTTTCTCGACAATGTGAACCTCTAAATGCATAGACACGCTTACTGGTCTAATCACATAACGCAAATGAGTTCAGATTTAATAACCACTGAAAGGTTTAATTAAACATTTAATTATGGATACGTCGACTATACCAGGACGACATTGGTAAAATATGAAAGGATGAATCACTAACTCCATGTGCCACTGCTAGGGATATAAATCTTGCACACTAAACAACACAATCAAGTGCAATTGCATATAATAACATAGTCAAAGCAATAATGCGTTAAATCACCTAATTTAACCATTTATTTAATTAGATTAAAATAATCTATTTACATCACTCACATTCGCATAAAGCATAACAACGCAGGAATGAAGTAAATAACCATAGCATTAAATCCATCACATAACATAATCAGAGATATGTCCAAATACCAAGTAACCAAATATCAACATAAAACACATTGTCATCTCAAAATGGCATCATCATGCAATATGATTAACTGAACATCATAGTAGTCTAAAATCCATGATACTGGAATCAAAGTGTAACATCTGACCTTCAGGTCCTCTCAAATGTAAACATAACATGAGTAACAAATATCTCTCTAATCAGAAATATAACAAGGTAAAAGTCCGCAGCACATAACCAAATAATCCCACAAGAACAATACATTCTAATTACTAAAGCATTTAATAAAGATTGTTTAAACAACATTAAAAAGGCACTTAAAACGCATAAGCGAACACAGTCAAAAACATGACTAACCACTGTTACATGAACCTAGTCCCGTGTAGCATGGTAATAGTACACAATGCAATCTTTGCACACATCTCAGGGTAATCACGAAACAACCTCAGGATACCACATCGATACTGGTAACCACTGGCACAGACCTCAGTGAACCATAAATCACATCATAATCTCATAGATCAGACAAAAGCATAATCAAAGCAACTGATACAGAAACATAAATCCAAACACCTCAACGGTGTAGACCACTCAAGGTCACAATCATGATCCATCACAACAAAAGATCAGCAAGGTTGCATCCATTAGGACGACTTACAGAAGTTAAACAATAAAGGCACTACACAACTAAGCATCAGTATTGATTGAGTAGAAGAAAGTATGTTGGACAAAATAGTTAGTAGCAACTGAGTAATTTAGTGATGACTGAGTGTTAGAAACTAGTGTTGGTTGAGGGACAATATTTGATAGATTATGAGGAAATCTTGATTTCCAACTAACACAATTGAATTCTTGAAATATGGAAAGCAAGTTGAAGATAAGGATGGATGACCTAAAGCATTTGATTCAATGGAAATTGTGTTTGAGCATTTCTATGCAGGAATTCAAGGAAAAGTTTGGAGAAGTTTCTAGAAGAGAAAAGAGGAGACAAAATGATGGAAGGATTAGATGAATATGACCAAACCCTAAGATCTACAGTATGTTTAAGTGGAAAAAGATCATAATTACCTATCTAAGGAGGTACAAGTGCTAAACTTTAAGAGGTTAGTAGAGCTGGTGAAAAATTTAACAAGGTTGGAGCAGTTGTTGATTCTTTTGATTGGTGAACTTGAGTAAAAGGTTGAACTATGAAGTGTTGAGGTGAAGAGTGATTGTTTGAAGGATTGCCAAGAAAATTAGTGATGGAGATGTTAATGGAGGCCAAGCAATGAGTCAACTGTTGGACCAAATTGTGATCTATATTTACAAACTGAGTTGTATTTGTCAAATCAACCAGTTGTTATTTTCTAACCATTGTATCAATATTGAAATCCTTTAATCAAGGTTTACCTAACAGTCATACAAATCCTTTAATCAAGGTGCAATTCTAATAGAATGTTCTTAAGCCCTCTAACAAGGTCACTCCTAACAAGGTGATGAATTCCTTTAACAAGGTCACATTTAACAGTGTGTTTTCTAACCTTTAATAGGGTTGACTCCTAATAGAGCTCACTTCAAAATAGTGAAAAATTGGTGATATGTTACTGGTATATTTTCCCAATTAGGGTTTCCACATTAAATTCTAGTGTCATACTTGTGTGGATGTTATCTGAGATGCTTTCTTGTTAATGTTTTACATTCTACAAGTTTGTTACTATTAGGACAATGGACTGCAATTTTACACTACTGATTATTTGTTATAGAGACCAAGTGATTAAATGTTTAGATTTTAAGTATTTGAAGTGATTAAAAGTTCAATTGGTGCATTTGGACTTGAGGATCATTGATTCACTCCCCCCCCCACATCTTAGTTATTCTAAATCATTCTAACACCATCATGAACAAAGAATGAAACAATGGATATAGATACGGAGCAGGAAGAAAAGAAATGACAAATTGAGAAGTTCATAGATTTTGGTGATAAGAAAATGGAAGAGAATGATGCCTTTTTTGACATAGAAGAGGAACAAATGAGTTTAGATTCATGCAATAAAATTACTAATAAACTTGGTCTTTCTAATTGTTGTCTAGATAAAAATAGCCTTAATTATGGCAAAATTCCTAGAAAGAGAGGCACGAAATCTATCAACAAGTTGATCAATAAGGTTAGGAAAATAAAAGATAAAGCTAAATTAACCTCAAATTTCTATTGAGTGAAGAGGAATAAACTTCCCAAGGATAAATGAAGATAATAACCTAGAATTTTAGGGGTGTGAATGCCCCAAAAATATGCTTGATCAAGAGTAGTTTGATTATCTTTTAGGTATAAATAATCATGATCTAAGAAACCAAACTAAATAGAGGTAAAGGATTAAATTTTTGCAAGAAATTAGGAATTTGGAAAGTTTATATTAGGCCTATGGAAGGGGCCTCACAAGGAATGGTCATTATATGAGATCCAAGGAAAGTGATACATGAAAATGTGATTATTGATATGAATTGGCAGGGAATTTGGGTAAATGTCTATGGTCCAACAACAAATCCAAAGAAAAAATATTGGAATTGTCTAAGTCTGAACTTGGATATAAATTTTATAGTGGGGGAGTATTTTAATGTGATTTTAAATAGTTTTGAAAAAAGAGGACAAATCTTAGTGGAGTCACAATCTTGAAGAGACTTCAAATATTGGGTACATAATAACAACTCAAATGTTATTGCAACTAAAATGGTTATTTCACATGGAAAAATAGAAGAAAAGGTTTATGTTACATAGTAGAAAAAGTTGAATAATTTTTTTCTAAAGGACAATTTGGATTCTTTTATAACAATTTAAATTCATCTTTAGTAACAAATGGGGGGTTTGATCACTTCCCAATATTATTGGAAATTGAGAAAGAGTTGAAACTAAGAAATTATCCTTTTTTAATTTGAGAAGATGTGGTTGCAAGTTGTTGATCTTAGAGGATTAGCTGAAAATTGGTGGAAAGCTCCTAGAAAATTGATGGTTCTAGGATGTATTATTTTAACACAAAATTAAAAATAATCAAAAAAGGAATATTTAAGTGGAATAAGGAACATTTTAAAGATATCTTGAGGAGGAGATCATTGATAATCTAAATAATAAAGTGATTGGGATTGGTATGAATCTAGATAAATATCCTAAAGAAAAAAGAACTTTTTAGAAAATATGAGGAGACACTAATTTAAGAAAAAATATATTGGAAGGGGAAATCTAGAGAAACATGGTTGACAAAGGGAGACAAAAACTCAAAAAATCCACATCACCAAGCAAAGGAGAAGTATTAACATAATTACTACCATTAAAGGGACCAATGGCAATGTAATTCACAATTCACAAGAAATAAGATGTTATCCATAACATCTTATACATGTTTTTTAACAACTCTGATGGTTTAGATTTGATATCACAAAATAAGATATTATCCAACATCCCTAAGATCATAACTAATGAGAAAAATAAAATGTTGAAATAGAAAAAAATTTTAAGAGAAGTTGAATAAGCAATAAATCAACTATATCCTAGTAAATCATCTAGATTGGATGGGTTTTCAAATCATTTTTCCCCAAAAATGTTAGTATTTCAATGGCATATAACTTATAAAAGAACTATAAATAATGAGGAATTCTAGAAATATTTTGATTGAAATAAATAGTATCTTCATAACTTTGATTTCAAGAAAAAGAAGTGAAATAATCTAGATGACTTTTCATTATGTAATCCAATTTATATATTTCTAGATAAAGTTTTAGCCAACATAATTTATTCATGTTTACCACTCATCATCTTTGAAGAACAAATAGGTTTGTTCTAGGAATATTGATTTATGATGGAATCATTATTATCCAAGAAACTATACATTCTATTCAAATTAATAAGGAACCTATTATGTTGATGAAACTAGACATTAAGAAAGTTTATAATGAGGTAGACTAGAGATTCTTAAGTAACTATGAGGAAGGCTTCAAATTCTCAAAACAGTGGGTAAACATTTTATATAGTTGCATATCCAATCCCAGTTTTTTTAATTTTAGTAAATGGTACTCCTGAAGGGTATTTTGATACATCTCGAGGTTTGAGACAAGGGGATCCCATATCTCCCCTTTTATTTATAATCATGATTGAAGCATTGAGTAGATCCATTAAAAAGGCACAACATTAGAATCCAATAAAAGGGGTTAAGGTTTTAGAATGATAACAAATATCATTCGTTAACAATTTGTTAATGACACTATGATAGTAGGGGAAGGTAGTTGAAAGGGAGCAATACATTATAATGACATATTAAGTAGCTACACTAAAGCATTACGTCAGTTAGTGAACAAATAAAACTCTTAAATATTCCTTTTTAAAATGAATATAAGGGATTCAATATAAGATAAGACAAGTTTAACACTTTCTTATAAACCATTCAATACAGGAGAAAGAGGGGCTTCTAAGCATAACTCTTAATCTGACCTAGGTTAGATTATAAAAATCCAAGTATGATAAAGGGATGGCAATACTAAAACCAAGTTATATCAAGGAATTACACTAGAAAGGCCTCTTTCATGAAATGTAATTCAATTAAAGATACCCAATGGAAATGCAAAATTGAACTAATTGATTAAATGATAAGTTTAAGATATACCTAGATGCTAAATATATGCAATCAACCCAATTAAGATAGGAAAATAGGTCTAGACTAAAAAGTGAAATGAATGATAAAGTACTCACCTTAAAATGTATAGAGGAATATGCCTTTTCATTCCAAAAATAACATACCTAAACTTATTCTTCTGACTGTGGATTTGTAGTCACAAAAAAAAAACCCAAGAATGTTATTTTTCTAAGTTGTCCATACATATTATGATGAAGTAACTGTATTCCTAGGACATAGTAGAAAAGTCTATCAAATTTCTTTGGAAATGTTTCAGTGAGTAGTTTCCTGATCTGTGGTCACCAAATCGATAACATACAAGTTTGTTACAAAATTGGTTTGTGTGGGTGGCTATAAAGGGGCATGCCTTAGTCAACCCCCCATTTTGGTGATTTATACCTCTATGAATATCCTTTAAAAAAAATTTCATGTGTGTATGTAGTGCCCATGAATCATAGATTGTAGATCTAGCATGTAAAAGATCTAGTAAATGCTAAGAATTGACTATATGAGTAACCTTGAAATATTAATTTACTTTTAAATGTTAACATGTGCAAACTATGAAGAGACAAAGATCATATATGAAAATAGCATATCAAGCATACCAAGCCCTTAAGGCTAATGTATTCTACCCATCTTCATGATCCCTTACATCTTCATGGCGTCATGTAATGATTGAATGCTCGAATTGAAGAAATGATGATGAAGACCTCAATTTGCAATGAAGTAATTAGATTCAACACTTAGCTTTCACTTTAAAATTCCTCTATGTCAGATTGGGGTGTCCACATGTGCTTGTCTTTTGCTTCCATCATGTACACATGAGGCATTTTATGTATTTTTATAAAGAAATTCTAAATTACCCCAAAAGAGCTGACTATAGTGAGCAAGAATTAATTGAAATTTAAAATAGGATCAACACCAAAATTTCCAACCACTAGGGAACAAATCAACTTGGTTCAACCTATTTTGGAATAGGTCAACCTGTTCCCCAAGAGGTTAGTGTCTTGGGTTTATAACCCAGACTTTCAAGATTGCAGAGGGTTCAAGTGTAATGTGCATCAAGGATTGATAAAATGAAATTAGATTTGGGAAACAGGGCCTAGAAAGAGGAGGATGCATGGAAATTAGATCCTAACTTAGCCCATGACTGACAAAAAGGGAAACCAAGGAAGATGTGTTATGACCTACCTTAGTTTCACCTAGGAGAGAGCGATAAAGGGGAAAGTGTATTCTCTAAGTGCAATTGTGTAATGAAAATGCACTAAAGAGGAGCTAAAAGGGCATAATTGAAGTATGCCCAATTTAATATGGTAAATTTAGCCCCCATTTTAGTGGTATATGTATTAGAATGTTTAGAATAATTTTTTTTGGGGGGGGGAGGGGGTGAATCAGTTACTCAAGGTCCATAAGTACCACTTGAGCAATCAAATATTGAACATTTATTGTTCTACTTATTTTTTTGTAGCTCAGTCTCTATTGTATATTGATAAACAAAATTACTAGTGTTGCACTATCCTAAGATAACAAACTTATTGAATGTAAAACATGTAAATGTAAAACATCACAAAATATTCAACACAATTTTGACACTAGTTTTAATGTAGAAATCCAATTTGGCAAAAAGCACCAACAACATGTCACCTCTTTTTCACTCTTTTGAAGTGAGCTATGTCAGGAGCCAACCTTGTTAAAGGTTACAATACACACTGTTAAATGTGACCTCGTTAGAGGATTTAATCACCCTACTAGGAGTGGCTTTATCAGAGGACTTTGATCATTCCATTTAGAATGTCACCTTGCCAAAAAAATTACATAGACTATTAAGTCCTTCAATGACTTCTAGGTCAACCTTTGATTAAAAGGATTTCAATACAAACTATTTATAATGATTAAAAATTAAATAGTAGGGTTTGATTTGTATAATTACAACTCACTTTTGTAGTTTTACATCATTGTTTAGTTCATGTGTTGATTCTCTGCTAAGCCTTCCTTGTCACCTTTGTCTTTGATTAGCTTGGAAACCCTTCAAGAAATCATCCTTCTCTTCACAAAAAACTTAATCCTTCTTCTTAGATTCTCTTATCACCTTCAACAGCTTTGTTCCCTCTTACTAGAAACTCACATAGATTCTTTGCTCTATGCTCATCATCACATATCACATTCGCACTCTTCTAATCCCTTTATGTACATGATCTTCAAGTTCATATTTGTACCTCCTTAAATAGGTAATTCTAGTCTTATGTCATTTTCCATGACCACTGTAGATCTTAGGGTTTACAATTTGATCCAACATGTTCAATGAATCTTGTAAGTCCTTCAATGACTTTTAGGTCAACCTTTAATTAAAATGATTTCAATACAAACTGTTTACAATGATTAGAAAGAAAATAGTAGGGTTTGATCTATATAATTATAGCTCACTTTTGCAATCTCAAATTATTGTTTGGTTCATGTGATGGTTCTCTAATAAGCCTTCCTTTTCATCTTTGTCTTTGATTGGCTTGGCAACCCTTCAAGAAATCACCCTTCTCTTCACAACAAACTTAATCCTTCTACTTAGATTCGCTTATCACCTTCAACAACTTTATTCCATCTTACTGGAAACTCACACATATTCGTTTCTCTGTGCTCATCATCGCATATCTCATTCACACTCTTTTGATTCCTTTATGTGCATGTTCTTCAAGTTCATCTCTATACCTCCTTAAATAGGTAATTCTAGTCTTATGTCATTTTCCATGATCACCGTAGATCTTAGGGTTTACAGTCCAATCCAAAATGTTTAATGAATTCGTCCATCTTCCTTCTTTTCTAGAAACTTCTCATTGAATTCGTTCATTAAGTTTGATACCTAATCCTCTCCTTGAATTAAATGATCCAACTCATCAATCTATCTTTAATGTGGTTTCCATATCCCAAGAAATCAACTAAGTCAGTTGGAAATCACGATTCCTACATTCAAAATATTGTCACTCGGCCATCAGTCAGGGCCCGTTTGGTTGCTGGAATAGGAATAGAAAAGTTGGAATACATTTTCCATTTTCTGTTTGGTTCGTCACTTGGAATAGGGAATAGGAATATGTATTCCCATTTTGCCTCTAAAATGAGCTTATACCCATTCCAAAAAAACCTGTTATTGGAATAGCCATTTCTATTCCCAATATTACATGCCTATTCTCCATTCCTATGCGTGTGACCAAACGGGCCCTAAGTTCTGACACTTGGTCATCATTGAATTACTCAGTCACTATAGAACTCCTTGGCTCAACATCAACTATCTTTCTTGGTTGATATTGATGCTTGATCAACGTTAAATTTTCTCAGCTTGTACTATGGCTCAGTTGACAATAGCATCACTCAACATTCCTTAATCTTTTACTCTATTGCTCGATCAAGCTTTACATCAATGATATATCTTGACTTGTATTGTACAGACTTGAGCATCAATATGATATAAACAATCACTTTGTCTAATCAAAGTCTAACTAATCAAATGTCAATTGGAGCTTCCTTTTCATAACACAACCTTTCCTCTAGGTTCTTTTGTTATGAGTAACTTCTCAAATCCTCTTCATTCATCAAATAGATATTACATTTAGCTTAGATAGAAACATGTCTTATCAGTAGATTTGACATCAATGACAACACAGTGATTGTTCCAATTGTTAGTTTCCAACAATATGACACTATGTATATGTATGCTAAAATAAGAAACACACACATACCTAAAAAAGAATATGGCTAAGTCCACATGTACAATTCCTACAAGAAAATATTACTAACCACATCCCACAAAACCATAGGTTAGAGATAATAAAAATTACCTAAGACTTACTAGAGAAAGATGATGAAGTCACATCTATCTATATTCCCCCATGTTTTGACTTGCTCATTCAAAAAAGGTGAAACAAGGAATCATGTTTACCATAGCGAACTAAACATGGGAGATGATGAAAAGTAGCCTTCAAAACCATTCAATATTAATCCTAAATATTTTCAAAGTTAATTGTAAAGAAAGGTAAACGAGTCATGATTTTGATGCATGTAATGGCTCCCAAATTAAAGATACTGAAATCAAGATATGATAAAAAAAAGTGAAGGAATGTATTATTATCTAATAATGATAAGTTAACTTTTGAAAACAAATTAAAAAATTAACCTAACTAAGAATATATATAAAGTAAAATTACCTTTGTTGAAGCTCATTTGAAACATTTTTTTGAAGGTGAAAAAGAAGGAGAAAGATGTCAAGGAAGGAGGAATTATCACTGACGTAGATAGAGGTACTTTCACAGGTAGTAGCATATTATTTAAAGCTAGAGGAGGTAGGTCTTGATGCTTGCACCTATTTCCTTGCATTTTCCTTCTATTTTTGTACAATCTATAGATTTAGGAAGTTGTTTTGTATGTTTTAGGGAGTGATTTTTGATAGCTAGACCAAGAAGTTAACTTGTTTCTTAGAGGTCAAACCATACCTAGGGTGCAAGTTGACCTCTTATTGAGAAGTCAACCTATTCCTAAGATACGTAAAAGTGTACATTTTAGTGTTTAGAATAATTATTTGATGTGATATAGTAATTGGGATTCATCATGTTATCATTGCACTAGCTTCTAATGATGAGGAATCAATATATGTTGAATGCGATGATATAAATTTTGGAGAATATAGGAGAGCTAGGTGCAATAGAGACACAAGTTATGATAGACATTGGACTCTACTAGGTAGATCAACTACCTCATGTTTTTTCCCCCATAGGTATATGCTATTAGCATTGATGGAGATACGAGATGAGGACACATGCTCATTCTATCTACTTGTTGGGGAGATGACTAAGACCTTGGAGGATGGTTACTAGATTCTACATCTACTAGTCTAAGAATTAATTATTAGACCATGGGTCAACTGTTCTCAAAACGAGATCAAGGGAAACTTTGAGTACTGTATGGGGATTCTATATAAAGATAGAGAGAGACCCAATTAGTTGACCTGAAGGGTATCCTTTTTGGACAAAGTCCTTTGCTGAAGAGGATAATCCTTTGTATCATTACTACAACAATTATGCTCAATATGAAGGGTGCCATCTTCTATGGTCCTCTTACACATGTGGTTCATCACATGCAGAGGGAATCGATAGTATATGCATAGGGTTGGAGTATGCTTGCATACGTTTATTATGAGCTCGAGAGATTTGTCAAATATCAAAGGCACAACTTGACAATGTTCACACTCTTACAAGAATGGGCCTTTGAGAATTTCACATGTACCAAGCCTACTAGATGTCCTACAAATGTATCAACTAAGTTATCAAGAGTATTTGCATATATACTAGGCCATCCATATCTATTCAGTGATCTACTATACTAGAGAGTTAGGCTAGACTGACTACTAGGCATAAAGTTTGTATGGGGGACTTCCCATAGAATGGTAGCATAACCAGACTTAGTAGTGCAATTGATATGGATAAAGAGATAGAGGTTACCAAAGGGTAGACATGACTATATAGTGCCTCCCTACTATTATGATAGGGTGATATAATATTTTGGTTTGGAGTAGGGTCCTCTCATACAAGTACCTTGATACACACATGGGTGGAGATACATAGAGACACCCATGACCACACCTCAGTTGACTATTAATGATATATAAATGACAAACATTGAGAGTTAGATGATGTCAAGATCCCTCCTAAAGTTGAGGATTTATGAGTGTTGAGGGATTATTTATGGTACATCAGTGTGCATGTATGAGATCTTTATTCCCAAATGACTATCCTACTAAAGAGCGAGGTCCATACTTTAGGGCTCAATGTGAAGGTGAGGATGAGGAGGAGGAGGGGGAGGAGGAGGAGATATCATTGAGAAGATATTCCATGGAGAAGAAAAGGGTGGGGAGTATGTGCCAAAAATGGGTGGGATAGTGGATGAGGCACCACCATATCCTATAACAACCAAGTCCTCATGACGTTGAGAAAAACATGCCTGTACGAAGATGCCCCTAGCCTAGATGAGATAGGAAGAGTGAGGAGAGTCCATCTAGGTGGTATCGACAATTCCCTTCCAAGACATAGACCTAAACTTATGTGAGGGAGATATAGATGTAAAGAAAATTAAAATGAATTTAATAGATGAAAACTTTATGAATATTCAATAAATAATATAGGCTAAAAATGTGATGTGCAACTAGTACATAGGAGTGGAGATCCTTCATGAGAGATGTCCTAATAGACATGGTTGTATCGTTGAGGATTCCTTCTATTCTAGGTTTACAATGACAAAATGTAAGATTGTGGGAGACATAGGGATATCTTCATGTTTGTAGTAGAGGAGCTATAGTTTTTGGCAAAGAGGGTGGATATGTTAGAAGTAGGAAATACTGAGAGAGGGGGAGGGGTGAATCAATATTTTACAAAATTTAGCCTAAAATTGGATATTATTAACAAGCTCACAACTTTCATAAGAAGGCAAACTAACTATGATGAACAATACACATAACTATGCAATAAGAGAACTCATAACACCATATTTTGTTAACTAGGGAAACCCTAGCAAAGGGAAAACTCTAGTGGGGATGGTACCCATAAAATGATCCACTAATCAAAATTATATTGTGAAAGATATTGGCCTAGTTAAGAGTCTACTACATTCATATAGTATCTTGGTCTTTGCTATAGGACTAGGCCTTGTTAGATGCCTCAACCTTGCTAGGATTTGTTTTATACAAATATAAAATGTATGCAAGATGAGCTCATTTCCCAAACATGCAATATGCAATGTAGTTCTTCAATATAAAGAGATAGATATAAAAACCTCTTTACTACTGCTGGTATCTTGTATATCTGTTATTGTCTTTGTTGCTCATCAAAAAATTCACATTCCTTTGCCTAGACATCAAAATTTGCATATCACATAATATCATATGCTTCACAAAAATTTTCATATAACAATCTTCCTTTACACCTTGCTAATTACAAATTATCTGCCCAATCAACCTTCATGTCTTTATACACTTTATAAAGTACAAAATTGACTTTCACTAACTTAGGGTTAACATGCACATAAGAGAAATGGAGGACTGGTTAGATTCTAGGATTCCTCTTTTAGAATTTGAATTGGCTGGGTCGCTGGTAGGCAAGAATCTAGTTGAAGAGAATTTGGTAGGAGGAACTGACCCTTTAGATGCTTGATGGGGTTTTGAGATGAATGTTGGGATTGAATCCTTGGCCAACGTGGAAAATGGAAAGATCTTGTGTGCATCTGATTCTTTTTGTGCTCAATCAAAATTTGAAATATCTGGTTCATAGGTGGGCGGGAAACTGATAAGAGAGAATCTAGAAGGATGTTCTATCCTTGGAGGATTTGTTGGGGGTTCTGAGAAGAATTTTGGGTCAGATTCTTTAGCCGAAGTGGATATTGGAAAGAAGTTGCATGAACCTGGTCCTTTTTGTGGGGTAGGAGGGAATCTGGTTGGAGAGTATCTGGCAGGAGGAATCAACCCTCCAGGCGTTGGAAGGGGTTCTGAGAAGAATGCTGGGATAGAATCCTTTGCCGTTGTGGATAATGGAAAGATCTTGTGTCATTCTGATCCTTCTTGTGCTCAATCAACATTTAAAATTTCTGGTTCATAGGCAGGCGAGAAATTGGTCAGAGAGAATCTGGCAAGATGTTCTATCCTTGGAGGATCTGTTAGGGGTTTTGAGAAGAATTTTGGGTCAGACTCTTTGCTCAACGTGGATATTGGAAAGATGCTATGTGAATCTAGTCCTTTTTGTGGGGTTCATGTCCCCCCTTTAGATTCTGTTCATGGGTCGAGGCAGGATCTCGGGAAGGAGAAAGATGTTGCTGACTCTAACAAGGAAATGTCTTCAGAAGGACTGAAACCCTGGTCTTCTCTTTTTGGAAAGAAACCTACAGGAAAGCCTCTTTTCCTGCCAGTGACTGCTAAGTCTTGCTGGGAGAAAAGTGAGTTTCAAGTTTTTATTCTAGATCCTTTAGTTGATTTTTCTGTGTCCTCCCTGGATTTCACCCTAGTGGGTAAATTTTTAGGAGCAAGACCAGTTCTTGAATCTCTTAGAAAAATGGTTAAAAAGAAATGGATTATTCGAGGAGAAGTTGATATTGCCCCAATGTTGAATGGTTTCTTCTCTTTTGTTTTCAATTGCATTGAAGATTTGAATATGGTTCTTTGTGGAGGACCATGGTCTTTTGGTAAATGCTCTCTCACAATTAAAATATGAGAGCCTAACATGGATCTTTCAGATTCTTTTTTCTTAACCACACCCATTTGGGCTAGACTTCCTAGTCTTCCTTTAGAATTCTGGCATGAGGACATTTTCAAAGGTATTGCCAATTCTTTTGGTGAATTTGTGGCACTGGATAATGCTACAGTTTCCAAAACCAAACTTCAAAGTGCCAAACTTTATGTTAAAGTGACTGACCTGAATCATCTCCCAGACAAGGTGGAACTAATTTCCAAACTTGGTAAAAAGACTCAAGAAATTATTTTTGAAGATCTGCCTAACTCTTGCTATGCTTTCAAGAAATAGGGGGATTTGGTTAAATACTATCCTTCCAAAAGTAGAAAGAATTCAAATAGTGTTTTGGATTGGAAAAAGACCAAGATCCAGCAAAAGAAAGTATGGAAATCCAAAGAAGATTCTAAATCATCACATGCAAAGGTGGATAAAGAGCCTTCATTTGAGAAAGAAATCTTTGAGGAAGAAGGACATGGTTTTCAATCTAATACCATACTGCCTAAGAAAAGAATAGATGATTTGGCTGATTTATCAAAACAAATTGTTATTCAACAAATGATAGAAGATCAAATGAGAGAGTTAGATGATAAATTCGTGCTAGAGGAAGGTGAATTCTTGGTTGAAGATGGAAATCAATTAGAGATGGGTGATCTTCCTATTTCACAGTCTAGGGAGTTCCAAATTTTATCTCAGACTGCTTATGACCTTCCTTTGGATGAACCTCCCCCCTTAGATGCTGCGATTGAAAAAGGAGACAACTCAAAGCATAAACCAAACCAAAGAAAAATAGCTGATATTAAGAACATTACTAAAGGGGTAGAGACTAGAAGTAGCAAAATGGTCAAGCAAACCAAGCTAAATTCTCTTGCTTCTACTCTGGATAAATATGGAAAAAGAGTAGAACAACAGTCCAAGGTGAAACTGGACATTGGTCGTCCAGAAAAATTTGGAAGAGGAACCACTAAGAAAACCAGAGAGTTAGAAAGTATGCAGAATATTGCTGATGGCAGGCAGGCTACTATTCTAGATTTTACCCCTAAAAAATAGATATGAAAATCATTACTTGGTATATTAGGGGGCTGAACAGTATTCATAATCTAGATATTGTTAGGATTTTTTTAGATAACAAAAGTCTGAGTTTCTCCTACTTCAAGATAAGTGCTGGAGAAAGAACGTTTCTAAGGAATTTGTAACTAGAAGAACAAATTTGATCAGCAATCCTTGGTGATTTTCCTTGTCTAGGAGGCTTCTCAGGTCACCTTGCTTTCCAGTCTATTTTTCTAGGTTCTAGTGTCCTCATTGGTTTCTCTTTTTGATCACTTCTGTTGGTTTCAGGTCCTTTCTTGACCTAGTTTAATTGTATTGCTGGTTTCAGGTCCACTTAAAACCTGGTAGAGCTTCATGGTATATCTTTCTTTTTGATGTAAAGGGTTTCGGGGACCCTTCAAAACTTATTTTTACCTTAATATAAAACTTAGAGTTAACATCCAAGATGTCATCCCTAATTAGTTAAGTAATTATTTCAAAAATAAAATAATTCCTTAACTCAAAATACCCATTTCTTTGTTTTGCTTTGTTTTCCACGTATAATGATGTGATTGGTAATTTGTCCATAACTTTATCTATACTATTTGTATTGACCTGTAGACTTGAACATGTCATCCTTGATGTCTCAAGTATCCATACCTAACTTTTCATGTGTTAGTGTTTCCTCTATAAACCATGTTGATCAAAACTCTATATGTTCTGGTAGATAAGCTAAGAGATACTTAGACAATTTTCTAAGTACAACTGTCATAACTCAATCTTCGTGATCTGCTCTCTTCACACAGATGATATGTTGCCATAAATGACAACATAAAATATCCTAACCTAGCCAAATTTACAACAATCTCCCCTTTTAGCATTGATGACAACATGTGGAAAATTAGCTAAGTCCCAAAAATACAATCTTGAAACTTTGGTCTTTACAAAACTTTACAAAATTACAAAAACCATGGATCATGACATTTAACTATCTTTCCTTATATCTCCCAACTATATTATAACTCCCCTTTTGACTATGATACTAATTTTTACATTACTCCCCCTTTTACATATTTCTCTATACAATTTATCTCCCCCCCTTTCATACATATCTATATAATATTCCTTACCTCTTCCCCTTACACATGTATATCTATACAATTTTCCTTATCTCTCCCCCTTTGACATCAATGAAAAAGGTGCCAAAAATTATATACAAGTCAAAAAAAAATTGCATTCCCTTCAAGTTTTCTATTGGGTAGTGATTCATGAGATGCAATCATCAATATTCTACCTCAACATGGTGAACTCCATGTCCCATTTGTCTTTTATTGCATCTACAACACTCAAAACTGTACATAGAGCATAGGATGCTATCTCTACTACTTCTAGGTTTATGTAGGAAAAATTGTCATAAGATTCCTTTACTTTCAAGCATTCATCTAGTTCTCTATATACAAGATTAATCTTCAATGCAAGGTGTTCCCTTAGCAATGAAAATCTCTTCAACTTCATCTCCTTTTGTAGCTGTAAAAGCCTAATGTCATCATTGACTTTGCTAATTATGTTCTCAAGATCGACAATCTTGGCTAAGGGATATTGTACTTCATTCATTAGTGCCTCAAGTTTTCTAAGTTTTCTACCCATCTCATTTGTAATATCCATGATTAGTGTGTGTGCTCCAACACACTTCCCATAGACTGTCTTCCCTTCTGTTAGACAATATCTCAATTCTTTGATCTTTTCATCAAGGTTCTTTAAATCATTTATGATATTCTTGCATACCTTTCTAAATATCTCTTCATCATGTATATTTTTTGCCTTGAGTGCTACTGTATTTGACAAATTTATAAATTCTACATCAAAAGGTTGAAAAACAACTTTTTCTCTATCCTACGGGTCTGATTGAATCATTCTTGCTAATATGACATTCTACAATCTATCTATTACCTCCATTAGTTCATTTTGTAGACTCTTCACTTTCCTCTTCTTCTCAATTATCTTGTTAAGTAATTAGATCAATTCAGTTTGATCATAATCATCTGATCCAGTAAGAGCTGTTAATGCAAGGGGTGTCCTAGAAGAACTAGGTAAACTTGTCTTCTTCTCATCTTCCTCCTCCTTTTCTTCTTCCTCTTTTATCTTCTTCTCCTCTTCCTTTTTTCTCTTTGCTTCTTCTATCTTTTTAATCTTCTTTTTCTTTCTTTTTCTTTTCTTCTTCCGTCTTCTTTAATTCATCTTCTTCCTTTCTCTTTTTCTTTTCTTCTTCCACTTTCTTTTTCTTTTCATCTTCTTCCAACTTCTTCTTTCTCTTATTTTCTAACTTTCTTTCTTCTTCTAGATTTTATTTTTCTATGTTCTTCTTTTCTTTCCTTTTCTTCTTCTCTATTCTTCCTTTATTTCTAGTCTCTTCCTCTTATTTTCTTCTTTCATTCTTTCTTCCTCCTCTTCCTTGCTCTTTTTCTCTTCCTCATCTTCAGAGCTGGTGTAGCTGACCAAATTGCCAATAACAGATTACTCATAATCCTTAAAAGGATCTTCTTCTTTTGTATCAAAAGTAATATTTGTACTTTCCACTTGCATGGTATCAATACCAATAGTTACCTATGATGTTGTCTCAGTCATTGTAGTATCCTTTCCAACCTTTGCTATTGATATTACTATTGGTATAGGCACTACAGATGTTTCTAGTAATGTCATTACTATTGTTGCAGGCTCAACTAATGGTGTATTTTCTACCATTGTAAGGATTACTCCCCCTAAATCCTTGCTTTCCTATACAGTACTAAGTGTAGAGGTTATAAACTTAACCATTTCTTATTTAGTTTCCTTGTTTACTTCTTCATAGTTTCCACCCATCAAAAGTATTTTTCTTCTCTTATGCCTTAACAACGGCTCAACACCCTCATTATTCTTTCTAGGTCTTCATCATAGTTTACCTCACATAACTTCCTTATCTGAATTTTTTTTATTACTTTTTTCTCATCTACTACTCTTTTCTTTCAATTGATTAGTCTATTATACAAATCCTTTCGTATTTGTTTCTAAATATCTTCAAACCTTTTGTTTTCCAAAATCACATGTCTAACAATTGTATTTTGTAATTTTAATTTATCCATGTTATTATACAAATCATAAAATTTGTTCAGCTATACACAATTATTGTTATCAATAATTGTAACATTCAAAGTTTCAACCTTTGGTTTCTAAGGTCTTTTACTAGTTATTTTCTTTACCTCTTCCTCTGCCTTCTCTACTTGTCTTACCTTTATTTCTTCTTCCTCTGATTCATTTGATTTAACTATTTGCAGAGTTTTCCTCATTTTTCCTAGTCCACTTGACATTTTATTAGTCCTTTTATTTGAAGGGGACTCTACTTGTTCTTGCTTAACCTTAGTTAACCTCACAAATCTCCTGGTGCTAGGTAGGGTAACTGTTTGAAATTTTGTAATACTAACTTCCTCTTCATCTTTACCCTTCTGTACCAGAGGTACAAATGTAGGTTGCACTTGGGATACTGCTACATAGGGGGTACTAGTTGATGGTCCTACTACTATGACACCTTGTGATAACCCAACATTACGTGCTAATAGTTTTTCCATTAACACTTTAGTTTGACCACATGCTCACATCTCCACAAAAATTCCCATTTCTTCTCTATATTCTTCTCTTGTCATTCCAAATTCTTTTAGAAATGTATCAATATTTTTCTCCATTTTCTTCTTAATTTCTTTACCATGAAGTTCACTATGAACTTCCTTAACCTTTTCTTCATAGGTACCCCATCTAGGACACTCCTTATCTCTCTTAGACCCCAAGATTATCTTCACATAACTTTCAATTAATTCTTCAATAATTTCACATCCCATAGAGTCAATGAATTTGACTCCAAGTTTAACTGCTTCCATAGGTAACATCAGTTTCTACAATAAAGTAAATATCATCTTTGTATCTTTCAACCAAACATGGTGGAATTTTGAATCTATGTTTCATGGTTGATTGAAAATTTTTCATCATCTTTGTAATATCATCTGTCATTTTCTCCTCTAATTGCTTCATGTAGTAATATGTTATCATAATCATAGTACATTTATCATTGTTCCATTCATGGTTAGGCATACCTAGAAAACTTCTGAATACTTAAAAAATAAAACGTGTCAACAATTATTCAAATCTGACCACTGCATTCCTTGTTTTCTTCAATCTTTCAATGTTATCCAATAATTGTTGTCTTACATTCTCACACATATTTACTTTTTCTCTCTTTACAATCATTAGATAAGCTACATGGATGAATCTAGAAGGCACTGAGTTCAATCTAGAACTGTAATTCATTTTATAACCAATAATTTTGCTAATTAGCCTTACATCTATTTTTGTTATCAGGTCTAGTCTCATGTTTCTACCATAAAATTTTGTTTTATGTTTAGTCTCAACTAGTTCCTTTATATTTTTCTCATTAACTGGATTATAGCCTTCAATAATAAGAACAGTAAGTTTGTGAATCATCTCATTATCAATCATCGTCGCAATATCTCCTACCCAAAATATGTCTTTGTGAATTCTGCTCAAAATGATTATACTCCATTCATGGTTATCAAAGTATGTGTAAAACATGTGCTTAACTATGTTCAAACCACTCAAATTTTCAAATCCCTATTTCAAAGACAAATCACTATTGTAAACTAAGTCTAAGTCCTTATGAACATCACTATCACTAATGGTCTCAAATTTGCAATGAATGTAAGCTCTAATGTCCTTGACTTGTAAACTGGTGCATGAAACTTTTCAAAAGGATCCCAAGGGATCATATTCCAAAGATACATATGGGTGCTTATTAAACTTGTATCTAGGTCTCTCACTCACATAAAAAGCATAGGATTTTCCATCTTTCAAATTAATATTTCAAATAGAAACTGCACACATGATAAATACCTTTTTTACATGGAATTAGGGCTTGCTTTTGTTTGCACTTGAATACTCCTTCAAATTCACTTCAAATGCATTCCAAAGCTCTCCTTTAATGCTTTCATGATTGAATGGTACTTAGTAACTTGATTTCAATCATTAAGTCACTTTCAATTGATCATTGCATTAATTATACTAGTACACAAATTTGATCACTAAGCAACTTGATTTCCTTTACGGACTCACACATGAATTATAAATTATCTATGCACTTAACCATGACTTCAACACATCACATTCTACCTTATAGTAACTTTACATACATTAACTCACTCTCTGTAACCACTTCTACCTTTCTGATGCTCAATCTCTTATGGAAAGTACTTAATTCAAGTAAGATGAGTCAAATACAATTGTTGAATTCAATGTGCTTCTAGATGCTTCATTTGACTACTCTTCCAACACTAAATGTGAACTTGATGGATCTTTAGCTCTAACAAATACTTCTTTGAATTATTTCACATGTTCTTTTATGTTGTCTTTATGATTGTGACTGTTGCTATCAATCATTCTAGAATTCATGTTCATACTCCTAAAGTTTGGATTCCTTTTTTTTGTTCCTCATATCTATTCTACATAATCTCTCTATATGACCAAAGTTATTACATAACTGACATCCAGGTGCATTATTTCTAAATCTAGGTCTAGATCAATTTACAGGTGGTCTACAATTTCTAGTAATATGTCCAAAGTTGTTGTACTTGTAACACATAATGTCTCTTCTCATTCCATTGTTTCTTTTGTTAGATATTCTTCCTACAGGGTTAGTACCTCTAAACATCCTAATATTTCTATTATTGTTGTCAAATTTAGGTTTCTTACAATTTACTGCTCTATGACCAAATCTATGGCAATCATAACAATAAAAATTAGTGATAGTTTTAAATGATTTCCTTGTATAGTTCCTTTCCACATCACCAATTTCATTACATGCATACCATCTACCTTTGAATTCACATCTCACTTCTTTAATTGATTCAACTTATTCATATTACTTATGTTCATTAACTTGTTTAGATTTCTTAACTTGCTCAACCTCTTTAGGTGCACTATTAGATTGATTTGACTCAATCTTATTTAAATATTATTTATCTTGCATAGGCTAATGAATTTAAGAATTAGGTTCCTTTCTAGATTCAAATTTCTTAGCTGACTTTTCTCATTTGAAATATCCAAGACTAGTCTTATCATAAGAAGGTTTATGAAAAGATATATGTTCATCAATCTTCTCACTACTAGAATATAGCTTGTCAAGTTGTTTCTTAGTCTGGGTTAACTCTCCTTTAATAATGATATTGTACTTGTCAAGTTCTACATAAAACAACTTAGTAGATTCAAGATTAGATGTAACTTTTGTAAGGTTAGATATCATATTTGCATTCTTAGATTTCAAATTTGACTCAATTTTTCTATTATCTTTCTTCATTCTTAATTTTAGACTAGTTATCTTCAATTCATGCTTAAGGATCTCATATTATTTCTTCAATCTTGAAACTTCATCACTGTTCTTATTTTGATCTTTATGCTTTTTCTTGGATGTGAGATAATCAATCTTATCTTTTAGCTTTCTAATATAATCTTTAGCAACTACATATATTTCCTTTAATGCATCTCTTTCTTTAGTAAATTTTCTCAAGAGCTTCTTCCAGGTTCTTCTCTAACCATGTCATATCCATGGGGATCTTACTCAATTTGTTAAGCCCCTTCTGAGTAACTGTGCTCTGAGTACCATTTGTTAGAAATAGGAAATATTGAGTGGGGTGTGTGAATCAATATTTTACAAACTTTAACCCAAAATTGGATATTATTAACAATCTTATAACCTGCATATAAAAGAAAACTAACTATGCTAAATAGTAAACATAACCATGCAATAAGATAACTCATAACACCATATTTTTTTAAACTAGGGAAACCCTGGCCAAGGGAAAACTTGGGTGGGGATAGTACCCACAAAATCCACTAATCAAAAGTATCTTGTGAAAGATATTGACCCAGTTAAGAGTCTATTACATTTGTATATTGTCTTGGTCTATTACAAAATAATTCCTTAACCCAAAATACCCATTTCACTATCTTTCTTTGTTTTGCATGTATACAACTATGATTGGCAATCTATCCATGACTTTATATGTATTGTCCATACTAACTTGTGAAATTGAACATGCCATCTTTTTTGGCTCAAGTATCCTTACCTAACTTGTCACATGTCAGCATTGCCTCTATAAACTGCACTAATCAAAACTCTATTTGTTTTGCCACATAAGCTAAGTGATACTTAGACAATTTCCTAAATAGAACTTTCATAACTCAATATTAATGATCTTCCCTCTTCACACAGATGATATGTTGCCATAAATGACAACATAAAATATTCTAACCTAGCCAAATTGCCAATAGGAGAAGCTAGAGCATGAGTTATAGGAGCAATGGCATAAATCACATAATTGTTCAAAGAGGAGATCATCCATGATCCATACCTTTACCTTGATTACACATAGAGAAACACCATCATCCAACCATAGATTTGAGAGATCCAACTCTCACCATCCTACATGGATTACACATGATGTACTATTTTGATATCAGACACATTTTGTATAGTGCTTTCTTTGTATACAAAAATAGTTTTATGATGATATATATGATGAACTTATATGTTTACACTCTCTTTTTACTATTTCTATGATTAATCTTGTTGTATAATTGCTAGCTAAAAAACAAAAGGAATAAGCATGAAATGATGACAAAAGATATGCACTTACATTTTAAAGTACAATATTTAATAAAAACATTATACATCACACTTTGAGAAGGCATAAAATAATACTCAAAAGGAAAATGTGAGAACATAAGATAAATTATGAAGGAATGATTAAAAATAATAATGACATAAATGCATAATATTAATAAGTTCCTTAAGATGCACACCATTCATATCAACAATTATATATGCACTAGAGCGACACACTTTTGTGACAAAGTAAGGATGTAGTCAATTAGGATTCAAATTTCATTTTTCACCAAGTGGGGCATTCACATTCCTTTGATTTATATAGAGAAATAAATCACCAACCAAAAAGGAGTATTTAATCACTTTATCATTATATCTTTTGTTGATGGATTTGTGATAGGCCATGGTATGTTCTATATCATTAATATATAGCTCATCTAACATCTCAAGATCTTGTAATTTTTTCTTTCTAAAAGTATCCTTACCAATCATACCATTGAATGAAACTCTTAAAGAAGGAATCTCTATATCTAAAGGCATAACCAAATATGTTCCATAAACTAGATTATTACTGACAATTGGTTATATGTAGATATGTAAATGTTGTCATTAATGTCAACACATGATGTACATGCTTGTAGAAACCCTAAAAAATAAAGATACTTAGCTTTATAGTACTCAAAAAATTGTCTAATCCCTCCAAAGGGAAAGTCTTGAATCCTCATACTTTTCTCTTGAGAACTACTTCTTTGTTGATTGCTCCTAGTCGGGCATTGCCTAGCTCACCTAGGGCTTTGTCAAACAAATGCTTGCACACATTTTCTAGGCCCTTGCTTGCAATATGTTACACGTTAGGGTCTATAGCCTTGGAATCCAAAAGACCATGGTGGAAATAAGAGCTACAACTTGTTCATTTTTGAGAACTCAAAACTAGACAACAAACTGTTACTTTTAAAGAAATTTACAAAAACCTTCTAAAATGTGATTATAGATCTAATCTAATGCATGGATAATGGATAATATACAGTAATAATGTATAAAAATTAGTTATAGTCTATTTTAGTAGTACAATTCTGTACAAAACAATGACTTCGAACCCTTGGTTTGGGTTCTTCCAACCTTGAATAGGCTATCCCATGGTATTAAGATAGGTTTTAGGGATTTTTCAAAGTCACATTACAAACATAGGTCTTTTAGCAACAAAATGGAAGAAGTTGAAAAGTTGCTAGCAATTTTTAAGCAATTTTTGCTCTCAGGTAGAATTACTTGTTTCCACCTTCTAAGACCATGCTAGACCTTCCCAAAATATCCTTGGGAGTATTACCTTACTTCACTCAAGACCTCCAAACTCTTGGAAACAACTATTCCATATGGTGATAGGTATTACATAAAATTGTAGTGTTTAAGCATTAAGGTCTTCCAAGCTAATAGTCAACCTTGAGAGCTTTTCTAAAGCACACATATGATCAAAATGAAATAAAGACTCCTCACTTAAATTTTTCACCAACATGAGAAGAAAAAGAACTCTGAATGATACCAACCCAAGGTAAAGATAACATTCTCAACAAAGACGAAATAGAAAACTTTTAAAACCTATCCTAGCTTAGACACATAAGCATGGACTATATGCTCTTATTGTATTCACATGCTTCTTAAAATAAGTTCATCACACCAAAAATGAAATGGTGGGAGCCTTGAAAGGGTGCTCCTACACCATACTCCCCCATTCAATACAAACTAAGGCACTTTGGGGTCAAGAAGAGTTGGATCAATTTCAAACTTCTTGAAATGTCCTTCCTCAACCTAGGTGGCTTCAAATTTAGGCTGATCCTTCCATTTAATCAGATGTTCTATATACACTTGATGCCTTGTAGCTTTCTTCACCCTAGATTCCAATACTTTCTCTGTTTTGGTTGGCTTCTTCT
Source organism: Cupressus sempervirens (assembly GCA_028749045.1). NCBI lineage: Eukaryota > Viridiplantae > Streptophyta > Pinopsida > Cupressales > Cupressaceae > Cupressus > Cupressus sempervirens. The sequence continues at coordinate 216,424,514 of CM053783.1, forward strand.
TGGGCATTGCATTAGTGACAAGGTCTTGTAGGACCCTTGGTGGAGCTGCACTTTGTTGACTAATTTCTCCCTTAAATCTAATCAGATCTACAATATTAAATAGTGGTGAGATCACTAGGTCTAATGGCAAGTCCACTTTGTAAGCATTCTCTCCATATTTAGCTAGAAAATTGCATGGGCCAACTCTTCGCATTTGGATCTTAGTGGGCATAACTTGCTACATTCTTGCTTTGTTAAGGTGGACCATAACATAGTCCCCAATCTGAAATTGTACTTCTTTCCTCTTCTCATCCATTTTTTCCTTGAGTCTTTGGGTAGATTCCAACATATTTTTCTTCACTTGTTCTTGAACCTCTTTGATAGTTTGGGTAAAATCTCCAGCTTGTCCACTCGTTAATTCCATAGGACCTAAGTCTCTTAACACACTCACTTCTCTAGGATGTCTACCATATACTATCTCAAAAGGACTTCTTCCTGTAGTCCTATTAACACTATCATTATAAGCATATTCAACCTAAGATATAACAAGATCCCAAGTCTGCCCATACTCCTTTGTTAAGCAACTTAACAAGTTCTCAATCACCCTGTTGATGACCTCAGTTTGGCCATCAGCTTGAGGATGGCATGTTGAACTAAAAGAGATATTAGTTCCCAACCTTTTCCATAAGGTTTACCAAAAATAACTCATCAACTTGCTATCCCTATCAGACACAATACTCAAAGGGAGTCCATGAATTTGAACTATCTCCTTGAAGAAGAGATGTGCTATATAACTTACATCATGAGTAGTTTTACATGGAATGAAATGACTCATTTTAGAGAACCTATCTACTAAAAATAAATGTTATCCATGCCTAATTTGGTTTTAGGGAGTCCAACCACAAAGTCCATACTTACACATTCCCAATCCCTATTTGGAATTGGCAAGGGTTGATAGAGTCTTGCATTACTTAGACGTCTTTTAGCTCTTTGACATATTCCACATTGCTCAACATATCTTTGTACATGCCTTACTAATTTAGGCCAAAAATAGTATCTCCATACTAACTCCAATGTCTTTTTTATGTCAAAATGCCCACTCGAGATGCCATTACGCTTCTCTTGAATTAGATTTTCCCTCATGGATCCCTTAGGTACACATAGCTGATTACCTTTAAACAAAAATCCATTTTGAAGGGTATAATTTGCAAAATCACTATGAAAATGATTCTCAAACTCTAGGCATACCTTGTAGGCTTGCGAGAAGTCTTCATCCTCTTCATACAAGTCTTTAAAACCTTCTATTCCAATTCTTTCTAGCTGCACTTCTTGGATAGTCAAAAGCTTCCTAGGTGTCTACTACCTTGTTGAGCTGTCCCCTCTTATGCTTGATTGTGAATGTGAAAGATTATAGATACTCCATCCACTTCAAATGCCTGTTACTAAGCTTTTCTTGAGTGTTTATATAACTCAAAGCTTGATTATCTGTAAAGACAACAAATTCTTTGGTAGGAGGTAATGTCTCCACTTCTTGAGAGATTGTACTAATGCATACAACTCCAAGTCATAAGCTAAATATTTCTTATTTTCCTCATTGAGTTTCTCATTGAATAATTTCATAGGTCTTCCTTCTTAACTCAATACACCCCCTACTACTACATTACTTGCATTGCATTCAAGAGTGAATAACTTATCAAAAGTAGGTAAGATTAAAATGGGTTTTGTAGCTACCTCTTGTTTCAATGTTTGAAATGCTTTCTCTGCTGCCACAGTCCATTTGAACTTTATTTTCAGCCCTCCTTCAATGATATCTAGTATTGGTGCACAAATCCCACTAAAGTTCCTCACAAAATTTCTATAAAATTGTGCCAAGCCATGAAAAATCCTCACTTTAGTCCCTATTTTAGGAGTAGGCCAATCCAGTATTGCATCCACTTTTCTTGGGTCCACTTTCAGATTACCCTTGGACTACAAAGCCCAAATAAACCAATTCTTGCTGCATAAGCACACACTTTTCCAAATTAATGGCTAGTTGCTCTTCCTCAAGTCTCTTCAAGACCAATCTTACATGTTCTAGGTGCTCTTCTTTTGTCTTGTTATAGATGAGTATATCATCTAGATACACTACCACAAATATGCCTATGAAGTCCTTCACAACCTAATTCATTAATCTTATGAAAGTGCTTGGGGCATTTTTAAGCCCAAATGGCATTACAAGCCATTCATACAATCCATCTATGGTTTTAAAAGTGGTCTTCCATTCATCACCCTCCTTGATTCTAATTTGGTGACCACCACTCTTTAAATCTAGCTTAGTAAAGTACATAGCACCTCCTAAAAAATCAATCAAGTCTTCTATTCTTGGAATAGGAAATCTATACCTGATGGTGATCTAGTTAATAACCCTTGAATCTATACAAAGCCTCCATTTTCCTCCTTTCTTTGTTGTTAAGACCACTTGGACAACACATGGACTAGTGCTCTTTTTAATTAACCCTTGATCCAGTAATTCTTGCACTTGTCTTGCCACTTCCTTATTTTGATCCAGAGTAAGCTTATAGGTTGCTTTGTTAGGCAAAGAAGCACTAGGTACAAAATCAATTTGATGGTTGATTGCTCTCTTAGGTGGTAGTACTGTTGGTGTACCATTTGAAATAATATCCTTGAAATCATCAAGAATTTGCTACACTTCAAGAGGTATGGGCTAAAATTTAGTGTTTTTCTCCTTTGGCTTGACCATAATGACACATCCTATGGTCTCCTCATCCTGTCAGGCCTACAAGAACTCTTTGCCAGTACTAAGTAACACACTAAGTGTCTTGGAAGCTTCCCCTTCATTCTCTATTAAGGACTGAATTTTCAAAGTCCTTCCATCTTTCTTGAAAGAAATGGCATTTTCTTCTCCATCACAGATCACCTTCCTATCAAATTGTCATGGTCTTCCAATAGAAGATGGCATGCATCCATGGGTAAAACATTACAAAGCACTTTGTCTTTATAGGTTCCAATAGAAAACTCAACCCATGTTTGCTCATTGACAAGTACACTTTGCTCTTGATTCAACCAAGTTACCTTATAGGGATTTGCATGGGGAACCTTTGTAAGTTCCAGCTTCTTTCTTGCCTCCTCTGATATAGTATTATCTATAGATCTTGAATCCACAATTACCTTGCAAATTTTTCCTTGAATCTTTCACCTGACTCTAAAAAGACCCCTCCCCTACTCAGGTTCACTCGGATTGGGCTGCCTTATGAGTACCTTTCTTATCATCAAGTTCTCACCCATTTCTGATTCTAGTTTGCTAATTTCGTTAGTGCTTGAGCTACCACCATCTTCTTCAACATAAGCCACTCTATTCTCATTACTAGGGGATGATGGTTTATTAGGACACTTGTAGGCAAGATGCCCAAGCTATCCACATTGGTAACACTTCATGGTGGCAAAATAGGAGCTACTTCTTCCTACTCCTCTTCCTCTACTTCCTTGAGATCCTCTTCCTCTACAAAAAGATCCCGTTATGTTGATTTCAAAACTTTGTTCGAAGAGTCTACTTTCCCCTTGGTTTCTTGATTCACCACCTCTACTAGAACCACCTCTTTGACCACCTCTAGAATCTCTACCTCTTCCTCTATTTTTGGAAGTATGGTCTTGCTTTCTTTTTCCTTTCTCTTCCACCTTTAGGGCTATTTGATAACACTAATGAACTATTTTAGGAGTGACAAGGCTTGTTTCTTCTTGAATAGACCATTTGAGTCCATTTAAATATCTTGCCAACCTGATACTTTCATCTTCCACCACTTTAGACCTCAAGCACAGCTTTTAGAATTCTTTAGTATATGAATGCACATCCATGAATTTTTGCCTCAAATTTTGTCTCCTCCTATCTAGATGTATTCTTCGAGAATGTAGACTTGTTTGATTTTAGCCACCATTCCTTTTTAGGAAGTGATAAGACCTTTTCCTTCTTTTTCTTTCTCTATTTGCACAAATTTATACCGAGTGAGAGTAGTGCCTCTCAACATTGACTTTTCCACCTTAACCTTTTGAGCATCAGAGACACCATCACATTCAAAATGTTTATCCATTCCATGATGAGATCAGGATCCATCTTGCCACTGAATAGAGGAATACCTTCCAAGGCTTTATTGTTTATTGCTTTGATTGTCTTCAAGAAAGGCTATTTTGGTAAAACAAGGTCTGGCATTGGAGTTTCTTCTTCCAACTCAATGTCTTTCTCTTTAGCCTCCTTCTCTTCTTTCTGCTCCATCTTGTCCTTGAATTTATCTGTAGTATCTTGGACCATGCTCAACAATTATTCCAGTTCTACCAATATTTCTCTCAAAGACTTGTTGTCTTCTTCTTTCTCTTCTACCTTCTTAGCGAATTCACCATTGGTTATCATTGTGTTAGAATTGCTAGATTCACTAGGTGATTGAATTCACCTTGCTTTGTCCCACACCTTAATTAGGCTTCAATACCAATCTAATGGGGAGTGTTTAATATAGACTAACCAGTATATGCCACTAATACACACTAGGATCTTGGTGTCCTACTAACACCTAACTTTTTCTATAGGATCTCTTACTCCTTAGAACATCCCCTAACCTACCCTAACCTTCCCACCAGGTGAAATGATCAAATCTTACTTCATGACTCTCTTATCCTCTGAGGAATGCAATTCTTCCAAAATAAATATGTAGTTCTACCAGGGTTCCATAGTAATCCCTAGTCCAACCAAGGTTTTTATGAGTTTTAAGGTGTTATTAGAACACTTTTTGTATGCTTGAATGGATGGTAACAATGCATTCATACCTGATTTCTTGGTTTCTTCACAAAAACACTACTAGAAGAGCCCCTAATTAGACCTCCACCTGGATTTATAAGGCTAATAACTTATTAACCTTAGGGATTCATCTGACCTAGCCTTAAGAATTTTTTTTTCAAATAGTCCATAAATAATTTTGAGTTTTTAGGCCACCAAAAAGTTGTACAACAATAATGTAAAAAAGAGAGTTTTGGGGGGTTTGGAGGGTTGCCTGTTGTCCTCAACTTTCAAACACCTTATTCAACTCACAAAAAATTATCCTCTTCAATAAATAACTTTCTTATGGCCCTCTTGAATCATTCCAAATTTCAAGTCTTGAATCCTCATACTTTTCTCTTGAGAACAACTTCTTTGATGATTGCTCCTAGCCAGGCATTGCCTAGCTTGCCAAGGGCTTTGTCAAACAAATTATTGCACACATTTTCTGTGCCCTTTATTGAAATATTTTACACATTAGGGTCTTTATTATTGGAATAAAAAAGGCCATGGAAATCCCACAGTGGAAACAAGAGCTATAGCCTCTTCATTGTTGAGTACTCAAAACTAGACAACAAACTATTATTTTTAAAGAAATTTACAAAAACCTTCTAAAATGTGATTATAGATCTAATATAATGCATGGATAATGGATAAAATACAAGATAAAAACTAAAAAATGCAAAAAAATGACAGTAAGAATGTGATTTTCTGCCAAACAACACCAAAAACCAGTAAAAATGTATAAAGATCAGTCACAGTCTATTGTAGCAGTAAAATGTCGTACAAAATAATGACTTCCAACCCTTGATTCGGGTTATTCCAATCTTAAATAGGATATACCATGGTATTAAGATAGGTTTTAGGGGTTTTTCAAAATCATATTACAAATTACAAAAATAGGTCTTTTAGCAACAAAATGGAAGAAGTTGAAAAGCTGCTTCAACAACTTTTAAAAATTGCTAGCAATTTTTAAGCAATTTTTCCTCTCGAGTAGAATTACTTGTTTCCACCTTATAAGACCATGCTATAACCTCCCAAAACATCCTTGGGAGTATTACCTTGCTTAACTCAAGACCTACAAACTCTTGAAAACAACTATTCCATATGGTGACAGGTATTACATAAAATTGCATTGTTTAAGCATTAAGGTCTTCCAAGCTAATAGTCCACCTTGGAAGCTTTTCTAAAGAACACATATGATCAAAATGAAATAAAGACTCCTCACTTAACCTTTCACCACCATGAGAAGATAAATAACTCTGAATGATACCAACCCAAGGTCAAGATACCATTCTCAACAAAGACCAAAGAGGAAACTTTTAAAACCTATCCTAGCTTAGACACACAAGCATGAGCTATATGCTCTTATTGTATTCACGTGCTTCTTAAAAGAAGTTCATCACACCAAAAATGAAATGGTGGGAGCCTTGAAAGGGTAATCATACACCACACAAATTTTTGCTAGGTCAGCTAAGACCAAAATAAACTTTCCAATATAGAGTAAACATTTAGGATGTCATCCCTAATTGGTCAAGTAATTATTTTGTAAACAAAATAATTCTTTTACCTTTCATTCTGATGTTCTTTAAATATTTAATATCTCTTTTCCATACTATTTGTACTAATTTCTAAGGTTATACAAATCATCATCAACATGTATATTTTTTCCATATATCTTCTCTCTTAAGAATAGGATTGTATAAACAAGTTATACATAAAACAATAGTTTTGAGTTCTCAACAATGAACAAGTTGTAGCTCTTGTTTCCACCATGGGATTTTCATGGTCTTTTGGATTAAAAGGCTATAGAACCTAATGTGTAACATATTGCAAGAAAGGGCCTAGAAAATTTGTGCAAGCATTTGTTTGACAAAGCCCTAGGTGAGCTAGGCAATGCCCGACTAGGAGCAATCAACAAAGAAGTAGTTCTCAAGAGAAAAGTATGAGGTTTCAAGACTTTACCTTTGGAGGGATTAAAGAGGGATAAAAGAAGGTTATTTCTTGAAGAGAAGTTTCTATGAGTTGAATAAGGTGTTTGAAAGTTGAGGACAACAGGCAACCCTCAAAACCCCCAAAACCCTCATTTTTTGCATTATTGTCATATGACTTTTTGGTGGCCTAAAACCTCAAAAATATTTTAGTATGGACTTTGTGAAACAAATTTTCTTAAGGCCATGTTTGATTAATCCCTAATTTTAATAAGTTATTAGCCTTATAAATTTGGGTGGAGGTCTAATTAGGGGCTCTTCTAATAGCCTTTTTGTGTAGAAACCAAGAAATTGAGTATGAACCCATTGTTACCATCCATTCAAGCATACTAAAAATGTTCCAATAGCACCTTAAAACTCATCAAAAACTTGGTTGTACTAGGGATTACTATGGAACCCTGGTAGACCTACATATGTATTTTGGAAGAATTGCATTCCTAGGAGGATAAGAGAGTCATGAAGCAAGATTTGATCATTTCATCTGGTGGGAAGGTTAGGGCAGGTTAGGGGATGTTCTAAGGAGTAAGAGATCCTATAGAACAAGTTAGGTGTTAGTGGAACACCAATATCCTAGTGTGGATTAGTGGCATAGACTGGTTAGTCTACCCTAAACGCTCCCCATCATTGTGAAAAGACATGGTATTTATGTAAAGATGTCTTGCGAAATTATTAGGATATGAATTGTGAAGTGATATGTGAAAGTTGTGAATGAAAAATTCTATATCATATGTAGAAGAAAATTTTGAGAACCTAATTTTGTGATCCAAGATCGAGCTGAAGGAAGGTACAACATACACACTTTTGTTACTTTTTTGGGTAGTGAGCTCTTCTTGTAATTGAAAGTGCATGTTTATGTAGTAAGCTCTTCTTGCACACATTGTACCACAACTCCTAACAGGGTTGGGATCTCCTAGCAAGGATTCAAAGTCTTCTAATAGGGTCTCATATGTACTGAATGAGTTTATAGAGTCCTAATAAGGTCCATTCTCTAAAAAGGAACATTTATATTAGTACATCATCTTGTGGGTATCATCACCACCAAGGTTTTCCCTTGTCTAGGGTTTCCCTAGTTAACAAAATGTGGTGTTATGAGTTCTCTCTATGCATGGTTACTTTTACTATTTAGAATTACTTGTTTACTTTCTTATGCATGGTTCAAAGTAATAAATAATATCCACTTGGTAAAAAAAGCTTGTAGAATACATATTCAGACCCCCTCTCAGTATTCCCTATTTTTAATAATTGGCATCAGAGTACAGTTACTTAGAAGAGGCTTAACAACTTGAGTAAGATCTCTATGGATATGGAATAATTGATTAAGAACCTTTAAGAGGGACTTGAGAAAATTGATCTCCTTACTGAATAAAGAGATAAGCTGAAAGATATATATGAAGAATCCAAAGTGTACATTGGACAATTAAAGGACAAGATTGAACATCTTAAATCCAAGCCTGAATCTACTGAATTTGAAATTGGTGATGATGAATATTTAAAACTAAAAATAGAGTACACGATCTTGAATCATGAATTGAAGATTACAAATCTAAAGTTGAGTTTGAAGATTGATCCTAACAAATTTGAATCTAATTTGAAGACTAAAAATTTAGATCTTAGAGCAAATCTAGAAAAAAGGACATCTGAATTTGAAACATTGAAAGCATATCATGAAGAACTTCATAAGTATAACACTATTGTGAAAGGTGAACTAACTCAAAGCAATTTGCAACTTGAAAAACTTTATTCTAGTAGAAAAAAGCTTGATGAACAAATGTTAGTACAAAGACCTACCTATGATAAATCAGTCTTGGTTACCTATCTAACGTGTCTACGAAGATGCCTAAAAGTGGATCAAATTTGAAAGAAAATGATAAATCTTATGATAAATTGAATCTAGTCAATCTTCTGATATATCTAAAGAAGTTGGACAAGACAAGGAAACTAAGAAATTGGATGAACCTAAACAAGTGGAATCTCCTAACGAAACTAGGTATGAATTTTGAGGTAAGTGGTTTTCATGTAATTAAATTGGTCATATGAAAGGAGATTGTGCAAATAATTCATTTAATCATGTTTTATTTTCATAATTGTCATGGTATTGATCATAAATCAACTTATTGTAAGAAACCTATATATGATAATGATAAAATGAATAGTAGAATGTCTAGAAATACTAACCCTGTAGATAGAAAAATCTCTAATGAGAGGACATCAAGAGAAAGAAGAACTTATGAAGAAAGAAAGAAGATCATGTGTTATAAGTGTAACAACTCTGGACACATAGCCCAAAATTGTCAAGCACCTATTGATCAACAAAATCTTAGAAGTAGAACCCTAGTAAGTCAGTTATGCAACAACTTTGGACATATAGTGAAGTACTATAGAATGAGCAAAAGGAACAATGAAAGAAACTTTAGAAACAAAAGAAACAATGGAAGAAACTTTGGAAATAGAAGCGACAATGGACAAAACTTTGAAAATGACAGAAGGAATCATGAAAGGAACTTCAAAACTAAGAAAGATAATGAAGACCAAAGAAATATAGTTAGTGAACTGTGATAAAAACTTGATGAGACATTTGTAAAAAAAGTAACAATTAGATCTGAAGAAAAGTTAGATGATGCAGAGAAAGAAAGATTGAAGTCAAAAATCAAGTATGATTCAACCAAGTTGAATTAAGCTTGTTCACACCACCAATATTTGAAACTTCATTTAGAGATCAAACTATGAGTAGTGAGGTAGAGAGAAGATGTATCTACCGGAATTATTTTAGAATAACTAGGGGGAGGGGGGTTGAATCAGTTACTCGAGTTCCATATGTACAAAAAAAACTTTTTAGAATTTAGTGAACCCATAAAACATTCTCAACCATGCATGCATTCATTGTGTGTTAACTAAAATTGATATGTTACTATTAAATCAACTTGTAGAAATGTAAAGCATGAAACACAACACATTCATTAGCACATTTGACACATTGATTAAACATGGAAACCCAATTTGGAAAAAACCACTAGTAACATGCTACTCCTTTTTCACTCTTCTAAAGTGATGCCCTGTTAAATGCCAACCCTATTAAAAGTTACAATACACACTGTTAAATGTGACCCAGTTAAGGGATTTCAGTCGCCTTGCTAAAAGTGAGCCTTGTTAGAGGAATTTAGGCCATTCACTTGGAATGCCACCCTATTAAAAGATTTTCCAATGACTGATAAGTCAACCTTACTCTAAAGGATTTACCCTAGGCTGATACAATTGTTAGAAAGTAATAGTAGAGCTTTGATCTAATACAACTTACAACTTTACTTGCAGATTATAGATCAATGTTCGATCCTCAACTTTGCTTGGCTTTTAATCTTTGTAGCTCTGATAGCTTGTTCATCCTTCAAGAATTCATCCTCTTTAAGCCTTCTAGCTCAGTATGCCATTGCAGACTTCTTCACTTGGGTCACTTGATGAAGCACAAACCTTTTCGTTCCCCTTATCATATTTTTGCATCAAAACTCTCTAACTCTTTGCTTCATGACCAAAAATTCCTATGTACAGGAAATTAGAACATTTTCCTCCTCATTATCCATCATCAAAATTAGGGTTTTTAATCGATTAAGTAGGATATAATGTATCTACCCCATATCTTGTCTTTTCTATAAACTTCTCTTAGAATCCATTTGAATTCACCTTCAAAATAGTTTACATAAGATTTTGTGCCACCAAATCATCAATCTTATCTTCCTCCTAATTCACAAGTTCCAAGAAAATAAACTTGTCAGCTTTTATTGGATGAATCTTTGATCTTTGTCATAATGCAACAACTCGACATTATCAATCTTCTGATGCTCAACACATACTGCATGACTCGACATTATCAATCTTCTGATGCTCAGCACATACTGCATGACTCAACATCAACTATAAAATCACTTGGCATCAACTAGATTTTACTAGTGCTTGACATCAACTAAAAATTACTCGACATCTACTAACTTGCTCGACATCCACAAGAGTTTAACTGGCACATACTGTGTTACTCAACATCAACTAGATTTTATTGGTGCTCGTCATCAACTAGAAATTACTCAGCATCTACTAACTTTCTTAGCATCCACTAGAGTTTTCTTTCGCTCAGCTCCAACTAACTTTTTGCTTGGTTTGCACTAACTTTGCTTGGCACATACTATCCACTTGGTCAAGCTTGGAAAATGAACTTTTTTTAACTTTATTCTTCTAAACTTCTAAGTGTAGCTAGTCATTTTGTAACCTCAAGTAGATCATCAAGACATTATGTTATCACTATCTTAGTTGATTCTCATACTTCAATACATTATCATAAATCAACATTTCCTCTAGGTACTTTTGTTACATCTTGTTGATTAAATCCTCCTCATCAATCAACTAAGTGATAGTACTTGAAACATATAAGCAATTGTCTTACCAACATATAACTGGTTTGACATCAATGACAAAACAATGATTATAACACACAATCTTCTTCAACAAACTTTCTAATTAAATGACCTTTTTAATCAGATATCAACAATCTCCCTCTTTGGCATTGATGGCAAACCAAACTGATCAACCACTTAAACAAATGATGAATGTCTTGTACCATCAAATTAACTAGGTTAAAATAGTAAGACAATACCAAAAAGAAAACTTGTGGTTGTAATTTCTCCCTCTATCATCAACTCCTTCTAATTAGGTTACAAAATATAACTCCCTCATTTTGTTCTGATCCTTCCTTTGACTATTTTTTTCTTTCTCCCTCTTTCTTTCATTTAGTCTTCTGATCTTTTGATGATGCACTCTCTCCATTGTCCCTCTTGCACCTAATCGGTTTAATGTACTTTCTCCCTCTTTGACAACAATTTTAAAGACATATACTCAATGCTTGGCATCATTAATATATGCAGATATAGGCTTTTGTGGGTTCTTCAATTTTCTCCCTCTATCACCTTGCTTTTGATTGATTTGTAATTTTAGTTCTATAATTACTTTAGGCAATTTCTAAAGTAAGGTCCATTGCATCAATTTTTATGAAATGAATATCAAATTGTTTGATGTAGAGTACTCCATCTATCTTTTACATAGCCTTTGATAGGGGTGTCACCCCTAATTTTCCTCTTAGGTACTCATAAGCATCCTTAGGTAATGCTTTTGTGAAGATATCATCAATTTTCTCCTTTGTGCTAATATATTCCATCTTCAATTCTTTATCTTAAACCAATTCCCTTACATAATGATACTTGATTGCAATGTGCTTTTTCTTTGTATGCATCACAAGATTCTTTGATATATTGACAGCACTTGTGTGATCACAATAAAGTGTCACTAGTTCTATTATTTCTTCCTTCATTCCCTTAAGTAGCTATGTAATCCATACAATGTTTGTGCAATTAATAGCAACAACAACATACTCTACTTTAGTAGTAGATTGGGAAGTACAACTCTACTTCTTGCTAGTCCATGTAACAAGTCTTTTTCCTAAGAAGAATGCTCCTCCACTGGTGCTCTTTTTTTCATCAATATTTCTAGCCCAACCAACATCATTGTAGGCCTTTAGTTCAAACTTTTCATTCTTCTTATAGTATAAACCAAACTCTTCTGTTCCATTCAAGTATCTTATTATCCTTTTCATGGCCATCAAGTGATTCTCTCTAGGATTAGCATAGAATCTTGCAACTATCCTCATAGCTAATGCAATATTAGGTCTACTGTGTACTACATATTGCAATTTGCCAATCATGGATCTATATAATGTTTGATTTACATTGGCTAAATCATCATTCTTTGATAGCTTGAGTGTTGTCACCATAGGTGTACTTACCAGTTTTGAATCCTCTAGTCCAAATGTCTTCAATATCTCTTTGACATATTTTGACTAAGTGATATATACACCATATTTCATTTGATATACTTGTAATGCCACAAAGAATTTGATCCCACCAAACATTGACATTTCAAATTCTTGCTTTATCTGATTTGCAAAATCCTTACACAAAGCATCTTGTCCTCCAAATATGATATCATCAACAAATATTTTACATAATAGTATACCTTTTTCTTTATCTTTCTTCATGTACAAATTTCTATTATCATCCATCCTTTCAAATCCAATATTAACAAGATAAGTATGAAGTCTTTCACACCATGCTCTTGGTGCTTGTTTCAATCCATACAGGGCTTTGTGCAATCTATATACCATGTTTTTATTATTTTTATCAGCAAAACCTTCTAGCTATTCTATGTAGAATTCTTCTTCTAATATGCCATTCAAAAATGTAGACTTGACATCCATTTGATAAACTTTGAAACCTTTGTAGGAAACTTTGAAACCTTTGTAGGAAACATAAGCAAGTAGAATTCTCACTCTTTCCATTCTTGCAACAGGGGAAAATGTTTCACCATAGTCAATTCCTTCTTCTTGTGCACAACCTTTGAAAACTAGTCTTGCTTTGTTTCTTGTCACTTCACCATTCTCATCTAACTTATTTTTGAATAGCCATTTTGTGCCAATCATATTCTTGTCTTCTGGTCTAGGAACTAGACTCCAAGTCTTGTTCTTCTCTATCTACTAAATTTCTTCTTCCATAGCCTTGTACTAGTCATCATCTTCCAATGCATCTTTCACTATCTTAGGTTCCTTCATGCTTAACAAACATGTTTCGCTTCTCAATCTATTTCTTGTCATTGGCCTTGCATCTTTGTCTCCAATGATTTGATCTACAAGATGATGCCTTTTGACATATTTGGATAGTCTAGGCTTAGTTGTTGTAACTACATTCTATCTTTTAGCTTCAATGTCACTGTGTACATCTCTGTTAGGTGTTTTAGCATCTCTTTCATGTGTGCTAATCTCAGTGTCAGATTGTGCATTTTCCTCATTTTGCAACTTGGCGTCTGAATGCACCTCAACATTCACAACTTGTGACTCGTAGTTGTTGAGACTTGTTGTTGGTTTGCAACATGATTTGTAGCATCTTCTTCAGTAGGCATTCCTTCATAATAGTATACAAATGATTTGTATTCTTCTAGTTCTTTTGTGGGTTCAGCCTCATGTACTTCTGTAAACTCATCAAAATTCACATTCACACTTTCCACAATTTTGTTAGTGTTAGTATTTAAACACTTATAAGCTTGTGGAGTAACCAAGGAATATACCTTCTTCACTTTTTGCATCAAAATTTCCACTCCTAACTTCTTTAAGAATATAGCATTTTCTTCCAAGTACCTTAAAGTATTTTACATTAGGTGGATATCCATACCATAGTTCAAAAGGTGTTGAATGAGTACCTTTCTTGACTTGCACATGGTTCAAGGTGTATACAATAGTACTTACAGCTTCTCTCCAGTGTTTCAGAGAAACATTCTTCTCCATCATGAGTGTTCTAGCATAGTCCATTGTAGACATGTTTCTTCTTTCAACAGCTCCATTTTGTGGAGGGGTCCTAGGTTCAGATGTCTATCTTTTAATTCCTCTATCATTACAGAACATCTCAAACTCATTTGAAGTGAATTCTCCTCCTTTGTTTGATCTAAGCATTTTAGACTCTTACCTATTTCTTTTTCAACTCTTGCTAAGTACCACTTAAACATTTGAAAAGCATCTGATTTTTGTTTTAGAAACATGACTGTCATCATCTTAGAGTAATCATCAACAAATAATATTATATAGTTATCTCCTTTGTAACTTTGCACTTCAACATATCCACACAAGTCAGTATGAAAAATTTCAAGTATTTCCTTAGAGGTAGAAGCTTTACTTTTAAAGCTTGACTTTTTCATCTTGCCTAGCTGACATTATTTGCATATTATATTTTCTAGTTTCTTCAACTTAGGTAGACCTCTAACTCTTTTCATGTTACTGATACTAATTTGATTATCAAAATTAACATGACATAATATCTTGTGCCAAAGCCATACATCATCAAATTTTGCAATAAGACAAGTAGCATCCTCTATATCTAGATAGAACATATTACTTCTAGTTTGATCACCTTTTCTAATCAAGTTTCCATTTGTATCATATATCTTGGCTGATTTATTTTCAAACTCAACTTTGCATCCCAAATTATTCAATTGTGACACACTTAACAAGTTATAATTCAATCCTTCAACATAATAAGCATTGTCACATGAAATATTGTTTGTGAGTTTGATAGACTCTTTTCCTTTTATCAAACATGGTGCATCATTACCAAATCTTACACTATTTCCATCATAATAGGTTAAGGTAATGAACTTAATTTTGTCTCCATTCATGTGATGTGAGCATCCACTATCAATGATCCATTTTTCATTCTTATTTACACAAGTCATAAGTGTAGTTGCCTCATCCTCATCTGATTCATCTTTCATTGCAACATATACCACTTCATCATCATTTTCATTAGAGTCATGTTCATCAATAATGTAGCATGACTTCTTACCTTTGTCTCTATAGTCTCTTCCATCATCTTCTCTTCTATTTTTGTGCTTGTTTCCTTCTCTGTAGTTCTTCTTCTGTCTACATCTTGCAAAAATATGACCAACTTCATTGCAATTGAAACAAATAATAGGTAACTTACCTTTGAACTTTCCTTTTCCTCTATGAAATCTTCTAGCTAACAATGCTTCCAATTATTCAATGTCTTCCTCATATGTGTTACTATCATTGGATGCATACTTTATTTTTCTTTTCTTCTTCTTTTTTTTTACTTCCTCAAAATCTTTTAATAACAATTTTTCTTTAAAAGCTAATTCAATACTCTCTGGTCTATAGTTATAAAAAATTAGATAGCTAAAAAGCAGTGAGTCTTCCTACCAAACCTTCAAGGGTTAGATCATTTCCTGGTATACATATTAACTCTTGGATTGTAGATAATTTAATGGCATACATAGGCAACAATGTTCTCAAGACTTTACTTAGCACAATATCATCATCTATTTTACCAGTGGCACCTTTTATTGCGCTAACAACTTCTTTTATTCTCACAACATATTGAGAAATATTCTCACCTTCCATTCTCATGTCATCAAACTTACCTCTAAGGCTCTCTGACTTGGCTCTTTGAACATTTTTGTCTCCTCCATAGATGGTGTCTAGGGAATCCCACATCTTTTCTACACTATTAAGGCCTTTGATATCATCAAATTTGGCATAGCTTAGGGCAAAGGAAATCTCCAACATCACCTAATTGTGTTCTTTCTTTTTCTTAAAATCTTTAGCAGTTAGAGCTCCCGTTGGATTAGCGTGTTTCACTGCAATGCTAGATTGTGCATAATCTCCAAGTCCTCCAAGGTGTAGCTTCATCAAAATTTTCCATGCAAAAAATTTATCTCTATTGAGCTTGAGTACCTCTCTTTTTTAATCTTGATCTTTATGCTTCTAGTACCTTAAAACTAATCCTCTTAAGCAGATGGCTCTGATACCAATTGTTAGAATTCTTTTAGAATAACTTGGGGGGGGGGGGGGTGAATTAGTTATTCAAGGTCCAAATGTACAAATAAAACTTTTCACAATTCAGTGAACTCATAAAACATTATCAATCATGCATGCATTCATTGTGTGTTAACTAAAACTGATATGTTACTGTTAAATCAACTTGTAGAAATGTAAAGCATGAAACAGAACACATTCATCAGCACATTTGACATAATGATTTAACATGGAAACCAAATTTGGGAAAAACCACCAATAACATGCTACTCCTTTTTCACTATTCTAAAGTGATGGCCTGTTAAAGGCCAACCCTATTTAAGGTTACAATACACCCTGTTAAATGTGACCCAATTAAGGGATTTCACTCACCCTGCTAAAAGTGGGCCTTGTTACAGGACTTTAGGCCATTCACTTGGAATGCCACCTTGTTAAAGGATCTTCAATGATTGTTAAGTCAACCTTACTCCAAAGGATTTACCCTAAGCTAATACAATTATTAGAGAGTAACAATAGAGCTTTGATCTGATACAACTTACAACCTTACTTGTAGATTACAGATCACTATTCAGTCCTCAACTCTTCTTGGCTTCTAATCTTTGCAACTCTAATAGCTTATTCACCCTTTAAGCAATCATCCTCTTTAAGCCTTCTAGCTTAGTATGCCATTGCATACTTCTTCACTTGGGTCACTTGATGAAGCACAACCCCTTTCCTTCTCCCTATTAGATTTTTTCATCAAAACTTTCTAACCCTTTGCTTCATGACCAAACATTCCTATATATAGGAAATTAGAACATTTTCCTACTTATTATGCATCATCAAAATTAGGGTTTTTGATGGATTAAGTAGGATACAATGTGTCTACCCCATATCTTGTCTTTTCTAGAAACTTCTCTTAGAATCCATTTGAATTTGCTTCCAAAATAGTTTACATAAGATTTTGTGCCACCGGCTCATCAATCTTATCTTCCTCTTGATTAACAAGCTCCAAGAAAAGAAAATTTTCAGCTTTCATTGGGTGAATCTTTGATCTTTGTCATAATGCAGTAGCTCGACATTATCAATCTTCTGATGCCTGGCACATACTGTGTTACTCAACATCAACTAGATTTTACTGGTGCTCATCATCAACTAGAAATTACTCAACATCTACTAACTTTCTTAGCATCCACTAGAGTTTTCTTTCACTCAGCTCCAACTAACTTTTTGCTCGGCTTGCACTAACTTTGCTTGACACCTACTATCTACTTGGTCAAGCTTGGCAAATGAACTTTTTTTAACTTTATTCTTTTGAACTTTCTAAGTGTAGCTAGTCATTTTGTAACCTCAAGTAGATCATCAATACATTATGTTATCATTGTCTTAACTAATTCTCATAATTCAATACATAATCATTACTCAACCTTTCCTCTAGGTACTTTTGTTACATCTTGTTGATCAAATCCTCCTCATCAATCAACTAAGTGATAGTACTTGAAACATATAAGCAATTATCTTACCAGCATATAGTAGGTTTGATATCAGTGAAAAAATAATGATTGAAACACACAGTCTTCTTCAACAAAATTTCTAATCAAATGATCTTTTCAATTAGATATCAACATCATCTAGATGCATTTAGATTGTAGCTAAGATCGCTTACAATTTGGAGCTTATTGAAACAAGTTATGAAGGAAATAAAAGTTATTATTACAATAGAGGAAGTTTATTCTTTGACAGAAGATGAAATATATGTTTTCACAATAAATTTCATGGAGCAAATTTTTATGGAGCATTTTTATGATGAAATGAATCTATGGTTAACCTTAGGTAGCATTTGAAGGTCAGACATATGATTTTGAGTAGATATTTGATTTCATAATGAAATTAACAACTTTTTAGATTTGGAAAAGTATGCAATTAATGAAAATTCAAGTTGGATAAATAAATAGAGTACAGAATTGATTATTTCCACATTGCAATTCTCTCAGAAGCTTAGAGCATTTAGAAGTGATTTTGAGCAAAACTCTACTTTTGAAAAGTTATTTTATCATTTTTTGTACATAATTTCTTCGATAATTTCTATTTGGTGAAATCAAGGATATGACAGTAGTTCATAATGTTGAGAATATTGAGAGACCCCAATTGAAGGTTGTCCCTGTGAAACCCTTAGAAGGAAACCTTAATTCAGCTCTATCAACAACTCCAAACAATGTAGTTTACTTGGAAGACATAGGAAACTATTCTTCTAGCAAGTTTGAAATTGTTGGAGCTGATTTTATGAACAAGAATATGGAAATCATTTTCAACCATGATATAACTGTGAAGCTTTGACTTGAACATCTAAAAGATTTAGATTTATTTAGTTATTACTTCTATAGTGAACTTGATACCAAAGAATGGACTCAAATTATATCAAGCAAAATTCACAATTGGAAGTTTTGGATGGGAGACAATGTAGTTGACATTTCTACCAACCTTATTCATGAGGTTATTGGTCTTAGCAAACAAGGCAGTATACCCATTGGTGAGAGATTAGTCAAGAAGAAAGCTAAACTCAATACTAACATTTTTTATAATAGGAAGCAGTGAAGATCAACACCATCAAACATTATGATGTGAGATTCTTGAGAAAAATCATTGCATATTCTATTTGTGCAAGTCCTAAGAGTGATGAGTTGTTAGGAGGCTTTATCTATGTAGCCTACAAGATTTCTATTGAGAAAGAAAAAGTAAAAATGAGTGAGATTTTGAGAGTACAACTCCTTGAGAATTTGGAAAAGATTAAGAGAACTAAGAATGCTATATTTAGATTTCAGTTAGTAATCAATCATATTTTATTTCATGTACTTAAAATATTTCCATTTCTATTAGTTACAAAGATTATGAATAGTGACATATGTACTATGGATAAGATAACATATGTATGTAAAAGGCATCTTGCTGATAAAATCTTAGATAGTGGCAATTTAATTATGACAACATTTTAGAATGAAATGAAACAAAGATTTATAATTGCACCAGCAATTGTTGATAGATTTAAGGTTGCCATATGTTTTATGGTAGATACAAACCTAACTTATGTTGAAGCAATAGAACCAAGGGAAACATTTCTTGAACCCTTAGGTTATGAATTGAAGGATGATGTAGCTATTGGTTACATTGATCTATTGTTGAACTCCAAAAAGGACCAAGCTTCATATAGATTTGGAACATATGAAGAGTTAACTCAGTTAGCTTGCCAGGCATCTTTAGAAAAAGCATCTCATAAGAAGGTTGAAACTATAATGAAGAAAACATTATTTGAGGCCGGTATGTCAGAAGAAGAATTATAGGCAGTCAGATAAAAATTCTCTAGGCTAAAACAAACTAGTGAACAAGGTGTCATGTATGTGGCATCTCTATCAATTGGTCAAGCATTAGATGTATCCATTGCAGTGACTCCTACAGAGCAGAACATCCCATAAGTTGTTGTATCAACCGAGCAACTTAGTGAACCCAAAAGAAGTTTGAAAGGATAGTAGACTCACTATAAGTCAAAAAGAGTTAAGAAACTAGCTACTAGACCTAAGAAAAGGAAGAAAACATTGTTGAAAATTGCAAATTCTAGTGAGGAAGATGATGAGGAACAAGAAGTTAAACAACCAGAAAAGGTTATTGTTTCTAAGCAGCTAATAGGTAAAACAAGGCAACCCTGGAAACTAAAGATAGAAAAGATTAACACAACTATTGCCAATGAACAGAAATTTTTGCAAATGAATAATTTTTATGATTTGTACAATGATGTTGTGAAAGAGCAGATTGATATCTCTATAGTGATATATATGATTCTTAACAATTTGAAACTTGAAGACATTGAAGGCATTGTGAATCAAAAATTCTATAACAAACTTATAGCAAAGAAGACATTAGTTCATGAAGAAGACATGGGACTTTGGAAATCCATGATAAGAACTATGTGCACAACTAATGATGAAGAAGAAATCATGAAATTGATGAACTATCTAGCACCTTACTTATGAAGTAAGATGAGGTGATTTCTATTAACGGGAGGTGAGAAGAATGCCATAAGAATTGAAATAGCTGCAACCATCAACAAGATGATGAGTGAGCTAATGACAACACCTACCAATTCAGAGAAAACTTCAAAAGTATCAATAAGTGGTGATATAATGCAAATTAATAAAACTAATATTACTATTAATATTGAAGATGATCCTTTTAATTAGCCTGAGTCCCATTCCAAAAATATTCAAGATCAGTTAAAATTGATCGAGGAGGAGAAAAGTCAGTCATAAGAGGAAAAGAAAAAGGTTGAATAAGCTAAGTTGAAGTTTCCTAAAGAAGAGAAGAAGCTAGAAGAAGAAAAGAAAGAACAAGAAAGGAAAGAAAAAAGAAGAAGGAAGAAAAAGAGATAAAAACAAGGGAGACAACATAGAAGAAACAAAAGGAAGATGAGACTAAAGAATCTAGCTCATCCACTCCACTATATTTTTCTGACTTTATAGGTGATGATGATGATCAATTTGACTTGATCTTATCTTTGACAAAATTGATTGAGAAGAATAGGAAAATCAAGAGTCTACAAAGAGCATTAATGGAGGTGACTGACATATTGCATTGGACTCTTGAAGCCAAACATATAGAAGCAGACCCCAAATAGAGAGCCAAAGTCATACTAAAATCTTTTGATGATGAATTTACCAATTTGTTAATTGTTGTAGAATCTAAGACTCAAATTTCTCATGGTGCTAATCTTTTTAGCACTATTTGTCAAACCATAAAGAATGATTTTTTGAGTCTTGATACCTATATCAAGAAACTCTAAAGATGTCAATAAGATGGCAAGGTATTGCACATAAAATGTAATTTATCTCATAGGTTAACTAAAGTTTTGGATAACAATATGGAAGGGAAGATGAGTGAGCTGGAAGCTCTGACAAGTCAATTACAACAACCCTCTAGAAAAGTTGATGATTTTGAATGACAAGTTGTCAGTGTTCACATTGACATTAGGAAACTACAACTTGAAAAAGAGAAAATTTTGAGAAGATTATAAGATTTTAGAGAATCTATAGCTTTGAAACTATTGACCATTGAGAGACAATTGGGGGAATGTGTTAAAGCAAAGGACACTTATACGAATTTCATATATTTTGACTTTAATGCAGTTGATATTGCATCATATGCCTTATGTGAAATTATCACTACTATCGAACTAGTCAAGGACACATGGGTGAAAGGATGGATAGTCTAAAGGAAAATTTTGATGATTGCATGAAGATGATATTAGCTTGAGGTAGCAAGACATAAATTTTGACAGTTTTTGGACATTCTGACCTTTGTCATTGATGTCAAAGGGGGAGAAGTTGTATGAAAAAATTGTAAGTTATGAATTTTATAGTCATGTCAAAAGGGGGAGCATTTGTAATAAATGAAGTTGAAGCATTTGTCATAGATGGTAAGTGTAGTAATGTTGCAAGTTTTTGTAAAGTCTTTGATACTTAGTCAATTTTCATAATTTGTAGCCATCAATGCTAAAGCGGGAGATTGTTGACAATTGGCTATATGTAGATATGTAAATTTTGTCATTAATGGCAACACATGATGTACATGCTTGTAGAAAACCTCAAAAATAAAGATACTTAGCTTTTTGGTACTCAGAAAATTGTCCAAGTATGGAAATGGTTTACAACAGTGTATTGTTTTATGTATAACTTGTTTATATGATGTTATTCTTGAGAGAGAAAATATATAGGAATAATATACATGTTGATGATGATGTGTATAACCTCAGAAATTAGTACATAAAATATGAAAAAGAGATATTAAAGATTTATAGAACATCAGAATGAAAGGTAAAGGAATTATTTTGTTTACAAAACAATTACTTGACTAATTAGGGATGACATCCTAGATGTTTAATCTATAGTGGAAATTTTATTGGGTCTTAGCTAAGCTAGCAGAAATTTATGAAAAGGCATGGTATTTATACAAAGAAATCTTGCAAAATCATGAGGAAGTGAATTGTGAAGTTATATGTGAAGTGATATGTGAAAGTTGTGAATGTGAAGTTTTGTATCATAGGCAAAAGTGCATTTTGATAACTTGATTTTGTGATTCAAGATTGAGATGAAGGAAGGTACAACATCTATAATACTAGTACTTGTTTGGATAGTGAGCTCTTCTTGTAACTAAAAGTGCATGTTTGGGTAGTGACCTCTTCTTATACACATTGTACCACAACTCCCAACAGGGATTCAAAGTCTCCTAACAGGGACTCATATGTACTGAATGAGTTTATAGACTCCTAATAGGGTCCATCCTCTAACAAGGAACATTTATGATGGGGACACAACCCAAGAACAGAATGGACAAAATAGGAAAGGGAAAATTTTATTAACTGTGAAAATATGCTAGTACACTTAGTACAGAGAAACAAACTCCAAAACATGCCCTATGGGCTTACAATAGCGTAAATCTGGAGATAAATTCTTCTCCTAGTACCTTCTCTCAAACTTCACTCCCAACTGCCTTTTACAATGCCAAAAATGTTCTTAAATAGACCCCAGAGGGTTAAGGATTAGGAATACATTCTAGAAAGTGCTAGTTGACATCCACCGACCAAATAGAAGGCTCTAGAAGTCACATTAGAAGTCGGCACAAGATTAGAAGAATCCAAAAATGGTAACCAAACTTTCGGGAGGCATAACTTTTGAACCGTAGCTTCGATTGACGAACCGTTTACATTTCTGGAAAGCTCTCGAAGTGCTCTATAGACCTATATAAAAATTTACCCATCTTCCATTTTTTGGCCTTGTTTAAGGTCATTTAATGCCCCTAACCTGACTTTGAAGCATTCTTAGGATGTCTCCAGAAACTGAAAAATTGTGATAACTTTCAAACCGTGGGGCCTTTTGACCTGATTCTTTTTTTGGAATGCTCTAAATTACAATGACAATCATCTGACCAATTTACACCTTCTAGTTCACCAAAATGATGGCTCAATTACATACTCCTATTTTTATGGCATTTAGACATATCCCAAGGTGTTCAAATACTCTATCCTAGAACACTGATAGTGGAATTGTGAGAGTTGGAACCTTTATTTGACCCAAATGGGTATCCAAAAATGAAAACACATGAAACAAAAACTAAGTCTAAGTACATATTTTTTGGGTGACATAGGATTGCCCTTATACCTCAAGATGCTCCTACATCAGACACCCAGGGTAGATTGAAAAGTGACCTTGTCACTTTATGAATGGTAGAGGAAATCCCAAATGGGAAACCTCAGCTGCTGATATCCAAGTTGAGTCCTCTATTGGCCATCCTTTCCACTTGACTAGATACTCTTCATATTGCCTATTTCTAGTACTCTTACCCACACGACTATCCAAAATCTCCTCTATCTCCTCCTTCTTAGAAGTAGGAATTGGACATGGCTCTAACATTAGCTCCTCATTGCACCATCATCATGATACTCTGTTAAGTTGACAATGTTGAAAATAGGAGAAATGTGAATACCATTTGGCAACTCTACTTCATATGCATTTCTTGAGTCATGTTTCTTCAAAATTTTACAGGGGCCAAATTTCTTCATCTTCAGCTTGTTGTAAGTACCGACTAGAAATATTTCTTTTCTTAAGTGTACCATGACTAGATCCCCTACTTGGAACTCCTTATGTCTTCTCCTTTGATCAGCCCTAGCTTTATACTATTGGTTCATCTTGGTAATGTGTGCCCGGACCTCTTCATGTAGATGCTTGATATGTTCAACAAATTCTTTAGATTCAACACTTGTCCTCTCCCCTTGCTCTATCTTCGTCAATTCTAGTGTAGTCCTTGGGCTACTTCCATATACAATTTGGAATGGTGATCTACCAGTACTCCTATTTATAGAGTTATTGTAAGAAAACTCTGCTTGTGGTAGAATCAAATCCCACCCCTTGGGCTTATCCCCAACTAAACATCTTAGCAAATTGCCCAGACTTCTGTTTACCACTTCTATTTGGCTGTCAGTCTGCGGGTGATGTGTGGAACTAAATTTCAAGTCTGTTCTCAACTTTTTCCACAATGTTCTCTAGAAATACCCCACAAATTTAGTGCCTCTGTCAGAAACTATACTCCTTGGGAGGCCATGTAGTCTTACCACCTCTCTAAAAAACAAGTCTGCAATATGGACAACATCATGAGTTTTGTGGCATGGAATGAAATGTGCCATTTTGGAGAACCTATCAACCACCACAAATACTGAGTCATTACCCCTTTGTGTCCTCGGCAATCCAAGAATAAAATTCATACTTATGTCCTCCCATGGCTTTTATGGAACATGCAATGGCTGATATAGTCCAATATTGTGACTAAATCCCTTGGCAACTTGACAAATCTGACAACTCTGTACAAACTTCTTCACATCCTATGAAATCTACGGCCAAAAATAATGTTCTCTAAGAATCACAATGGTCTTATCTTGGCCAAAATGTCTTGCCATCCCTCCACTATGTTTCTCCTTAATCTGATTTTCCCTCATGGAACTCCTTGGAATGCATAATTGACAACCCTTGAATAACATACCATCCTGAATCAGATAGTCTAACCACTATCTACAACAACAAGCTCTTTACAAGCTTTCCATGCTTCAACAAAATCAAGATCCTTAGGGTATAGATTCTTGAGTTCATCAAACCCAACTACTTCAACCTGCATTACTGTAAGCAACAACTGTCTCCTACGTAGTGCATCTGCAACCCTGTTAGATTTTCCACTTCTATGCTTCAACACAAATGTATAGCTCTGCAAGAACTCTACCCACTTCATATGCCTTTGATTCAATTTACCTTGGCTATTTAGGTACTATAACACCTCATGATCAGTATATAAAACAAATTCCTTTGGAAATAAATAATGCCTCCATTTCTTTAAGGCTTGAACTATTGCATAGAACTCTTGATCATAAATAGAATACTTCTTTTTTGCATCATTCAATTTCTCACTAAAATATGCAATAGGCTTACCTTCTTGGTTTAATAAAACCCCAATAGCACTGCCACTAGCATCACAATCCACCTGGAACACCTTTCTAAAATTTGGAAGTGCCAACATAGGTTGTTCTGTCACCTTCTTCTTCAACAATTCAAAACTTCTCGTAGCTGCCGCAATCCATTTGAACTCTTTTCTATCCCTTCTTATTGTGTCAGTCAGGGGTGCACATATGCCACTGAAATTCTTAATGAATTTCTTGTAAAAACTAACCAGACCATGAAATGATCTTACCTCAGTAGCAGACCTTGGAGTAGGCCATTCCAAGATGGCTTTTACCTTCTTTGGATCCATTTTGAGACCTTCAGGTGATATAACAAACCCCAAGTAGACTAACTCCCTTTTTGCAAAGATACACTTCTTCAGATTAATTAACAGTTTCTCTTCCCTTAACCTTTCAAGGACACTATAAATATGCAATGAATGTTCTTCCAAAGTCTTTCTAAAAATTAAAATATCATCAAAAATAGACAATAAAATTTTTTCCTAAGAACTTCTTAAGTACCTCATTCATAAGCCGCATGAAGGTGCTTGGGGCGTTTGTCAATCCAAAGGACATGACTAACCACTCATAAAGACCCTCCTTGGTCTTGAAGGCTGTTTTCCACTCATCTCCTTCTTGTATCCATATCTGATGATAACCACTCTTGAGATCTATCTTTGTGAAGTACTGAGCTCCACTCAAGCAGTACATAAGATCATCCATTCTTGGCAAAGGAAACCAATACTTGATGGTTATCCTATTTATAGCTCGAGAGTCTGTACACATCCTCCACTCTCCATCCTTCTTTAGTGCCAGTACTGTAGGTACTACACATGGACTCAAGCTCTCCTGAATCAAGCCTTCCTCAATAGCTCCTGAACCTATCTATTTAGCTCCTCAGTTTCAGTAAGAGTCATCCTATGAACAACCTTGTTAGGAAAACTAGCTCTTGCGATTAAATCTATTTGATTACTGATTTTCCTTACTAGTGGTAATCCTTCTGGAACATTACCAGAGATGATATCTCCAAACTCACCTAGTAAATTTGAAACTTCAAGTGGTATTTCACTACTACCTTCTTTATCTTTCCTAGGGATCAAAGCATAGCACATATGCTGATGTTTCATGCCATCTAAAAAATTCCTTCCATCAACAAGACAAATCCTAGCACTGCTACATACCTTTTTGCCTTCCTTTTTCATGGTCTTCAGTTTGTGGCAAACTCCATCCTTTGTTAGAGAGTATTTGATTGCATGACCATCATGTACTGCATGCCTATCAAACTGCCACGGTCTACCCAACAATAGATGGAAAACATCCATCAGAATAACATTATAGAGAACTTCATCATGGTAACTCCCAATTTTGAACTTCAATAAATATTGTTCACTTACTAGGACCTTATGATCATCTTTCACCCAAGCAATCTGATAGGGCTGGGGGTGTTTCTCCCTCTTGAGCTTCAACTTAGAGACCATCTCCTTTGATACCAAGTTATTAGTGCTACCACCATCAATGATCACATCACAACATTTATCCTCACCCTTGCACCTGGTACAAAATAAAATCCTCCTTTGTCTGGGTTCAATCTCACCACTTAGTAGGACCCTTTCATTTACTAAAGTCTCTCCTCTTTTTGCATCATCTAAATGTGATGATTGTGCATCCTCATCCACATGAGCAACCCTAGCTTGACCCTCAGCTCTCCTATCTGTCCTTCCTTGTCGTTGAGGGTATTCAAAGGCACAATGAACTTCTTCATTACAATGGAAATAGGTACCACAGAAGCCTCCTCTTTCTTGTCCACATCCTCTACCTCTTCCTCTTTGATTTTCAAAGTCTTGATCATGAGAGCGGTTGAAACCCTCGTTCCTCTAGTTCTTGCTAGTACCCACATCTTCATTTTTCTTTTGGGTTTCATTTCGGCCTCTAGATGACCTACCACTACCCCTTCCTCCTTGACCATGCCCTCTTTGTCTCCCTTCAAACCTTTTATTTAGCTTTTCTTCAACTTGTAGGGCAAACTGGTATGCCTCTTCAACATTGGTCATTCCAGACTTAATTCCTCCTGGATGCTTGGTCGTAACCCACTGATATAATGAGTAACCTTCTCCTTATTTGCTTTTGCATGCCCTACTCTAATTAAAAGTTGGTAAAACTCCTCCGGATATTACTGGACTAATTTTCCAGCTTGCTTTAACCCATGCATCTTCTTAAACAAATCAAGCTCGTAGTCAATAGCCATGAACTGCTTCTTTAGTTTGTCCACCATGCAATCCCACCTTGTGATATTATCCTTTCCTCTTCTATTTATTTTCAATCGAACCTCTTGCCACCAAATTTTGGCATGGCCTTTTAGTTTGGCCTTTGAAAACTTAACCCTATCTAGATCCCTGATATCCTTATACTCAAAGTATTCTTCCAGTTCATTAATCCAATCGATCAACTCATCTGGTTTCAACTTTCCTGAAAATACACCCACATCAATTGTAGGTCTTTTCCCAAACTTAGTAATGGAACTAAAAAGCCTTTCCTCTACCCGATTTAGAACTTCCTCATCAAATTCCCCTTCTGGTCCAATTTCTTCTTCTTCATTATCATCCTCACTTTCGTCACCTGCAACAACATTTGTTCCCCTACGGAGCTCCTCTTACAATACTTGGACCTAACTTTGGAGGGATCTAACCTCCTTAGGATTAATAGCTCTGGCCCTTCCACCATGCTCTCTTCATGGAGGCATCTTCTTAACTCAAACCCACAACCACACAGTCCTGGTGCAAACTGCCTCATAGTCGGCGCTCTGTCTACACACTCAGGAAAACCAGCTCTGATACCACTTGATGGGGATACAACCCAAGCATAGAATGGACACAATAGGAAAGGGAAAATTTTATTAACTATGAAAATATGCTAGTACACTTACTGTAGAGAAATAGACTCCAAAACATGCCCTATGAGCTTACAATAGCATAAATTTGGAGATAAATTCTTCTCCCCGTACCTTCTCTCAAACTCCACTTCCAACTGCCTTTTACAATGCCAGAAATGTTCTTAAATAGACCCCAGAGGGTTAAGGATTAGGAATACATTCTAGAAAGTTCTAGTTGACATCCACCAACCAAATAGAAGGCTCTAGAAGTCGCATTAGAAGTCAACACAAAATTAGAAGAATCCAAAAATGGTGACCGAACTTTTGGGAGGCATAACTTTTGAACCGTAGCTTCGATTGATGAATTGTTTACATTTTTGAAAAGCTCTTAAAGCGCTCTATAGAACTATGGAAAAGATTCACTCATCCCCCATTTTTTGGCCCTATTTGAGGTCATTTAATGCCCCTAACCTAACTTTGAAGCATTCTTAGGATGTCTCCAAAAACTAGAAAACTACGATAACTTTCAAACCGTGGGGCCTTTTGACCTGATTCTTTTTCTAGAATGCTCTAAATTAAAATGACAATCGTCCGACCAATTTACACCTTCTAATTCACCAAAATGATGGCTCAATTACATACTCCTATTTTTTTGACATTTAGACGTATCCCAAGGTGTTCAAATACTCTATCCTAGAACACTGATAGTGGAACTGTGAGAGTTGGAACCTTTATTTGACCCAAATGGGTATCTAGAAATGAAAACACATGAAACAAAAACTAAGTCTAAGTACATTTTTTTTGGGTGACATAGGATTTCCCTTATACCTCTAGATGCTCCTGCATCAATTTATATTAGTACATCATCTCTTGGGTATCATCTCCACCAGGGGTTTCCCTTGGTGAAGCTTTCCCTAGTTAACAAAATATAGTGTTATGAGTTCTCTATGTGCATGGTTACCTTTATCATTTACCATTACTTGTTTACTTTCTTATGCATGGTTCAAAGTAATAAATAATATCCATTTGGTGACAAAAGTTTTTATAATACTGATTCACCCTCCCCCCTAGTATTCCCTATTTCTAACAATTATAAGGTGATGTTCCAGTTGCAATAAAAATGCTACTTCTATAAGCTCATAAAGTATGGTCTAATTGCTTACACCAATCCTTAACATGCCTATTGACTGGCTTTTGAAGGAGTTATTCGATAACCTCATTAGAAGATTCAACTTGACCATTAGATTGAGGAAAATTAGGAGTAGAGAAATGTTGGTTAATACAACATTTCTTCAAGAAAAATTTCACTTCTCTATTCTGAAAGTGAGTTCCATTATCACAAATGATCACCACAGGAATACCAACTTGAATGATGATGCTTTGAAGAGTAAAATTACAAATAATTTTTGTAGTAGTTGATTGAAGAGTGAAAAATTCAACCCACTTAGTAAAGTAGTAAGTAGCTATAAGGATATATGTGTGCC
Organism: Cupressus sempervirens; assembly: GCA_028749045.1. Lineage (NCBI taxonomy): Eukaryota > Viridiplantae > Streptophyta > Pinopsida > Cupressales > Cupressaceae > Cupressus > Cupressus sempervirens. The sequence continues at coordinate 216,454,057 of CM053783.1, forward strand.
CTTGAGAGGAAGGGGGGAGAAACATTACCAATGAGATCTAGACCCTATACACTAAAGGGCTAGGGAGAAACTTGTGAATGAAACACATAAGCATGAGCATGAATCATATTTTAATGATGATGACATTGCAGGCACTTTTTGACAAAGGAAAATGGAACTTGGTCCATAGATTTCCAAAAGTACCCCATATGAAGGAGTTTGTTAAGGGTAACTACACGAATGGTTCTCACATATGTAGGCAACCATAATGAAAAGCTCGAATGAGTACTACTCGGTCTAGGGGTACTTGACTGAGTCTACATGGGCACCTACATGGAAAGTGTTGGAATGTTCAAATGGGAAGAGTACTTCTTGGGGTGGGGGGGGGTGGGTGAATCAAAAGTATCACACTTTTAACCTTTTAAACCCTCATTAACACATAACTGAAAGTAAAATACATGCATGTAAACATATAAGCAAACATGAAATGAAAGCATGCATCAACACATGACACAAGAGATTTGGTAACCCAGAAACCCTCCAGGAATAAGAAGGTAAAACTGGGGTGGGGATGACACCCACAAAAATTACTGTAGCAATATGTTCAATCACTTCTGATGGTTTGCCCTATTAAAGGCCTACCTTGTTAAAGACTCTACACCGTGTCAATAGTGACTTGGTTAGAGGATTTACAAACACTTTACAAGAAGTGTCACCCTATTAAAGGATTTACAATAGGTTGTTAAACCCACCTAATACATAGGATTTTCAATCACCTTTTCCAAAGAATCTCCTACCTAGCTATTAAGATAACCTATCAACATAGGATTTCAACATCTAATACAATGATAACAAAGTATTAGAACATTTTACCTAATAGAATGAAATATTCAATTTCTAGGTTTAGGGATTAGATTTTTTCTTCCTATTTTGATCCTTGCTTGATCTAATCTCTATATGTATCCCTTGTTCTTTTATGATCAACTAGATATGAAAATTCTACTCTATTCCTCTAAGTCTTTCCTTCTTCAACTGAAATTCTACTATAATCTCCCCATACAGTATTCTCATCCACATACCTAATGGAGTTTTCGACCTCCTTTTAAAGATTTTAAAGACTTAGGGTTAGGTATGGATCTATGATTCATATTGAATCTCAAATTCTCGCTCATACCTTGCATTTTTTTCATTGGTTGCATGCCTTCTCCATTTTTTTGATGGGTTGCATGCAGATCACATAGGGAATGTAAATGATTCATCCTTATCCTTTTCTATTTTTCAAAATCTCTCTATGTTAGCTCCAAAAATGCTTTACATCTAAGTTCGTGAGGGCAAAAACTCATATCTTGACTCTGTGTTACTCGACACATACTATATTACTGGTGCTTGGCACATAAATGTTCTTGTATTGCTCGGCACATGTTACATTTTTGGATTGCTTGGCATCTATTACACTCTGTGTTGCTTGACACATGAATATTCCTAAATCACTCGGCATATACTATACTCTATCTTGCTCAACATGAACTGTGACTCAACACCTATATACTGCTTGGCATCTATTACGTGCTTGACACCTGTTAAGATTCTGAGTTGGCAACTACTATAACTCACTTGGCATATATAGTGTACTCAAAATATATGGTAGAGTTGGTTAAGTGTGTTGACACTTTAATGTCAAGACCATTCTAAGACCAACAATCTCCCCCTTTGACATGAGTGTCAAAAACACTTAACTATGCATTAATGAACTGATATGATTGAGTACATTCTTTATTCTTGCTTGGCATACATGCAAAATTTCAAAAATTGTTCAAAATTTTGTGAGCAACAATATACCTTATGACTCCCCCTGAGTTGATTATGCCTAGCCCATTCTTGAAACTAAAATTCTGTGCTGATGTGCCCAATTCTCTCTGTCCTTTGTCCTATTCCTATTCCCTGTGCCTGTATACTATATTTGATCTATTTTCCACATGCTTGTCAAAATTTTGCATCTCCCCCTCACTTGTCTCCCCCTTTTTGGCTTTCTATAGACTTTCCACTTTATTCTCAAAATGAATGAAAGAATGTAATCAAAATTATCAAAATTTGGTATTCTCCATCTATCTTCATATATCTCCATTTGTACATATCTCCCCTTAATGTATATTTCCCCCCCTTTTTTGACACTAATGTCAAAGGGTTCTAAGGAGTAATACGATACTTAGCCAAAAATGTACTATTTATCTCTAGGAGTATCTTTAGAGTTGCATTCCAATTGTCCAATGCAATGCCCAGTGACTTGTGCTAGCTGACAGTCTCTGCAACAAGGTGTACAAGTCCATCTAAGGTAGAAATATTTGGATATTTCTTTAGTACTATTTTTGTGTATGCTTGCTCCTTGTGGATGACCTCTAAGTGTGGGGTTATGGAGGACTAGATTTGCACCAATTTTGCCTTTATGTTTTCCTCCTCTACTGTTAATACAACTAATTCCCTTTGTGTGTGAAGCATCTATGCAAAATGCTTCTCACTCTGAGCTAGATTTGTTAGAAGTTGCATGCTAGAAATCTTGAGATTTCTTTCCAAGCTCATTATTCTTTGGCTAGTCTCTTGTGTGAAGTTGGAAAAATCACATAGTTTGTTGTACAAAGAGAAAGTGTTCCCAAGTACAATTTTACTCTTTCTAGTTTCTTAGCCAATTCAACTTGTGCTAATGCTATATCATTTGATATTTTCTCATTTACTTTGCCTTGGAATTTTCTTTTTGACCATTCCATTGATTTTACATTTGTATCATGGTCTGCATTTGTCACTTGGTCAACTATATCTGATAGTTGTTCTACTATAGGCCTTGTTTCATTTGGTGACTGCAAGCTAAAGGCATCCCTAAAGATGTCCTTTATCTCATTCAATGCTTGCCTATACTTGTATTCTCTTCTCAATGCTTCTTGTCTCTTTCTCCTATCCAGTGCATCTTGTATTTCATTTATCTTTTCTATGGTAAGGGTGCTAGATTCATAAGAGGGGATGATGATTTCTTCATCAAGTTCAAGATCTCCATAGTGAAGTATTCTAGCTACCTTTTTGGAGCTTGAGCCTAGTGTTTGAACTTGTATTGATATCATATCAGTGCTTGACTTCTGAAGAGTTTGAGTGGGAGTACCCATTTTTGGTAATTCAACCAGTGTCTGTATTATAGCTTGCTCCTCATCTCTTGTTTCTTCCTTCTTTTCTTCTAATTTCCCTTTATTACTGACAATTTCTGGGAGTGAACCTATTGACTACTCTTGTTTTCTTGTATCTTCCCCTATTGCTACACTCAGCATCTAAAGTGCATCACTTACTACTTTTGGTGGAGATGGTGGTGGATGTAGTAGGAGTTTAGTAGTAGTGTATGTAAAAGGTTGTTCATTTGGCTTCACCTTTTCTCTTTGAGGTGCTGTTACTGCTCTTTGTAGTTCATCTACACTCACCAATATAGGGCTTGTACACAACTGTGCCTATAGAGTAGATTAGTGAAGGATCTTTGAGAGATCCTCTACAGTTAAATGATTGATGTTTTGAAATGAAGTGTCAATAACATCCTTTATTTTTATGATTTCTACAGGTGTGATGGTGGCATGAGGAGGGCTAGGAGGTGGCATTTGTGTGTCTTGCACACTTTGTTCTTCCTATTCATCTAATGCCTTTTCCTCTCCTTTAGTTGTATTTCTTCTTCTTCCTCCTTATTTACTTCTTCTTCTACTATTCCTTCCTCACCTTTCTTTTCCTCTTCACTTTTCTTCTCCTCTTCTTTCTTCTTTTCTACTTTCTCTATTATCTCTTTTGCTTCTTTTCTCTTGGCACTAGCTTTTTCCTTATATTCCACATCAAATACATAATCAATTTTCTTGTATATTGACTTCTACAATTTTGTGGATTTATTTACAACATCTTCTATCTTATTTTGGAGGATGCAAAATGCTCTATATTTAGGAGAAAATTTACTATTATGCCTTTTATTTGCCTTAGCTATTTGACCTTTAGTCAAGTCTAGCAGTACTCTAGCTAAGGTTGACTCTCTTATCTTCTTTTCCATTTGTAAACAAAAATGCCACTTATCTTCAACTATCTTGTATAGCTCCTTGGGCATTGTACTATCTAACTCTAGAAGTGTGTGTTTGTATTTGGCCATCATTGCATACACTGATTCCTCTATTTTATTTTTCTCTTCTTTATTGAGCTTATTAAAGTCTATAATCTTTAAACCATTCATGTTTTCTTTTCTAATATTTACACATAACTTATCAATTGTAAACTTGGAGGGATGATGTACCACTCTAAACTAGCTATTGTCATCTGAATCTATTCTTTCTTCATTTGAGTTTGGTTGGGCAACATATTTCCTTCTCTTCCTTGGTTCTTCACCAGTTTTCTTTGTGGCTTTCTTCTTCTCTTTGGCTTCATCTTTTCCCTTTTGAGTTGCAGCCCTAGTAGTAGGCTTCTTTGTTTTCATTGCAGTGGGCTTTGTCCCCTTCTTTGCCTTGGGCTAGGATGTAGGTTGAGTTTTGGCTTTCCTTTTGGTGGCTTTGGCTTTAGTGGGTGTTTCCTCAGCTTCTTCTTCCTCAACACCTTCTTCCTTGTCCTCTCCTAGGCCCTATTTCAGCTCTTCTGGCTCTTGCCCTTGCTCACCTTCTTCCTCACTGTCTCCTTCTACTTCTTCTACTTCTTCTTCTCCTGCTTCTCCTTCAATGTTTGCCCCAAAATTCTTATTTATTTTTCTTACCATTTTATCCTTCTTCTTGATGACAAAGGCTATTTTCAATTCAATCTCAACTTTGGACTTAACAACATCTCAACTTTGGACTTAACAACATCATAAGTCCCAAAGTGAGGAGCATTCTTGTCTATCTCTTCAGCAAGTAAAGCAGTGATTGCAGCTAAAGCTTGGTCTACATCAAGCTCATATCCACGTGGTCTAAGCCATCTTACTCTAGGTACCATGGCTTGGATGTACGTGTAATCTATGTCAACCAAGAAACAAATTTTATTTACATGCTTCTCAACCAGTGATATTGGTATCCTCATCCTTTGTTTCATGGACTTCTTGAAGTCCTCAAAGTAGCTTGTCATCTAAGCATCAATATTGTCTCCCATTTGCTCAATAAGCTCATTGATTTGTGTGACAATTGTCTTATTAGGATCCTAGTTTACCTTTCCAACTGAAGGAAATTCTTTCATGACATAGAAAAATATGTAGACCAACACTAATCCAAATTTGCATTGAGCTCCTTTAGATTTTCTTATGGCTCCCAAATTTTCATTGATTTGTTGTAGCATGAGCTTTGCTAGATCATAAGTGTGGTCCTTCTTCACAAGTTTGTATGCAACATCTACTACTATAAATGGCATGCCGTTCAATCTACTTGATTGATAGAATTTGTGAGATATGACTCTGATAGTGAAATCAAGTAGGGGTTTAGTGATGGTGTCAATGGTCATTCCCCTATTGTTCCATTTGGCACCAATATTTTTCTCTATGGCCTCCTTTTTGTCACTTCTTAGGGTCTTAGGATGATCTAGGGTTGGAAATCCAGTAACCCTATGAACAATTTTCTTTGTGATCTTCACTAGCCTTGTTTTTAACTAGAATGATCCATCATGAATTTGGCTCAACACTACACAAATCCATTAAGTCTTAAATACAGTGGGGAAAACTAGGGCTTTAGTTAAAACCTTCTTCTCAACAATGTGAAACTCATTCTTCAATATACCCTTGTCACACAACTTATCATAGGAATTGAAAATTTCTAGGTCACCTATGGCTCCAATATTATAGTTATAACATTTCCTGACATCTTGGACCATTACTACTTTGTCTGGAATGACTGACAAAGCACCAGCTGGGTCATTTTTATATGTGACCTCGAGAATGGGTTTGAATTCTGGTTGCTTAACCTCATTATTGACAAGTTGGACTTCATGACTATCCTTTCCCTTTGTGGTTTTAGATCTAGATGCCATCTTGACCAAACTAGGGTTTAATATTTAAATAAATGTTCAAATACTGCATAGCTCGACACTTGATGAATACCTTTGAATCAAAGTGTTCAAGTTGAATTGCTATTGAGATCGGTGCAAATCACTGCTAAATCACTTGTTTGATTTCCTCTTCACTCTTCTCATTTTTGCTCTATGTTCAAATGACTTGAAAATGAGTGATTTTCAACTTTATTAGGTTCAAAACCTAGCATTTATTGCATAGTCCTTATAGCTGTACACTCAGCACTTGAAAGATTTAGTATGACTCGGCTTTCATTATAATTCATTTACTTGGCTTCCATATCTTATTTGGCATCAACTATACTTTCCAGCTTGACATATATTGGAGTTTCACTTGGCATCCAAGGGTAGCTCGACATCTTCTACAAGATTTTCAATTTTTAACTTGACATCTTTTCTCATGCAGATTTCTTCTTGACAACACTTCTTTGTTCTTTTGTGCTGATGTATGATACATCTTTATATATATCAGCCCCATTAACTTGTCTTGTGCTTAATTGGATAAAGTGGGATCGCTTGACCTCTTGGGTGAAGTGATCCCTCCATTGGATGTACTTGATCCATCTCTTCTTTGCCATGTCCTTTTCATTTCTATCCTGATGTGTTCCACATCAACTTTTTATTTACCCTTGTTGACTTATGACTTGGGCGCCTTGGCCTTTGTTGGGCAATACCTGTTGACATGTCTTGTCTTCAAGCAACTAAAACATGTGGTTTGGCTTAACTATCTACTGTAATTTCCTTTGAAGTGTGTTCTTATGTAGTTCTGAGGAACATTACCATATTCTCGATAGTAGTGACAACGTTGCCTAGTATTGTAATCCCAATTGTAGTGGTGTTCATAGTTGTTTCTCCTTGCAGGCTGATTAGGTGTCCACATAGGCTTTGATTTGCACTCAAAGGCTTTATGTCCATACTTTTTGTAGTTGTAGCAGTGACCTTCAAATCTTGGTATCCTCATGGTCTTGGTTTTTCAGTCTTGTGTTGAAAGTCCTTACATGTTACACTTGTGACAATAACTTTTGTTTTTGGATGTGTCCTACTGATTGGTCTTTCTACTCCTACAAACATTAGCAGTGTGCCCCTTTTTATTACATAAATGACAAGTGGACTTAGTGTTCTTACCTTTGTTGGTCCTTTCTATTGTAGTCTTGGATGATTCTCCTTGTTCAATGCTGGTGTAACCAAGTCTTGAAGTATCATTACTATCCCTTGGTGATTTTAGTAATTGTTCAAAGTACTTGATAGCCTCATTGGGTTTGTTGTAGCTTTCTGCTATCTCCTTTTCTCTCTTCAATTTATTCTACAATTTTTCATTTTGCATCTTCAACGTGGAGATCTCAATGTCCTTCATGTTTAGCTCATGATGAGCATTCATCATTTGGCTTAAGGTGTCTAGCTGCATGTTTGAGATCTTTTCAAACTCGATTGTCTTCTCCTCTAGTCTATTGGTGAGATTTCTCTTGTCATCTTCTATCATGACCTTGTCTTCAATAGCTCTTTTCTTTTGTTCAGTTATTTTATAAAGCATTATGGCTTGTGATTCTTGTTCCATTTTAAGAGATCTTATCTCTTCTTCTTGAGCTCTATATTTCTCCATCGATTTTGCTATTACTACATCAAATTACTTGGAATCTCCATTGGCAAACACTTGTGTGGTATCAATCTCCTTGTAGTGTGTGTCATTCTTAGCTATGGCTATCTCCTTTCTTCTTTTCAAGGATTTTCTCAATTCCTCTCTGGCTTCCTCTACCTTGTGCAGAGTGAGATGCACATCAATCACTTGATTGTCAATGATCTTCCCAAGTTTGAAGACTTCCATCTTCTAATCTTTTTCTCCAAGCTGTTAGGCTTCTCCTTGTGAGAACTAGAGCTCTAATACCAATTGTTGGAATGTTCAAATGGGAAGAGTACTTTTGAGAAGGGGGGGGGAATAAGAAGTATCACTCTTTTAACCTTTTAAAACCTCATTAACACATAACTGAAAGTAAAGTACATGCATGTAAACATATAAGCAAACATGAAATGAAAGCATACATCAACATATGACACAAGAGATTTGGTAACCCAAAAACCCTCCAGGAATAAGAAGGTAAAACTGGGGTTGGGATGACACCTAATGACATGAAGAAATAGAAGTCTTATTAGCCCTTTTTGTGAACATTTGTCTATAACATACTAAACTTTATCATCTTTTAGTATAAATGTTTTTGAAGTTTTGATGTATAAAGTATGGACATAGGGCATAAAAATGACAATTGAAATTATATCTAAAAAGGGATCATTTTGTGGTAAAAATCTTTCTTCTTGAATGTTTGGTATGGGTAGATCTTCCTACAGCAGAAGAGATTGCAAAAACTGTTAGTTGAATAATTAAATGCCTTTTCTTTATAAACTAATAAATGAAAATAAATGTTTGTGGGAAGTCTTGTGTGTGTTAAACATTGATCATAGGGATACAAGCTAAGCGGGAGTTAAACAAACTGTGAAGGAATAGCGCTAAGGCATTGATGCTATTAAAGAGAGCGTTATGACACCGTTGCAGCTAGAAGACTTGGCAAAAAATTCAGAAGGGACCGATCTTAATGAAAAACAAATCGAAACTTGATAAAGTGGCCAAGAAAGGAAGTAAGCATCAAAGCAATCAGTTAAACATGCAACACACGATACCTAGATTCCTCGAAGCTGTTTGAAATCAGATAAATGAGTAGATCTAGCATTTTCTATGATCTCTATATTTGTGGGGAATTTAAGGGAGAATTAATGTCTTTCCAATTGCATGTTTGCAGTCTTAAAGTTGTAATTGACTTTACTTCATGAGAAAGTCATAGTTTTAGGAGTTTGTTGTTCTTCCTTCCTTTTAAATAAGACCTTGTCTATATCTATGAGGTTAAGTAGTGAATAGACAGACAGAGTTGATAGACATCTTACTATTTTTCCTAAGTTATTGTAATACTGCATATTTGATGAATACATGCCTGCACTAATTTTCTACACTTTTATCTGAGCTTATCTTTCCTTCATTCTTCCATGGGAGCCCATGTGGAAAGTGGAGTTTACTTTAGTAAGTAGGAGTTAGACTCAATTTTCTAAGTTAAAATAGAACTGCTGTTCTTGTAGCCACTGGAAACAAAACCAGTCACTATTCGTGTAGTAGTAGGTGCATAGATGTATGGCTAAATAATTAGAATTTCCTTCCAAGTATTTGATAGTTGTCTTTCTTTTGGATAAAATAGATTTCCTTAATGGTTATTGCATTCAAGGTAGTAATGATTTTTAGTGAAAACTAGAGCATATACTTTGCAGACATCATCTCAAGTTCACGCTCCCAGATTGACATTTAATGAAAATCAGCATAGTACTTTGGTAGTAAGGGATGTCCAATCTTATAACTAAAAAGGTGTTATATTGATTAGACATATTTTTGGTGCCCTTTCCGAGGATGGTGTTAGTCTAGTATTCACTATTGAGTCATTTAGTTTCATTTTTAGCATTCTTGCATGCATAGAAGAAGAGATCACCTTGGAAGATTTCTTCCCAACTTTAATCAGGAAGATCCTTTTTATCCTGACCTTGAAGAAAGAGAAGAAGAACCGTTTGAGAACTTATTTGTAGAAGTACCAAAACAAGTACAATCACCAACGACATCTGAAGAATCCTTCCATTTGACTAATCTTTTTGCTGAGCTAGAATATCAAGATAATCCATTAGCTCTAGTCATTTATCAACCACCACTAGGACATTTACAAATGGCAGCAACTCAGCCTACCTTTCCCTTTCCAATTCCTCCTCAGTAGGGTAATCAAAATCTGAAAAATATACCCTCAGCTGCCCTACCTAAATTCTATGGCCTTATTACTGAAGATCCATAAACTTTTCTCTTTGAGTTTGACATACTTTGTCGAAGTTATGACTACACAACTAATGCCCATAAGCTGAAATTGTTTCCATCAACCCTCAAAGAAGCCGCTTTGCGATGGTTCATGAGTCTAGGTGCCAATGCCATGACAGATTGGCCAACTATGAGTAACCTATTCTTTAATAAATATAAGGAATATTGCAGAGGCCATGATTTGAAAGGAGATGACATTTTTAAAATTTCACAAAAGGAGGATGAGACTTTGGAGGACTATGTTGCCCGGTACAACATCAGCTGAACGAGGAGTCTCAAAAGCATCTCTTTCTAAAAGGAGTACATGATATGAGTATGGAAGCTTTAGAATTAATGGCTAGAGGTGATATTACACAAAAGACATGGGTTGAAATCAGGAATATTTGTTTGAACTATTCCAAAGCAACAAATAAAAAAGGATGAGGTCTGAGGGACTTACTCAAAAATGCTCATGGGGCAGGAGTATCTAAGACAGAGCTGTCAAACCTCTTATTGGATTTCAAGCAAGAAATCATTAATGATGTTGCTACACAATTGGATACCATGCAATCATGAAGGAAAAAGGAGGATGTTGATAGTATGTTGGCAGAATATTGCCCCCATTGCAGAGAAAAGAAATGCAATTGCCGATGTAAGCATATCGATAGCTTGGAATCACAACATGTGCCTACTGAGTTCAAAGCAATTGATGAAGATGGGGAAGTCCTCTATGTTGCTCAATGAAGGCCGTGGGCTCCAAGATTAGGTATTCCTCAAGACCCACTCCATAATTACAGTGGTAATAGTCAATGGCAACAACAACATGGTAATTATAATCATTGGCAACAACCTTACCAAGGTTGGCAGTAGCCTCCCTAAGGTTGGTAGCAGCCTCACCAAGGTTGGTAGCAGCCTAAAAAAGGGTGGTAGTAGCCTAACCAAGGGTGGTAGCAGCCTACCCAAGGGTGGCAGTAGCCTACCCAAGGTTGGCCACAGACTAACCAAGGATGATAGAAGCCTAACAAAGGTTGGCACCAACCTCAGCAGGGTTGGCAACAACCTCAGAATTGGCAGAAACACCAGCAATAGTTGTCTTTGACTCAACCTCCTCAACAACAAGCCTTAATGCCTCCTACAGCCAATACAACACCTCTAAAACAAACACAGTTACCTGCACAACCTGCACCTAATCCTAATAGTGCAAAACCTTTAGCCTAGCAACAAAGTTATTCCATTATCCTGAATGATATCCATCGAAGATCTAGAACAACTCTTACCTCACCTCAGCAACCCATTATAATAGAAATAAATGATACAAATGTTGAGTTAGTTCAAGAACCTGCCACCACTATTTCTCTTGCAACCAAGACACCACCATTTCCTAGTATGTTAACAAAGCAAACCTTGCCAAGTGAAAATCAAGCTACACTAGACTTACTTGAGCAACTCAAGCAAATGATGGTAAAAATTCCCTTGCTTGATGCAATATAGGAAGTAACTATATATTCAAAAGCTATCAGAGAAGCCTATGTTAAAAAGCTAGGAAGGAAAAAGCAAGACCCAAAGACTATCCATGTCCTTGGATAGCTTTCTGATCTTATGCTTGATAACTACAAAATACCTAAGTATGCAGACCCTGGAAGCCCAGTAGTGACCCTCACCATTCAAGGAGTGCAAGTGCAAAATGTCTTAATAGACCTAGGAGCATCCATCAATGTAATGACCAAGGAAGTAGTGTCCAAATTAAGCATCATTGGTCTCAGGCAAATGCCAACAATCTTGCAACTAGTAGATAGTTCTACTATCATTCCTGATGGTATGCTAGAAGATGTCACTATCACATTACATTCATGGGAGTATCCAGTTGATTTTGTCATACTCTCCCCAAAATTTGGAGTTGGCCATCAACAGGATGCCTAGGTATATGATTTTATGGAGAAGTCATAAAAGTTATTGGGTACCTCTTCGTTTCCAATCGCCCATACTCTTACATCCTATGCTTGGAAAGTATGATTCATTTGTTGAATATAACATGATTGCCGAAGAACAAAAATGGGAAAGGTTGAAACAAAATCATGGATATTTTAATTACAGAGCTCATGAATCAATGGAGAAAATTCCTAATGATCTCAAGCTGTAGATGAGGATCAGAAACCTATAGAGGCTAAAGGGACTAGCCTTAGGATGGTTGGGGGGAAAAATGATGACATGAAGAAATAGAAGTCTTATTAGCCCTTTTTGTGAACATTTGTCTATAACATACTGAACTTTATCATCTTTTAGTATAAGTGTTTTTGAACTTTTGATGTATAAAGTATGGACATAGGGCATAAAAATGACAATCAGAATTATATCTAAAAAGGGATCATTTTGTGGTAAAAATATTTCTTCATGAATGTTTGGTATGGGTAGATCTTCCTACAGCAGAAGAGATTGCAAAAACTATTAGTTGAATAATTAAATGCCTTTTCTTTATAAACTAATAAATGAAAATAAATGTTTGTGGGAAGTCTTGTGTGTGTTAAACATTGATCACAAGGATACAAGCTAAGCAAGAGTTAAAAAAAATGTGAAGGAATAACGCTAAGGCATTGATGCTATTAAAGAGAGCATTATGACACTGTTGCAGCTAGAAGACTTGGCAAAAAAGTCAGAAGGGACCTGTCTTAATGAAAAACAAAGCGAGACCTGATAAAGTGGCTCAGAAAGGAAGTAAGCATCAAAGCAATTAGTTAAACATGCAACGCACAATACCTGGATTCTTGGAAGCTATTTGAAATCGGATAAATGAGCAGATCTAACATTTGCTATGATCTTTATAGTTGTGGGGAATTTAAGGGAGAATTAATGTCTTTCCAATTGCATGTTTGCAGTCTTAAAGTTGTAACTGACTTTACTTCATGAGAAAGTCATAGTTTTAGGAGTTTTTTTGTTCTTCCTTCCTTTTAAATAAGAACTCGTCTATATCTATGAGGTTAAGTAGTGAATAGACAGAAAGAGTTGATAGACATCTTATTGTTTTTCCTAAGTTATTGTAATACTGCATATTTGATGAATACATGCCTGCACTGATTTTCTACACTTTTATCTGAGCTTATCTTTCCTTCATTCTTCCATGGGGGCCCATGTGGAAGGTGGAGTTTACTTTAGTAAGTAGGAGTTAGACTCAATTTTCTAAGTTAAAATAGAAGTGCTGTTCTTGCAACCACTGGAAACAAAACCAGTCACTGTTCCTGCAGTAGTAGGTGCATAGATGTATGGCTAAATAATTAGAATTTCCTTCCAAGTATTTGATAGTTCTCTTTCCTTTGGATAAACTAGATTTCCTTAATGGTTATTACATTCAAGGTAGTAATGATTTTTAGTGAAAACTAGACTTTGCAGACATCATCTCAAGTTCATGCTCTCGGATTGACATTTAATGAAAATCAGCATAGTACTTTGGTAGTAAGGGATGTCTAGTCCTGTAGCTAAAAAGGTGTTATATTGATTAGACAACACCCACAAAAATTACTGCAGCAATATGTTCAACCACTTCTGATGGTCTGCCCTGTTAAAGGCTTTACACTGTGTCAATAGTGACCTAGTTAGAGGATTTACAAACACTTTACAAGAAGTGTCACCCTGTTAAAGGATTTACAATAGGTTGTTAAACCCACCTAGTATATAGGATTTTTAATCACCTTTTCCAAAGGTTCTCCTACCTAGCTTTTTAGCTAACCTATCAACATAGGATTTCAACATCTAATATAATGATAAGAAAGTATTAGAACATTTGACCTGATAGAATGCAATCTTCAATTGCTGTGTTCAGGTACTAGATCTACTCTTCTTGTTCTAATCCTTGCTTGATCTGATCTCGTTATGTATCCCCTATTTTGTTCTAATCAACTAGATATGAAAATGTTGCTCTATTCCTCTAAGTCTTTCCATCTTCAACTAAAATTTCACTATAATCTCCCCATACACTGTTCTCATCCACATACCTAATGGAGTTTTTGACCTCCTTTTAAAGATTGTGAAGACTTAGGGATAGGTATGGATCTACAATCCATATTGAATCTCAAATTCTCGCTTATACCTTGCATTTTTCTCATTGGTTTCATGCCTTCTCCATTTTTTTGATTGGTTACATGCAGATTGCATAGGAATGTAAATGATTCATCCTTATCCTTTTTTCCTTTTCAAAATCTCCCCATGTCGGCTCCAAAAATGGTTTACATCTGAGAGGTCACAAACTCATATGCTGATTTTGTGTTACTTGGCACATACTATATTACTGGTGCTCGACACATAAATGTTCCTGTATTGCTTGGCATATGTTACATTTCTAGATTTCTCAATGCCTATTACACTCTGTGTTTCTTGGCATGAACTATGAGTCGACACCTATTAAGATTCTGACTCAACAACTACTATAACTCACTTGGCATACATAGTGTACTCAACATATATGGTAGAGTTGGTTAAGTGTGTTGAAACTCAAATGTCAAGACCATTCTAAGACCAACAGAAAGGGGTGCTCAATTGAGTACCCCTCAACTGAGGGATACTTGATCGAATACTTCGTGGGCTATAAAACCCTATTGTGCCCCTCCCAACCCCTCATTTTGGACAAGGGGCACAAGGAGGAGGGGGGACCTACATGAGGTGCTGCGGTTGAGCAGAGGTAGTTAATTTTTAAAATTTTTTCTTTAAATTTTATTAATATGAATGTTATATTTTAATTTTAATTAATTATGTTAAAATAATTATTAATTACTTAAATGCTATCTTATAATGTCAATTTTGATCCTAAAACTATAAATTTAAACCCTTATTATAATTTCTAATTCTTGTTCTATTTTAGTAGTAATTATAATAATCATCTCAAGTTCTACCCACTCCTTAACTATAATTTTTAGTTTATGTATAAAATTATATCATTTTAAATGTTCATGTGTTTTAAGGGGATATTTGTATGTTTAATTTAGTTTCATGTTGAATTATGTTTAATTCAGTTTCATGTTAAATTCAATAACTTCTAATGTTTTTAAGTTAGAAATTATATTTTAAATTTTAAATATTATTCAAGCATGTACATGTAGTTTGAAGGATACAATTTAAAAATTTAGTTACACATGCACATGCGTGCGCACACACACACACACATGCATGTATTAGATTGCTCATTTAATTTTACTATTTATGCTCATTTTATATCTATTTACATGTGGACACTTGCAGTGTTTATATATTCCATTTTCATATGTATTTCATCATATACCTACATATTATGGCATCTCGTGGTTTAGAGCCCAGTGTAGGGGCTAGTAGTTATCGATCATCATGTGGTGGTAGAGCATCACAAACTTCATCTCAAGACCTAGAGATTGATGACCCATAGATAGGGTATGATAGTAGTATTTTGTGATACTCTGGATAACCTAGAGCATATGTTGCAAAATACTGAGTGCCTCCCTAGTAGGGAGAAACTACATTCTATCAAGATTGAGCTTTTGAGTATGATTTAGAAGATTGAATCATACAACCCTTATGATGATCCATCCATTGAGACATATCACCACATGTTATCTTACATAGTTTTAGGATATGTCAGATATAGCATTGTAGATGCAAGTTTTGACACATATGGTTAAGAGCACTTTATTTCTTGATTACTTACCTATACATGTAGTGAGAGCCTATAGAGTGACAAAGTGTCAGGATCCCCTTGTTGTCCTGTTCATATATCCTAGATGGTTGGGGGCACATCATAGATGGCCACAAAAGGATGAGGTGCCACTTTATTTTTGAAAATGGTTGTATGGGGAATTTTATTTTGGTTATAATGTGGACTATACAAACTATTTGAATTATACAGGATAATAGGGATAACTTTAGACCACCTAACCTACCACATCCCCGTAATAAGAGGGATTTGGTAGGTCAAAAACTTTTAGTTCTTTTGAAAGGTTTGGAGGCATATACACGAGTTGGAGATTATGTAGCCAAGGATGCTCATGTTGACCTATATTGTAGCACTGTGATTGTTACTATTCAGGTTGATGAGTTATCATCTGATCATGTTGGTAGGTATATGCTATGATCTTAGACTAGCCTAATTATTGATGTATCACATCTATATTATGATCCATACATTTGTTATGATCTTTGTACATCAAATGAGATAGTATTGAGGGTCATCTATGCATGATGAGCAATATTCTAGTCAGAGATCTCCTTGAGGCATACCAAACTACTAGTATGTTCTATGGGACTAGTTCACTTGATTTTCCTGACTTTATTAGACGAGTCATTAGGAGACCTACCAATGACAACAACAACGCACATGGAGATGTAGGGGCCAATGGATCTAGATAGGGGGACATTTTGATACATCTTATAGCTCTAATACCTACTCCAAAGTAGAGAGCTCCTAAAATATAGTCCACACCACCTCCAACAAAGCCTACACTACCTCCATCATAGTCCACACCACCTCTAGTATAGTTTATGCCTCCTTATCTCCTGCATACACCTACCACCTCCTAATGCATGACTAGATTCTAATATCTTCTTGTGGATGATGCCATTGATATTGATGCACTCTGCATATTGGAAAATACAATTGGAACAATTTTAATGTTTTCATTAATGTCAAACCTTATTGTTGAGGTAGTTTTCTACTTGATCTAAGTGTCATATCTATGCGATTGATGAAGAGGATTTGAGAAGTTGGTCATAGCAAAAGTATCTAGAAGGAAGGTTGAGTTATGAAGAGGAAACTACAAATGGACACTTGATTAGTTAGACTTTGAAAAGATAAAGTGATTTTTTAAGTCATGTTATAAGTGAGGAAGATAGTCACACTAAAGCCTTGAAAAGGAAATCAAAGATAAACTAAATGCATAGGCTTGGCCAAGAAAGAGAGCCAAAGATTAAGAATTTGAAGTATATGTCGAGTGATGCTAGTGTTAATTGACCCATAGTATGTGCTGAGAAGAAATAGTGTTTATTGAGTATCAATATTGATTGAGTGACAGTATATGTGTTGAGCAAGAAATCTAGTAGCAACCAAGTAACCCAATGATGACTGAGTGTCAAAATATAGTGTTGGCTAAGGAATAGAATTTTTGACAGTTTATGAGAAATCATAATTTCCAGCCAAAAAAGTTTATTTCTTGGAATATGGAAAGCATGTTGAAGCTAAGGATGGATGACCTAGAATATTTAAATCAAGGGAAACTATGTTTGTGTGTTTCTATGCAAGGATTCAAGGAGAAGCTTCTAGAAAAGAAAAGGATGAGCGAAAACTAGACAAATTCATTGTATGTGTCAAATATTATCATAGCCCTAAGATGTATGGTGGTTTTTGAGCAAAAAAAGATCAAAATTACTTATTTAAGGAGGTATGAGGGCTAAACTTAAGTGTGTTGAAGGTTGGCGCATTAGTTGATGCTATTGACTGACGAACTTAAGGAGAGGTCTAAGAAGAGTTGAGAAGAGGAGAAGTGTGATTACTTGAAGGGTTTCCAAGGAAATTAGAGACTAAGATGACAATGGAGAACAAATAGTGGATCAATATTTGAGACAAATTGAGATATGTATTTGCAAAGTGATTTGTCCTTGATAGATCAAAACCTGTTATTACTTTCTAACCATTGTATCAATAAGGTGGACCTAGCAGTCATATGTAAATCCTGTAATCAAGGTGACATTATAATAGAATGTTCTAAAGTCTTCTAACAAGGCCAATCCTAATAGGGTGATTAAATCCTTTAACAAGATCACATTTAACAATTTTTTTTGTAACCTTTAATAGGGTTGGCTCGTAACATAGCTCACTTCAAAAGAGTGAAAAGTTGGTGACATGTTACTAGTGGTTTTTTCCAAATTGGCTCTCCATGTTAAATCCTAGTGCCAAACTTGTGCAAATGTTATATGTGATGATTTGCTGTTAATGTTTATATCTTGCAAGTCTATTATATTTAGGATAGTAGGCAACCGATTAATGTTGCTCAAAGTTGACTATAGAGATCGAGCTAATGAATGTTAAGATATGGAGTTGTTTAAGTGTTTGTTTGTTCAATTGGTACATTTGGACCTAAGATAGGTGATTAAACACCCCCCCACCTTCTTAGTTATTCTAAACATTCTAACAGTTGGTATCAAAGCGTTGGTGCTTGTAGAGACAAGTTTGAAGGTATTTAAAGCTAAAAATCATGATGGACAAAAAGGAGGTGCCAAAGTTGAACAAGGAGAATTTTCCTACATGGCAAAGATTGATGAGGCTACAAATAGAAGGAATTGGTGATGCTATACTAGAGTTTGTGAACAATGCATATGTGGAGATAACAATAGTCCCTCTGACTACTCAACAAGCAAAAGAGAAGCAAGAACACAATTAGGCAATGTTGGAGATTGCATTAGCCCAATACTATGCTGAGTTTGATGACATAAAATATTGAAAAAATAAAAAGGAAATGTAGGATAAAATAAAGACCATATATGTGTTGGAATAATGATACATTTGTCATTAGTTACAACACTTATTTGATTCTGAATGCTTATCGAGTTCATCACTCAGTTTACAGTTCATACCCAGCATTCGTTGGTTACCAAGTATGTTCAGCAGTGTTTACCGAGTTAGAAAGGTAAATGAAGGTTTTTGGTGTTTACCAAGTCAGAAAGGTAAACGAAGGTTTTTGGTGTTTACCGAGTCAAGAAGGTAAATGAAGGTTTTAATGTTTACCGAGTCAGAAAGGTAAACGAAGGATTTAGTGTTTACCAAGTTAGGAAGGTAAATGAAGGATTTAGTATTTACCGAGTCAGGAAGGTAAATGAAGGTTTCAGTAATTACCAAGACAAAAAGGTAAAAGAAGTATTCAGTGCTTACCAAGTGAATCAAAGGAGTTAGTTTCTACCAAGTGAACACAATGTTTACCGAGTCACCAGTGGTTACCAAGTTCCAAGCTACTCAGAGTGATTAGTATGGACCGAGCCCCTACCTCTACCAAGTGCATGACGATGCCGTGTAATGTAGTGGATGTCGAGTGTCAAAAGGTCATCGAGTGAGTTTGAGGAACCTGAGTTTTCTACTGTCTGGCCGACTCAGTAATGTTTTGTCCACTTGTGTTTGGCTGACCTTGTTGCTGTAAATATTGGAATGGTATATATGTAATGTATTGTGCCATTTGCAATATAAGAAAATAGATATGATGAAGAGAAGTAACAGTGAAGTAAGAGCGAATTGAAAGAGAATCAGCAACGAAGTATTCAACAAGGTTATCAAGGAGCAGCAAAGATATATCCATCACATCAAGTGATTAGTACATAAGATCTAATCAGCAAACCAGTTGCAACCAGATCCATTGCTTCATCCTAATAGGTGAATCAGTTTTGTAAATCCTTTAACAGGGTAGACTTAACAGTCTTTTGTAAATCACCTAACAGAGTGCATACTTCATTATATGTTTGTAAATCCTCTAACAAGGTGGATCTAGCAGTCCTACTTGCTCCTAATAGGGAAGATCACCAGAAGTGATCACTGTAAGCCTTAACTGGCCAACTTTATATTGCAGTATTGAAGTTTCGTGGGCATCATCCCCACCCCAGTTTTACTTTCAATTTGAAAGGTTTCTGGGTCACCAAATCAGTGTGTTAATCTTTTTCATGCATACAGTAAAGTAGATGAATGAATGGTGAATTTGTTATTATGTTGAATTGGTTTAAATTTTAAAGCTTACTGATTCACCCCTCCCCTCTCAGTAACTTTGTTAGTCCTGAATATTTCCAACAATTGGTATCAGAGCTTTGTGGTTCTCAAGACAGAGCTTGACAGCTTGAGCAAAGATCAAGGACAATGGAGATATTCAGACTTGACAAAACTATTGAGAATGAGAAGCTAGATTTGGAGATGGCCATGGTTCAACTCAAAGAAGCAAAGGAACATCTTTCTCAATCCCTAAAAAGAAGAAAGGAACTTGCAAGACAAATAAATGACCATTTTTATGTTGAAGAAAGGATTGAAGATTTGTTACCATCAAGTAATATAGAAGAAGCTGACAAAGCAATCAAAGAACTTCTAGAAAAGAATGGATCACTGCAAGAAGAGGTAAGAAAGCTTAAAAGAGAGCAAGAAATACAGTCAATCAGGCTATGTGAAGTTTTGGAACAAAGAAACAAAGCACAAGAAGAATTGGAAGATAGAAGTCATGAAACTCAAAATCAATCCCTTGAACATGAAGATCTGGCAGATCAACTATCCAATGCAAATGAAGAAATCAGGATTCTCAGAGCACAAAATGAAAGTCTACAGAATGACTTAAGAACTGAGAGACAAATCAATGAAAGCTTGGAAAATGATCTAAATATTGAAAAGCAAGTCAATGAAAGGATGATGAAATCTCAAGCAGACATGAGTCAATTGAATCAGCAAAATGAGTAGAATTTTTATAAGCAAAAGGGTAAAGCTGGTCTTGGATACAAGGAAGAAGGTGAATCTTCTGAACAAGGTACCCAAAGGAATCAAAGACCCACTTGTAATCATTGTGGCAAGATAGGTCATACATCTAACAAATGTTGGAGTAATGGTAAAGGTAAATTCAATGGAAAATGTTTCAATTGCAATCAGCATGGTCACAAAGCCAATGAATGCAAGGAGAAACCAAAGTTTGAAGGCAAGTGTCACAAATGCAAGAAACAAGGACATAAGGCATATGAATGTAGATCAAAATCACTCAATCCAGCAGAACAAATTGTCAAAGCAATATTTGGTTGGGATTACAATACTTGGTGTAGATGTCACTATTGTGGAGAATATGGACACATAGGAACAAACTGTAGAAGGCATCACCTAAGGAAGAAAGATACAACCATAAGATGCTATACTTGTACTGAACTTGGTCATATAGCCAAGAATTGCATGAATATAGGAAAGGTTGAAGATGAAAAGAAAACTAGAGCTGATAATATTTGAAAGCAAATGAAACAACAATGGATTCCTAAGTCTACCAAGCAAGAAAATTCAAATGATGAAAATGTCACTCTAGAAATGGGTGACTCCACCATATCTAATTAAGACTTATCAAGAAGGATAAGGGACTGCATCTTCAAGCCATATCCTAAGCAGTTCCAGAAAGAAGGAGTGGAAATGATAAATCAGTATTGCAGATACAAGTCATAATTCACAGTGTTGCATCTACCGAGTAAGGTTGATTTTCAAACTTTACCGAGCTTGGTCGGGAAGATAAGAAAGGTTTTGTGTGTTCACCAAACTGCAAGATTTATTGAGTAAGTTAGTGACTATTTATAAAACCCTAATTCTCAGCTACCTTCATACCCAAGCATTAATGACAGGATTTCGATCAAAAGGGCAGAATTTGATCTCATTTTTCACCGCAAATTTAGAGTTCACAGAGAAAATATATTTTCAAGTGCATCCAAGTGAGTTCAAGTGATTTGAAGCAATTTTTCCAGCAAAGAAATTGTGTTACGAAATTGTTCTCTCACCGAGTAGCAATGGCATCCGCAAGCACCAGTGGCAGCAAGGCGAAGAAAGGTTCTGAAATGCTTGTGAAGGGAGTCGAATGGAAGGCGCCCAATTTCAAAATTGTTCCTGCCATCGCTGAATCAATCGACCCGCATGGAGCTCAATTGCAGATCCCTCCAAAGGTACTTTTAATCAATGATATTCGTACTCATTTCAAGTGTACTGTGCAAGAAATAGGGACACTAGATATGGATAGTACCCTAGCCGAGTTATGCATGGATGGAACCCTAAAACCCGAGTTCAAACATTTGAAAACCAAAGGTTTAACCCATATCCTGCATCTGCCAAGGAGTTTCCAAGTAAAATGGGTAAGGTATATCTTAAGCCGTGTGCATAATGGACAATTGTGGTTAGAACAACCCATCCTCATAACAAAGAAGATGATCCACAAGATCATAGGCTTACCAATGTTGACCAAAGCCAAAACCAACAAAACCCTAGGTCGAGATGACCTCCAGAAATTAACCCAAGATGAATGGGATGGTAGAGGTTTAAAGCTCAACAATGTTTCAGATATAGAACTGAAATTTGGTATTTGTGTTATTGCATACAAACTGTATAGTTCCAGTAGGCTGAATAGTGTACCCTGTGAGGCTGTAGATTTGGCATATAAGATTGTAAAGAAAAATATGGAGTTTGACCTAGCTGATGTGCTATTAAAACAATTGAATAAAAACATGGATAGCATAAGGACTGCAAAGACAAACCCTTGTAAATTTGGCTCTTTGCTAGTTTGTTTATTTTTCTATGTACAGAAATTCTTTCCATCTAAGGGTGCAGTTGTATGGAGGAAAGATACTCCAATTTTGTATCAAATAAAAAAATTCATAGCAGAAATGGGTATGAATTTTGATAAGGTAATGGATAATTATTTTGAAGATTTCAAGGAAAGGATGAACAACAGGTTCAGGATACCTCCAAAACTTGTTGAAGAGTATAAGGATGATGTTTGTTTCATGGTTGACTGTGACAGAGTCTACATCCAAGCAGTCAAACCCCGAGTGGCATGGGTAAAACCATTGCCCTATGAGCTAAATATTGATGATGCTAGAGATATCATTGAGGCACTGGTAAATGAACCAATGGATCCCAAGTTGCCTGCATTTGGAACCTATGAAGAGGCAAAGGTTAGAATAGAGCTTGAAATCAAGCTTCCTCAAGCAATCTCTAAAGATAGGAGAAAGATAGAAAAGCTAAAAGCTGATACTGGACCTCTCATGATAATAGAAGGGAGAGGAGAAGATGAAGAAAAGGAAGAAGAAGAAGAAGAGCCTCAACGAAAGAAAGGTAAGGTGACTGTCACCAAACCTACAAAGCAAACCACTGCAGTATTCTCCAGGAGAACAAGACAGGGAAAGAAGGAACCTGTATTTTTTAAGCCTCCACTCACCTTTGAAGCAAGACTAAAGCAATTAGATGAAGGAGGTAGCTTCACAAACTTCAAAGCATTAAAGTTCGAAACCAGAACAGAACATGAGAAAATGCAGATTGAGGATCTAGTACTGAACAAAATGGGAAAATGGAAATACTCCCCAGACCAGATAGCCTCTTAGATCTCCAAAGAGCTATTGGAAAGATTGCAACCAAGATGGGAAGCTGCAACCAAAAATGTCAAAGACATTTATGAGAAGACCCTAAGGAATCTCCTACCAAATCTCTCTAATGCTAAAATGAAGAAATCACTGAAAGATCACGAAGGCAATATGATGATTAGATTCCACACTTTTTTGATACTTGTCAAAGATATTGAGCATGTGGTAAATGATGCTACAAACATGTGGAAAAACATCTATCATCTACACAAACCTAGTGAGGATACTGTTGAAATCACGAACAATGACAGTAGTGATGATAATGATGATGATGATGAGGGTGATGACATTGAAGAAATACCAGAAGACCTGCAATCAATAATGTTAGAAGTTGAAGAAGAAGCTAGAAAAGAAATTGAGGAAGAAGAAGCTGAAAGAGAAATGGAGGAAGAAGCAGCCTCTACTGGTGAGATTGTGAGCTCAATAGCCTCATCAATTGATCAATCTCCACCTGTCTCCTCTCAGCTCCAGGTTTCTGCAATGCAAGTGCCAAGCACTTCATCTACCGAGCTAGCAATCACTTCTTTAGTTATTGAGCTTCCAAGCACATCATCAGCCACTGCAGCAGCTACTTCATCGAGTATATCTCTTCCACCTGCAGCTTGTACAGTAAGTCTTCCCAGTTTCTTACCAATTTTATCTTCCTTAGGCACATTGGCCCCAATTTTTGCTCCAGTCAGTTCTCCAACTATAAATATACCGGTATGTACATCATTTTTGAGTAGTACATCATTTTTGGGAAGTACATCAAGTTTTGATACAGCCAAATCTTCTCTTAGTTTACCTTTAGTTGGTCCCATTTCAGTTTTAATAGCCAGTCCAGCATCATCAACTATTGTTTCAATTTCAAAGGGCAAAGGTGCAGTCACTGCAGAAAAACCAAAGAGATACATGTTTTCTAGTAAGGCAGTAGATGAAGAAATAGATCTGGATAAGGACATTGTCATTCCTAAGATAGATCTAGATGCTGCATCAGTTGATGAAATGAGAATGATCAGTCAGCTATTAGAGCAGAAGGCCAGGCAAAAACAGCTCAGGCATGAAAGAGACCAAGAGTATAGCATTATTGAAAGTGCTAAAAATATAATAACAGAGGCTATAGGTGTTGATGTGGATTCATCTCAACACATTTTGTTACAACTAGAAGAAGCGGTGAATAAATTCAATGAGGATACCTCCGGCCAAGAAAAATTGATTGAAAAGGCAGAGAAGAAATTTGACAATAAGGTGCTTGAGCACATTGCTAAGCATATTGCATTAAAACAGGTTGAATTAACCTCAATTTTGTCTGACATTGAAAATTCTTTTAATAATATAACCTCACTTTTTGCAAAACTTTGTGATGTTACCGAGTATACAAAGGAGGTAAAAGAAAAGTTGAATAAAATTGATGCGGATATGAAGGTCAGTGTCCAAATGTTGCAATCTGACCACAGTGCAAGTTCATCCCATCATCTGAGAATCAAATTTTTGTCAGAGAAACAGACAGAATTACTGAGAGAGGAAGCAAGGATCAGGTCTACTCTGATTGACATCCAGAATATGATCCTTCCTGTCATGAACACAATGCAGAAGCACATTGCATATTCAAAAATATTGATCCATGACAATAATTTCTCTGTTGCAGACCATGTGATTGAACTTTTTGCAGAAGTTCAAGTAGCTCTCTCCACATGTAAAATCCTGCAAGACAATTGGGATAAAACTCTACAACTAATTCTTCAGGTACATTCTAAGTTTATCACACATTTTGGTGTCTCCATGTAAATACATTTTTTTATTCTTTGGCATTATTGTCAAAAATGGGGAGAAAGTAATATATAGAAGAAAATCAAACACAAAAGGGGAGAAGGTAATAAAGTAATAAAGAATAAAGTCATATAACTCATGTAAAAACCTTGTGTATATTGTATGGGGGAGTTATATGTAAGGTAGCCCATGTATATTTAGCACAACAGAATCAAATCAGTTTTGTCAGATCTTGTATATAAATTTTGGCTCATAAGTGTTTTTGTCACTAATGCCAAAGGGGCAGATTTTTGGAATAATGATACATTTGTCATTAGTTACAACACTTATTTGATTCTGAATGCTTACCGAGTTCATCACTCAGTTTATAGTTCATATCGAGCATTCGTTGGTTACCAAGTATGTTCAGCAGTGTTTACCGAGTCAGAAAGGTAAACGAAGGTTTTTGGTGTTTACCGAGTGAAAAAGGTAAACGAAGGTTTTTGGTGTTTATCGAGTCAAGAAGGTAAACGAAGGTTTTAATGTTTACCGAGTCAGAAAGGTAAAAAAAGGATTTAGTGTTTATCGAGTCAGGAAGGTAAACGAAGGATTTAATATTTACTGAGTCAGGAAGGTAAATGAAGGTTTCAGTAATTACCAAGACAGAAAGGTAAAAGAAGTATTCAGTGCTTACCAAGTGAATCGAAGGAGTTAGTTTCTACCAAGTGAACACAATGTTTACCGAGTCACCAGTGGTTACCAAGTTCCAAGCTACTCAGAGTGATTAGTATGGACCGAGCCCCTACCTCTACCGAGTGCATGATGATGCCGTGTAATGTAGTGGATGCCGAGTGTCAGAAGGTCACCGAGTGAGTTTGAGGAACCTGAGTTTTCTACTGTCTGGCTAACTCAGTAATGTTTTGTCCACTTGTGTTTGGCCGACCTTGTTGCTGTAAATATTGGAATGGTATATATGTAATGTATTGTGCCATTTGCAATATAAGAAAATAGACATGATGAAGAGAAGTAACAGTGAAGTAAGAGCGAATTGAAAGAGAATCAGCAGCGGAGTATTCAACAAGGTTATCAAGGAGTAGTAAAGATATATCCATCACATCAAGTGATCAGTACATACGATCTAATCAAAAAACCAGTTGCAACTAGATCCACTGCTTCATCCTAACAGGTGAATCAGTTTTGTAAATCCTTTAACAGGGTAGACTTAACAGTCTTTTGTAAATCTCCTAACAGAGTGCATACTTTATTGTATGTTTGTAAATCCTCTAACAAGGTGGATCTAGCAGTCCTACTTGCTCCTAACAGGGCAGATCACTAGAAGTGATCACTGTAAGCCTTAACCGGCCAACTTTATACTGCAGTATTGAAGTTTCATGGGCATCATCCCCACCCCATTTTTACTTTCAATTTGAAAGGTTTCTGGGTCACCAAATCAGTGTGTTAATCTTTTTCATGCATACAGTAAAGTAGATGAATGAATGGTGAATTTGTTATTATGTTGAATTGGTTTAAATTTTAAAGCTTACTGATTCACCCCTCCCCTCTCAGTAACTTTGTTAGTCCTGAATATTTCCAACAATATGGAGGAGATGATAATGTTGTGAGATCTAAATTAGAAATCTTGAGAGGCAAGTTTGATGAAATGATAATGACAAAAGGTGAGAATATAGTCCAGTACTATGCAGGAATCAAAGAGGTTGTCAATGCTATAAGATCTACTAAAGGAAATATTGATGATGAAATTGTAATAAGTAAGGTATTGAGAACTCTGCTTCCTATTTATGCTATTACAGTTTCTATAATACAAGAACTGAGATGTACTCTAGGTAATGCTCTAACCTTGGAAGGTGTGATTAGTAGGCTTACTTCTTTTGAGATGTTTAATTTTAATAATTACACAACTACTACTATTGAATCTTCTTTTAGATCACAACTAGTTCTTAGTAAGAAAGGAAAAGGAAAGATGTGAAAAGAAACAAAGACACTTCAAATGATGAACTCGATGAACTTGAAGCACTGATGGCCATAAGACTTGCAAGAGGCAAAGGAAAATACAAAGTTAAACTTACTATATTTTTTTTCTTCATGAAACCAAGTTGGTCATATTGCTGCAACATGTCATGCAAAAGAAGACAATGATGATAAGAGAGAAATAAAGTATAAAGGGAGAAGAGATGATCGAGCCTACAAGAGAAACAAGGACTACAAAGATAGAGGTAAGAAATCTTGTTACATTGTTGAAGAAGAAATTGATAGTGAATCTAAAAGTAATGATGATGAAGTAGTCTATGTTGCTATGAAATAAGATTCTGATGAAGATGAGAAAAGTGAATTAATTTCATATGTGAACAAAAGTGATAGGTGGATAATTGATAGTGGTTGTTCAAATCACATGGTTGGTGATAAAATTAAATTAGAGAATATTGGACCATACAAGGGTGGTTGTGTTAAATTTGGTAATAATGTATGATGACTTGTGAAAGGTAAATGATCAATAAAACTGACTGATAGGATCAAATGTGAAATATTTATTGGGTTGAAGGACTTACAATATGTTGGTCTAATTTGTTGCATGATAAAATTGCCCCAATCTAGGTACAAAAAATTAGAATTGAATCAATTAATGGTGAATAGGGTTTCTGATCTTTGGTCTTCTAGACTTGTTAGCCTTTGACAACATTTGTTAAACCCTATGTCTTGTTCCTTTTAAATTTTTCGGGCACGAAATCTTTTAATTTTTTTTTGTGAATATTTTGTATTCATTTCAAAAAATTTCCGCACCCCCAAGTGGCCTTTTTATCTTATGTTTCTAGCCGTCTGATTCTTGTAAGACCTATGATAGTTGCTATATCACTATGAAAAGATGCAAGTGTTTTATGTTATGCAACATAGCGACTATCGCAAAATTAAGGGACAAGACCATAAAGTGGAGGTATGATGATCGAATATTGTATTGCATCCAAAGTTTTAGTCACGTGCACTTTGTCAATGCTATTAGAGATGAAAAGGGAACCAAGTAAAACAAAAAGGGGCAAATGAAGTCACTAGAATATAGTTTCTTCGATGAGTCACTATGTCGCTGTCAGAAAAACTATGCACCCTGCCAGTAGTGAGATAGCAACCAACTAGGAAGTACATGACATGATGGCTTCCAAACTTCTCGGTGATCATAAAGACATCCAAGTGGCATAATGAGTAATGATTTTATTATTATGTCAGAAGCATTAATGAGGGTGATTATGACTTGACTTGCCTTTATTTTTCTAACATTGAGTTTTGATAAGACATCGGAGCTCGCTATGTCATTGTCGTAAAAATTATGCATCTCGTCATTAGTGACATAGCGACTTGCTGGAAAATGAACACATGGTGGGACCCAAGAAACATGGCAATGTGACTAGGATTATAATATGGTTTTATATGCCAGCTATGTAGGATTTTCTCACGTCATCAATAACCTAGATCCACACCCCATTCATAAAACATAGAAAGGATTCTGATGGTCAGATCAAGCTCATATCAACGATTGTCACTACCTCGCTATGGAAAGATGTGCACTTTTTACTCTATGTGACATAGTGACCAGGGGACCCACCACATCCTACGTAATTCATGTAGTTTCCATGCCCTCAGATCAATTTCAAATCTATGGTCATCGCTATTTCGCTATGAAGGGTTGCTTGAAGGTTAGTATAGTGATATAGCAACTAACGACCCACCATATTTCCCTTAAGTAATGCATCAATTGTCATTTACATGATCAATGCAGAATCAATGATCATCACTACCTCGCTATAGAAAGATGCTCACTTTTTATGTACAATGAGGTAGCGACTCAATGACACGTGTCCTCAGTCATCAGTGGGTCTAGATTGAAATGCCAACAATGAAGGAAATATACACATGGAAAAATCTCATTAGGTTGATTGCCAACATGTCAAGTGGAACATGAGTCATCTTTGCCTACATCCCTGGAAAGTAGGATTTTTTGAAAATCAACAATGTAAATTTGAACATAGAAGGTGATGCCACTCTGTGCATTTATGAGGAATGAAAGCTTCATGTGTGAAAGAAAAATAGAGGATAATATAGAAGATTTTATTAGTTCCATCCCATGCAAACAAATATTTCAAGCCTTTTCCTAAGCAAAAGCCATTATTAAGAAGATTGTGTTGAGCTTGACAAGAGTGTGAAGCAAAATTCCATTGTTCATGAAGATACTGTAGAGTTACAGGAAGGAATGAGCAAAGATTCAAGTAAATAATTATATCATAATATCTATAGTGTTTCAGTTCTACAAGTTACAATCCAAAATGAATCCAAAGAAGGTATTTTTTGGCTAGGAGAATTATTTGGATAGGAATGTCCACGATGATTTACTTGAGCTGCTCCCTAACTCCACTATTGAAACTATAAAAGTTAAAAATATTACTACATTAAACCCTAGGTTGAAAATAGAAAATGGATTGTATGACAAGGGTAATTGGGTTTGGGATGCCAGTGCCTCTCAAAATGGTCTGGATTTGTTTAAAAAATGGTTTTCAGGGAGGAACCTTTTTTCCCCACATGCCAATATCTAGAATTTTGATTTCGGAAGATTGGTGGTTCCTAGTGTTTTTATGGATTATGATCTTCTTGAAGTTGTGGCAAAGAACTATGACCAAGCCATTAGATTAGTGGGAAGAACAAATGGTTAGGTCCTAATTACAATCGACCCAGATGAAATTAGGGAAGTTTTTGGTTTAGGGCCTCTCATTGATTATCATGTGCCCATTGATTTGAAAGGGTTAGGCAAGGTGCACTAAAGGAACATATAGGTAAAATTGGAAATTTTCCAGCAATAAAAATAGCTTCTAGGGAACCTTTCAAAAGGGCATACTTCAATTCCAGGGTTGTGGAGATATATAGGACCCTGTGCAGAGTTTTTGGGAGAGATGAAGAGGAGTTTGTGCCTGTGGATTTTATGTATATGGTTACTCAGATTTCATCTTTTGGTGTGGACATAATTTTTGATTTTGCTTCTTACTTAGCTGAGGACATTCACAATGGACTAATTGGGATTGCTAAGGGCAAGGTTGAAAAAACTTTTGGTCATTATTCTTTGCTGATGCACATGTTTTTGTTTAAGGGAGCTGCATATTTTGGTAAAGAAATGGAGTTAAATAGAGAAGAAAATGGAGAAGCATTGCCAGTCCAATTATGGAGTGCAGATATGACTTGGGATGTTTAGATTGCTAGCTTTGTTAGGTTTGATAGGTATTTCACTTCCAAGTTGAGATGCCTCTTATTAAGTGACAATCCCAGAATCCCTAAGGCATTAATGGGTCTCATTAGGCCTATGGATAATCCCAGTGGTTTTAAAGTTTCACATAGTTGGGGAGATATCATCCCATACTATATTTCTACTATGTTTAGAATTTATGGTTTTAAAGGAAGCCCTCATGTACTACCTTACCAAGTGCCCTTGAAGGTAGGAGTAGCTAAATTTTTGTGGCACTTGGGAGGAGTAGAGGAAACCTTTTTGTTGAAAATATCAATAGGGTCAATATTCCCCAATTGTACAGTGGCCCATCATTTTTGAATCACAAAAGGGGGTTGGCTTTATTTGAACAAAATTTTGGATCCTTACAAGATGGCTATTTCTCACCCTCATTTTTTTGTTTTAGAGGGATTTTATCATTTGGCTCTAAGACATAGAATTAAGCCTGGAAAAATTGAGCATGAATTCTATTTTTGTGAAGACATAATAAGGAATGAGTACTCCTTGCAACAATAGGAGACTAGAAAGGAAAAATGGAGAGTCTTCTCTAAAGTTTTGGATTTCATTCATTGTTTTATGTAGATTATAGTCCTTTAGACAATGCAGCTACAAATGTAGATAAGATAAATAAACTTATGAATACTTTTCTTGAAATAATGGAAACAATGAATGAAAAGAAGTAATTCTTTATTAGATTTTACCTAGATAAGGCCAGGGAAGTAATGAGAAGATTTGGCTTTACTCCCAATAAAGGGCAAGCCAATTAAATATCCAAAAAAGGCTAGGGTATACTGTTATTCAAAATAAAAGGACCACTGTGGACAAAGGCAAACAAGTATTTGAGTCCATTAGTGATGTCTTGGAAGAGAGGCCTTCTGAACCCCCCCTAAAAAGGAAAAAAATAATAAGGGAAGAGGATCCTCATGTTGAGGAATACTCACCCTCATAGACCCCTATGAGAATTGAAGAGGAACAACTCACTGAAGAGAAAATTGAACAATAGGGATCACAAGGGGGAGTTTTTTTTACACAATTAGAGATAGATGAAGGGGATCCCCAGGAGCTCAAGTGCCAAATTTTGAGTTGACAGTTGTAGATTATAGAGGAAGTGAATTAGACCCTATGATGGAACAAGCAAGTCAACAATTTTTATTAGATGATAAGTTTGTTAAATCTAGGGCTTTCTGCCAATTTGCATGGAGAGCCAACATGAGAAAATTTGAAGGGAGATGGAACAAGCTAAGGATAGAGCATCTTGAGCTAGAAGAGGCAGCCCTACAAAATCAAATAAAGGAACAGATGATTCAAGAGTTCCAGAACATAACCCCTGAAGAGGGTAGGCAAATGGTAAAGGCTTCAAATATTCTATTGTTTCCCAATTGGGATATTGCAGATGCATTAATTTTTAATTCTATTTCAAATAAGTTGGAGTTACAAGATCTAAATAAAAAGGAGTTTTTAGGGATTTCATTTAGTGAAGATCAAGCTGCTCTAGTTATGTGGTCATTGAGAAGGGGATCTAGGGTTGTTTCATCATAGCTAGATGACTCAGGATTAATAGGAAATATCATTGTGAGGAGAGTGGCTGATACCTCTCATGTGTAGGCTTCACATTGGAATTTTGATTCATCTCAATTTATTTTGGGCACTGCTGAAAAGGAAGAAAGGACCATGTTTGAGTTGTAGAGTAAGTATGAAATTATTTTGGAAGATTACAATAAGGAAGTTCAAAAGAGGATTGAACTTTAAAACAAATTAATGGGGAGGTCTACAAGACCAAGAATAACATATCCCCATCCCCTAGTGGAGCCTTTGAAATCCACTCCTCTTATAGAGATGCCAGATACCCCATAGAGGCCACAATATTACATTGTTGAAGACTTTGAAGTAGAAAAGAGAAAGCTATGGGCCTTACATGTAGAGTTGAATATAAAACATGAAGATAAAATGAGAAAGGCTCTCACATATTTGGGGGAAAAAATTGAATGACCATTAGTGTATGATCAGTTGGCTAGAGTGATAAGCATCTGGGAAGAACTGAAAGCAAGTGATGAGGCTCTGAAGCCTATTGTGAATAATTGGGTAAGAAGGAGGAAAGAAATAACATTTTTATGTTATTCTATCATAAAAATCTCATATGATCAAATTGAAAATACTTTTGATATTGTTTCTGATCTTCATGATTTTGATAATAAGAGAATTTATCTGCAGAGAATAATAGTTGGCTAGTTGAACAAATATAAGAGCCAAAAGTTTAGTTTGTTTCTTCATGCCCTAGATAGAAGAAATAATTTGAAAAATAAAGATGAATGGGCTAAGGAACTTGATGATTTATTTTTCCTAAGGATGAATAAAATTATCAATGAAACTTGGTGTGCATGGTGGAATACCACAACCGATAAAATAGTGAAAGCCCAAATATTCTTTGATTCTTTCAAACAACAATTTGTTGATATTAATAGGGAAGCAGAATATGTTATCAACAAACAATAGGGTATTCTACATTTTGACTTGCTAGATGATGCACTTTATGACAAGTGGATGATGGATATTTCTTTTGGTGAGCAACTAGAAGAAGTTGAAAGTGATGATGATGAAATGCACGAAGATGAATTACAAATCATCAACCCATTTCCATCAACACCTAGAAAAGAAGAAGGATAGTCATCTCATGCTAAAGATGCAATGGATCAATTAGATTACACAACAAACACAAAATCAAGAATAATTATCACTCTAGTAACAAATGATGATATGAGTGAAAATTCTAGAGTGGAGGTGAAGCTACATGAATTAGAACTTGACACATCATTGGCAAGTCTAGCAATTGCATATGCTGAGGATTCAGAATAGCAACCAATCAAAAAATTAGCAATATACAAGGATGTAATAGAAAGGGGACTCACAAAAGGAATGTTTGATGTACAAATCTTTTTGTTAATCACAATTTTGTCTTTTTGTGATAGGTGTATGTAAATATCTCTTGTAAATGACACTTGTCAGTTCTCTATGCTTGAAGCTTGTTGCATCTCACATTATATAAGTGAGACTCCAGGGATAGAGAATGGTCCAATTTTTAATCCATTTTTAGTATTACACTCAAGATGTTTTTGGTATAGTGTTTGAGTGAAAAAATTTATAATGTATCTTCTCTTCAAATTTCAAGAGAATACATCAATATGGAATTATCTTTGTGTCTCTCTCTAAGGTCATTCTGAGTTTACTACAATTGTATATAATTTTCAAGGGAAATTGATACAAGTTTTGAGCAATCCCTAGATCAATTTTTATTGAATTTTGTCTCCTTTTCTGTTACTTGGTTATTTTGAGATTGTGTGAGTAAGGCTTGCTCAATTGAATGCAATTCATTTGGGTTGTATGTCAATTCATTACTGCTATTAATTCAATGAATTAAGTAAATGCTTTTTGATGAATTTGGTGGGATTTTCATGGTGATAGAAATGATGTATGTAAGAATGAACTTTAGTAAAAATTGCTGATAATATTTATTATAAGGCAACATATTAGATCTACAAATTGGAGTAGACTCTAAATCCCAATGGAATAGGCACTGATCAAAATTTATTGAGTCTACAGAATAGGTATACTATGAAGAAGCATCAAATCTAAAATCACAATCAGCTTTAATTTACTTTTCTTGAAGATTTTGAAAGATGGTCAACACTTATTTGTAGGGAATGTTTTAGCCTTAGTTAGCCATTGTTGGTGCGAACACTTGCAAATCTATAGAAGAATTTTGACCAAATATGTTATATGGGATGTGTTTCTTTCTTCATAATGTCAAAATTATGTATCTATTTGAGGATATGAGATGAAAATTAGAATGAAACTAAAATAATTCTCATACAATAGCTTCTAGCCTTGAATTATCCCCTAGATATACCCACCTTAGTTTTGTAGAGCCTAAAGAGTAGAAAACCACCCTTGGTTTTGTTGAAGTTGGGTCCAAGTGGTTTGCACATGTAATTGTTAATAGAAATTGGCTAATCCTTAGGTTGTGTGAGTAATATCAATTTTTTATTGAACCTTCTATTGTTCAGTAGTTTTAAAACACCAACAAAATTTTGACTCTGCTGTGGAGTTGTCCAATACATCTGTGAAAAGTACTACAATTTCTTTGGTCCTGTTGTGAATGTGTGTGTCACATTTTCTAGTATTTCTCATGGTTATAAAGGGTGTTTTAGTGACAAACCTTGAGAATTTAAAAAGAAAGAAAGAAAAACCCAAATACCACAGAGATACACTGACATATCTAGCCTTTCCAAGTGTCTTATCTAACAAGCAAGAGTTGCAGTCTTATAATCTCAGTGATTGGTCCATATGTGTCAAATATTTCCATTTTAACTTGTGTCTTTTCTTTGAAGTCAAGAATAATTGTAATTATGTATTTTCCCAAGAAAGGGTGGTGACTCAGTCAATATTTTGAAGCTAGTGCTTATTTGATATATAGTAAAATGGTCGACAAAAGGAAAAAGACAAGAGCTTACAAAAGAGCCAATCTTGATGTACCAATGTATACTGATTTACCTAAAGGTGGTAGAAAGAACCTGAATAAGAAAAGGGAAGATCCAAATCCCACTTGGAAACCCATAGGTAGTGTATTAGTTAGCTCCCAATATCAACTAGTGATAGGGAGAGAGTCTTCTTTACTCAGCTCTGAATCAAAAACTACAAGACTCTTAGGAGGGATATTCAGTACCCCAGTACCAGATGAAAGAACATATCAAGATAAGGATATGTCACCAATAGGGATTATATCCCCTATACTAGATCTCATAGCTGAAATGCATCATAGGTTAGGACTCAGGAGTTCTTTTGGAGATCCTTCTAATCCTAAAATAGTCCCATACACTAAACCAAATCTTATAGATCTAGATGACCCTATTGACTTAGAAGCTACTTCTGTAGATCTCGCAGAAGTACAATCAGAAATAGGATTTCTAAAGAAGTGGGTTGCTGAGGAAGAATCTAAGTGCATTCATCTTGAAAAGGAGAAAGAGAAAGCCACCCTAGATGCTATAGTAGAGAGAGACACTCTACTTAGAAGGATGGCTACCTTGAAAGAAAAAAATAAAAAGTTAGAAGAAAAAATGACAACCCTTGATACTGATGTCTTTGGAGATGTAGACAATCTGAGAGCTAAAGTTCAAGAACAAGAAAAACTCTTGAGTC
The DNA here is from genome assembly GCA_028749045.1 of Cupressus sempervirens. NCBI lineage: Eukaryota > Viridiplantae > Streptophyta > Pinopsida > Cupressales > Cupressaceae > Cupressus > Cupressus sempervirens. The sequence continues at coordinate 216,489,258 of CM053783.1, forward strand.
AATAGCAAGAACTAATTATTTCTCAAGTCCAAGATTATAAACCTATCCAAATAGATCCTGTAGAACCCATTGTGAAAGCTATAGAGAAAGAAAAGTGTAAAGCTATAGGAATCCAAATAAATGAACCTCAAACTCAACTAAGAAAACCTATAAAACCTCCCATGTCAAAATTAGACCTAGATCTAGAGAAGGATAGAAAGGAGAGGGAAGATCTTGCAAAAGAGCTTGAGAAGGTGGAGAAAGAAGCTCAAGTTGCAGAAACTAGGAGAAAAATCCAGTTCATAAAATCTAATACTAGATTGGCTTCATAGCCAAATCTCTCCACCCCATCTACAACTTCTATACTTGCTAGTGGTCCAATGATTTCAATTTAGGGAGTATCTCAATCTACTCCTACCTCATCATCCACCATTTATACTCAAGCCCCTATTGTTCAACCTCAACAATCCCAAAGTGTTCCTCTTAACCAAGCTAACATAGCAAGCACCTTGAATGTTCCTAGTTTCTAGAAGAAACTTGTATACATGGAAATGTATAGACAAATATCATTTGCAGGTATTCCTGGTTCTCCACATCCCATATCTTTTGATTTAAGAGATAAAGTGGTTAAGTTTTTTTGGAAATAATGTTGTTACTAGTGGAGAACACTTAAGAGTTTTCATAGATATGCTGAATGATTATGAAGTTGAGCATGAGGATGCTTTAATGAATTTTTTTGTTCATTCAATAACTAAGGATGCAAGGGATTGGTTTAGAAGGTTACCTGATGACAATATTGCCTCATGGAGTGACTTGGAAAAATTGTTCAAGGAGCAATATGGAGACAACACTAATGTAGGATTCATGTTAAATGAATTCAATAACATCAAGAAGAATCCTAATGAGTCCACATTTGATTTCAATGTAAGATTCCAGAAAGGTATGTACAAACTATTTTAGGTTATGAGGTTGAATGAGGATGTTTTTCTCACAACATATTTTAATGCTTTTGATAGAAAAATGGCTTATCAACCGAGGGATAAGGATCCTAAAACTTTAAGGGATGCTTATAAGGTTGCAATAAATATAGAGAATAATAAGAAAGCATTTGGAAAACTTGGTAGGAGAGATGATCCAAAGCTGTTCAATCCCAAGAATAACAACAAAAGGGAGGTTGATAAAACTCCTGTAGGAAAGAAGCCAGAAGAACCTACAATAGGTCAGGTGTTGGAATTTCTAAAAAAGATGAATCCTACTAGTTTCAATACCCATAAGCCAAATGTTGTTTAGAAAACCCCTGTGAACAATAGCAATTTCAATAGACAACCTAGAATATAGAATTACCCTTATACCACCCAATGGAAGGATGGCAAGCCAATCCTTAACCAAACCCAAAATGTAAAAGATAAGGGTACACCAAACCCTCTACAAAGAAGTTCAGTAAATATGAATGATAATGTGCCATGGTGTATTATTTGTCAATCACCTCACTCTACAAAATATTGTGCAGTTGCTCAGTCATTTGCTTCTGATCATAGTATACAAACTAAGGAGGAGGAAGAAGAAAAGAGCCATGATGATGTAAGTTGTAATATGGTAAGCATGTATAGTGATTGTGTTGATTCTAATTTGGAAGAAATAGAAAGTGATCTAGAGAATAAGAAAATTGCTTATCAATTACATCATCAAGTTTTTTCAGACAATGAAGGCTATGACGAAGATCGGGTATGTGTTACATCTTCTGAAGTTGGCCATGTAAGTTTAAGAATGCCTTCTAAAGAGGAAATTGATAGGATTACTGTAGAGATGATCTCCCAAGTACATAACAATTACAACTTGAGAAACAAGATAGTTAATAATGATGTTGTGAAGCCTTCTAGTATATTCATAAAAGATATTACACATAAGATGAAAGATGAGGACAAGAAGGCTAATGTAGAGACAATCAAGGTTAAAGATATTAAAACTAAGAAGTGGGAACCCAAGAAGAAAGTGCAATTCCAAGAAAATGAGACAATAAAAGCAATTGTGCAAGAGAGGGGATCAAGATCTGATAATGTCAAGCAAATAGTAGTCCCTACTACTCATAAGGTTCCTACTCCAGGTATGATTGTAAAACCTACTGTGTCTGATCCTATTGACATGATATCTATGTTGTCACAAATTACTATTAAGGTACCTTTTTCTAAGCTATTTCAAATTGAAGAGCACAAGAGCAAAGCCTTGTCATGGTTGGGAGGGATAGGAAATAGTAATAACAATGTAGAACAAAATGATACCCAATAGACCCCCTTAGTAATAGAAGATAGTGGTATCATGTCCCAAATTCCCCAAATGTTCTTGGATGAATCATCAGGAGCATACATAGAAGATATTGACCCATTTTTTGTTAGTCTAATTATAAAAGGAAAGACCCTAAAAAATTGCATGATAGACTCAGGAGCTTCTAACACCATCATGCTTTTCAAATTAATGGAAGCCTTAGGGTTGAAAGTAGATAATAAGCAAGGTAGATGTAGACGTATGGATGCCAGAGAAGTTCCAGTCATAGGTACTATAAATGCTTTGCCATTTAAGCTAGTTGCATATCCTGAGGTAGAGTTGACCATGCTAGTCCTTGTAGTTGATATACCTCTGCACTATGGAATGTTGCTTTCTAGAAAATGGAGTGCTGCTATGGGAGGTAGCCTACAATGTGACTTAACTTATGCAAATTTTCACATAGGCAATAAGGCTATTAAAGTAGAAAGAGAGCCAAGGGTTAGTCATATCCTAGGTGAAGAGATTTACAAAGATGCTACTTGCTTTTTAGATACTGGTGTGAATGCATTCAGAGCTGAATTGATTATTCAAGAAGTTGAGAAATTGACTGCTGTTATTGAACATGAAGTTGAGTGTTGTATGGACTCACCAATATTATGGACAATGTTCTTTAATGTGGCTAGTTCTAAAGAAGGTGCAGGGGTAGGAGTAGTTTTTTTTTCTCTAGAGAAAAACACTTTTAGATATTCTTTTACCTTGAATTTTTCATGTACCAAAAATATAGCTGAGTATGAAGCCTTGTTGTTAGGGTTGAAAGTTGCTACCCACCATCAGATCAAGAAATTTCATGTTATAGGTGATTTTTAATTGATTATCTCACAGATAAAGGGAACATATGCTTCTAAGAATAGAAGGTTGAAACAATATAGAAATGCCATTTGGGATTGAATTAAATTTTTTGATGCATTTGGTATATCATGGAGAGATAGAACTCAGAATAAAATGGTTGACTTGTTAGCAAATGTAGCAATTAAACCCCAAGAGATATCATTTGTAGGAATCTCATAGATTGAAGTTCAAAATAGGCCATCAATACCTGACAATGTTGAGCATTGGCAAGTCTTTGAAGATGAAAAAGACTGTGAATTTCTTGCTAAATGAAGATAAATACCATGGACAAGAGTTGGACTGTAGTGATTTGGTTCAAACCATAGATGGGAATGAAAATTTTTTTGGTCAAAAGGTTATACAACTAAAAACTAATAAAGTACCTAAAGGATTGGTTGTTTTGGAGAACATGTTTGATAACCAAGATAGGGTAAGGCCTAGTGCTAAAGACTGTAAACCTCAAGAGCTAGAAGAGATAAATTTGAGTACTATTGAGGCCCTTAAGAAAGTTTACATTGGCCAAAATTTGTCAGTTAAAATTAGAAAACCTCTGATTGACCTATTAAGAAAATATAGACATGTATTTTCTTGGTCATATGATGATTTAAATTCTTATAGAGAAGATCTCTTTTAGCATGTCATACCTCTAAAGGACAATGTAAAACTTTTTAGGCAGAAATAGAGACCAATTAATCCCACTCTAGCCCCTAAAATGCAAGAGAAACTAATGAAGTTAAGGGATGGGGGAATAATTAAACCTATCAAACATTCCACTTGGGTCTCTAATTTAGTACCTATTAGGAAAAATAATGGAGATATCAAACTGTGTGTAGATTTCAAAAATTTGAACATTGCTTCCCTGAAAGATAATTATGGGTTACCAAATATGGAAGTTATGTTGCAGCAGGTAACAAGGTTTAAACTCATGTCTATGATGGATGGATTCTTAGGATATAACAAGGTCTTGGTGAAAGAAGAAGAGCAGTTCAAGAAAACATTTACAACTCCATGGGGAACTTATGTGTATGTGAGGATGTCTTTTGGATTGATTAATGCTAGTGCAACTTTTAAAAGAGCCATGGATGTGGCTTTCCATGAGTACATAAATAAGTTTATGGTTGTGTACCAAGATGACCTCACTGCCTATTCCAAAAGGGCTGAGGACCACTATAGGTATTTGGAAAAGATTTTTATTAAATCATTAGAATATGGAGTGTCATTAAACCCTAAGAAGTGTGCATTTGGGGTAACTGAAGGTAAATTATTGGGACATATAGTATCAAAGGATGGAGTGAAGATAGATCCTGAAAGAGTGGCAGCCATTGATAAGGTTCCTAAGCCAAAGAATGTAAAAAGAATATAGTCTTTCTTTGGGTAAGTTAATTTTCTAAGGAGATTTGTTACAAATTTTTCTGAAATTAGTAGACCAATTTCTAAAATGCTTAAGAAAAGAGCTACTATCAATTGGGATGGTGAACCTTCATAGACATTTCAAGATATTAAGATTGCTATAAAGAATTCCCCAGTCTTGAGAATCCCTGACTACACTAAGCCAATGAACATATTTTCTTTTGCATCTTTCCACACTGTAGCTATAGTTTTTTTGCAAAAGAATGAGGAAGGATATGAACAACCCATTGCTTTCCTTAGTAAGTGATTGTAGCCTACTGAATTAAAATATGAGATAAATGAGAAACAAGCTTATGCTTTAGTAAAAGCTATTAAGGCTTTTGGATTCTATTCGGTAGGTGCTATTGTCATTGCATTTGTGCCTAGTGCTACTGTAAAGGATATTTTTTTCTCAACAAGAAGTATCAGGAAGAAGGTGTATGTGGATCAATATGATCCAAGAGTATAACATTGAGATACAGATAACAAAAGTAGTAAGAGGCCAAGGTTTAGCTAAACTCATGGCTTAATCTAATTTGGAAGCTAATCAGCGAAATATGGTAATAGATGACCTTAGATCTGATTTATGTGACATGGATCACTATGACTGGTATGCTAATGTTATCCACTATCTACAACATATAGAAGCCCCACCTCATTTGACTAAAAATGAGAAGGGAAGCACTAAATTATAAGCAATTAGGTACATAATTATCCAAGGTAGCTTGTGGTGGAGAAATTTTGAAGGAATATTACTTAAATGTGTTGATCAAGAAAAGGCTAAAGAAGTCCTAAGTGAAATGCATGTTGGAGTGTGTGGGGGACATTATATGGTCAAGACCATTGCACACAAGGTGACGAGAGCTAGATTCTGGTGGCAATCTCTTTTTAAAGATGCTCAAACCATGGTTAGGAAATGTGATGCCTATCAAAGGTTTGTTGGAAAATTAAAATTCTCAGGTAATACTCCATTGAAACTAGTTGAGGTCCAAGCATCTTTTCAACAATGGGGTATGGATTTCATAAGTGAGATCTCTCCTAAATCTAGCACTAGCTATTCCTGGATTTTAGTTGCTACTGATTATTTCACAAAATGGGTAGAAGCCATCCCTACAAGAAATGCAACTAGTAAAGTTGTCAACAATTTTTTGCTAAGTAATATTATTTCCAGGTTTGGTTGCCCTCAGAGAATTGTAACAAATAATGCAATGTGCTTTAGGTCTGAGGAATTTATAAAATTTTGTGATAGGTATGGAACTAAAGATCAATATCCTCCCCATATCATCCAAAAGGAAATGGACAAGTTGAATCCACAAATAAAAGCCTATTAAAAGTAATTAAGAGGACCTTGGATGATAAAAAGAAAGCATGGGATTCCAAGTTGCAACTAGCAATATGGGCTGATCGAGTGACTATGAAGAAGGCCATTGGAGTAGCACCATTTGATCTAGTATATGGAATTCAGGCAAGGTTGCCTTAGAATCACTTTGTAGGACTCTACAATTACATCCAGTCGTATGATGAAGATATTACAAATGACATGTAAGAGAGGCTGGATGAGCTTATAGGATTATTAGAAACAAGAAGAGAAGCATATTTTAAGAATCAAAAGCTGTAACTACAAGTTAAGACATTATATGATAAAAGGAAAGTGAGTAAAAAGTTTAAAAATGGAGATTTAGTCCTAATGTGGAATGCTAGAATTGAAGATAAAGGAAAACATGGTTAATTTCTTCCTAACTGGTTAGGTCCCTATTTGATTGAAAACACTTGGGAAGAAGACTCTTATGTTCTCAAAGATTTGTCAGACAACATTCTTGAACTGCCAGTTCTTGGACAGTTCTTGAACAGGTATTTTTCTTGAAAAAATACTTATTTCTTCCATGAACAATAGTTTAGGGTATTCTTGTACATTTGTATATTCTTTTGTCTTTGTTCAATTATTTGTATATAGTTTTCTTGTGTTTTGTTGTTCTCCTAGAGTGGTCAGATTGTAAGGGAATCTTGGTGGTCTGCTTCTCCCAGAAATTCTAATCCCTGATTTGAATCCATATTATTCAATGTCCCTAGATAGAGCCACAGTTGGTCTGATTTTTTGCATGATAAAATTGCCCCAATCTAGGTACAAAAAATTAGAATTGAATCCATTAATGGTGAATAGGGTTTTTGGTCTTTGGTCCTCCAGACTTGTTAGCCTTTGAATTTTTTTTTAAAACCTTAAGTATCATTCCTTTTAAATTTTTTAGGCACAAAATCTTTTAATTTTTTTTTGCGAATATTCTATATTCATTTCAATTTTTTTTTGTGCCCCCCAGTGGCCTTTTTCTCTTATGTTTCTTACCGTCTGATTCTTGTAAGATCTATGGCAGTCACTATATTGCTATGAAAATATGCAAGTGCGTTATGTTATGCGACATAACAACTACCACAAAATTAAAGGACAGGGCCATAAAGTGGAGATACAATGATCAGAGATTGTATTGCGTTCGAAGTTTTAGTCACATGTACTATGTGAATGCTATTAGAGTCAGAAAGGGAACCAAGTAAAACAAAAAGGGGCAAATGAAGTCATTGGAATATAGTTTCTCTGATGAGTCGCTATGTCACTGTCAGAAAACCTAAGCACCCTGCCAGTAGTGACACAACGACCAACTGGGAGGTACATGATATGATGGCTTCTAAACTTCCTAGTGATCATAAAGACTTCGAAGTGGCATAGTGAGAAATGATTTTATTGTTATGTTAGAAGCATTAATGGGGATGATTATGACTTGACTTGCCTTCATTTTTTTGGTGCCAAGTTTTGATAAGACATTGGAGGTCGCTATGTGACTATCGTGAAAATTATGCATCTCACCATTAGTGATTTAGTGACTTGCCAACAAAAAAACACATGGTGAGACCTAAGCAACATGGCAATGTGACTAGGATTAGAATATGGTTTTATATGCTAGCTGTGTAGGATTTTCTCATGTCATTAATAACCTGGACCCACGCCCCATTCATAAAACATATAAAGGATTCTGATGGTTAGATCAAGCTTAGATCAATGATTGTCACTACCTTGCTATGGAAAGATGTGCACTTTTTAATCTATGTGACATAGTGACCAGGGGACCCACCACATCCTACATAATTCATGCAGTTTCCATGTCCTTAGATCAATTTCAAATCTATGGCCATTGATATCTCACTATGAAGAGCTGCTCGAAGGTTAGTATAGCAATATAGAAACTAAGGGCCCACCATATTTCTCTTAAGTAATGCATCAATTTTCCTCCACATGATGAATGTGGAATCAATGATCGTTGCTACCTCACTATAGAAAGATGCTCATTTTTTATGTACAGCGAGGTAGTGACTCAACGACACATGTCCTCAGTCATCAATGGGTCCAGATTGAAATACCAACAATGAAGGACCTATACACATGGAAAAATCTCATTGGATTGACTACCAACATGTCAAGTGGAACATGAGTCATCTTTGCTTGCATCCTTGGATTGTAGGATGTTTCAAAAATCAATGGTGTAAATTTGAACATAGAAGGTGATGCCACTCTAGGCATTTATGAGGAATGAAAGCTTCATGTGTGAAAGAAAAATAGAGTATAATATAGAATATTTTCTGAGTTCCATCCCATGCAAACAAAAATTTCAAGCCTTTTCCTGAGCAAAATCCATTATCGAGAAGATTATGTTGAGCTTGATAAGAGTGTGAAGCAGAATTCCATTGTTCATGAAGATACTGTAGAGTTATAGAAAGGAATGAGCAAAGATTAAAGTAAGTAATTATATCATAATCTCTATAGTGTCTTAGTTCTACAAGTTAAAATCCAAAATGCCTCCAAAGAAGGTATTTTCTAGTTAGGATAATTCTTTGGATAGGAATGTCCACAATGATTTACTTGAGCTACTCCCTAACTCCACTATTGAAACTGTACAAGTTAAAAAGCTTACTACATTAAACCCTACGTTGAAAATAGAAGATGAATTGTATGACATGGCTAATTGGGTCTGGGATGCCAGTACCTCTCAAACTGGTCTAGATTTGTTTAAAAAATGGTTTTCAGAGAGGAACCTTTTTGCCTTACATGCCAATATCTAGAATTTTGACTTAGGAAGATTGGTGGTTCCTGGTGTTTTTATGGATTATGATATTCTTGAAGCTGTGGCAAAGAACTATGACCAAGCCATTAGATTAGTGAGAAGAACTAATGGTCAGGTCCTAATTATAGTTAGCCCAGATGAAATTAGGGAAGTTTTTGGTTTAGTGCCTCTCATTGATTATCATGTGTCCATTGATTTGAAAGGGTTAGAAAAGGAATACATATCCAAGAAGGATACCATTAGGAAAGGTGCACTAAAGGCACATATAGGTAAAATTGGAAATCCACTAGCAATAACAACAACTTATAGGGAACCTTTTTAAAGGGCATACTTCAATTCCAGGGCTGTGGAGATTTATAGGACCCCTTGCAGAGTTATTGGGATTTCGTAATATATAGGCTATTTCTGGCCTCGTTTTTGTGATTCTAAGGGATTTTATCATTTGGCTCTAAGACGTAGAATTAAGCTTGGAAAAATTGAGCATGAATTCTATTTTCCTGAAGACATAATAAGGAATGAGTACTCCTTGCAACAATAGGAGACTAGAAAGGAAAAATGGAGAGTCTTCTCTAAAGTTTTGGATATCATTCATTGTTTTGATGTAGATTATAGTCCTTTGGACAATGGAGTTACAAATGTAGATAAGATAAATAAACTTATGAATACTTTTCCTAAAATAATGGAAATAATGAATGAAAAGAAGTAATTCTTTATTAGATTCTACCCAGATAAGGCCAGGGAAGTAATGAAAAGATTGGGCTTTACTCCTAATATAGGGGCAGGTCAATTAACTATCCAAAAAAGGCTAGAGTATATTGTTATTCAAAATAAAAGGACCACTGTTGACAAAGGCAAACAAGTATTTGAGTCCACTAATGATGTCTTGGAAGAAAGGCCTTCTGAATCCCCCCTAAAAAGGCAAAAAATAATAAGGTAAGAGGATCCTTATGTTGAGGAATACTCACCCTCATAGACCCCTATGAGAATTGAAGAGGAACAACTCACTAAAGAGAAAATTGAACAGTTTGGATCACAAGGGGGAGTTTTTGTTACACAATTAGAGATAGATGAAGGGGATCCCCAAGAGCCTCTAGTGCCAAGTTTTGAGTTGATAGTTACAGATTATAGAGGAAGGAAATTAGACCTTATGCTAGAACAAGCAAGTCAACAATTTTTATCAGATGATAATTTTGTTACAACTAGGGCTTTTTGCCAATTTACATGGAGAGACAATATGAGCAAATTTGAAGAGAGATGCAACAAGCTGAGGATAGAGCATCTTGAGCTAGAAGAGGCAGCCATACAAAATCAAATAAAGGAACAAATGATTCAAGAGTTCTAGAACATAACCCCTCAAGAGGGTAGGCAAATGGTAAAGGCTTCAAATATTCTATTGTTGCCCAATTGGGATATTGCAAATGCATTAATTTTTAATTCTATTTTAAATAAGTTGGAGTTACAAGATCCCAATAAAAAGGAGTTTTTAGGGACTTCATTTAGTGAAGATCAAGCTACTCTAGTTATTTGGTCATTTAGAAGGGGATCTAGGGCTATTTCATCATAGCCAGATGACTCAGGATTATCATGAACTATCACTGTGAGGAGAGTGGTTGATACCTCTCATGTGCAGGCTGCACATTGGAATGTTGATTCATCTCAATTTGTTTTGGCCACTGCTAAAAAGGAAGAAAGGGCCATGTTTGAGTTGCAGAGTAAGTATGAAATAATTTTGGAAGCTTACAATAAGGAAGTTCAAAAGAGGATTGAACTTTAAAAAAAATTAATGGGGAGGTCTACAAGACCAAGAATAACATATCCCCATCCTCGGTGAATCCTTTTAAATCCAATCCTCTTGTAGAGATGCCAGATACCCCATAGAGGCCACAATATTACACTGCTAAAGACTTTGAGGAAGAAAAGAGCAAGCTGTGGGTGTTACATGTGAAGTTGAATATAAATTATGAAGATAAATTGAGAAAGGCTCTCACATATTTGGGGGACAAAATTGAATGTCCATTAGTGTATGATCAGTTGGCTAGAGTGATAAGCATCTGGGAAGAACTGAAAGCAAGTGATGAGGCTCTAAAGCCTATTGTGAATAAGTGGGTAAGAAGGAGGAAAGAAATAACATTTTTATGTTATTCTATCATAAAAATCTCATATGGTCAAATTGAAAAGACTTTTGATATTGTTTCTGATCTTCATGATTTTGATAAGAAGATAATTCATCTACAGAGAATAATAGTTGGCTATTTGAACAAGTATAAGACCCAAAAGTTTAGTTTGTTTCCTCGTGGCCTAGATAGAAGAAATAATTTGAAAAACAAAGATGAATGGGCTAAGGAACTTGATGATTTATTTTGCCTAAGGATGAATAAAATTGTCAATGAAACATGGCATGCATGGTGGGCTACCACAACCAAGGAAATAGTGAAAGCCCAAATATTCTTTGATTCTTTGAAACAACAATTTGTTGATATTGGTAGGGAAACAGAATATGTTATCAACAAACAACAAGATATTCTGCATTTTGATTGGCTAGATGATGTACTTTATGACAAGTGGATGATGGATATTTCTTTTGGTGAGCAACTAGAAGAAGTTGAAAGTGATGATGATGAAATGCATGAAGATGAATTACAAATCATCAATCCATTTCCATCAGCACTTGGAAAAGAAGAAGGGAAGTCATCTCATGCTAAAGATGCAATGGATTAGTTAGATGATGCAATAAACACATAATCAAGAATAACTGTCACTTTAGTAACACATGATGATATGAGTGAAAATGCTAGAGTGGAGGTGAAGTTACATGAATTAAAACCTGACACATCACTGGCAAGTCTAGCAGCCGCATATGCTGAGGATTCAGAATAGTAGCCAATCAAAAAATCAGCAATATACAAGGATGTAACAGAAAGGGGACCCACAAAAGGAATGTTTGATGTACAAATCTTTTTGTCAAACACAATTTTGTCTTTTTTTGATAGGTGTATGTAAATATCTCTTGTAAATGACACCTGTAAGTTCTCTATGCCTGAAGCTTGTTGCATCTCACATTATATAAGTGAGACTCCAGGGGTAGAGAATGGCCTGATTTCTAGTGTATTTTTAGTATTACACTTAGGATGTTTTCAGTCCAGTCTTTGAGCAAAAAACTATATAATGTATCTTCTGTACAAATTTTAGGAGAATACATCAATATGGAATGATCTTTGTGTCTCTCTCTAAGGTCATTCTGAGTTTACTACAATTGTATACAATTTTCATGGAAAATTAATACAAGTTTTGAGCTGTCCCCATATCAATTTTTATTGAATTTTGTCTCCTTTGCTATTACTTGGTTATTTTGAGATTGTGTGAGTAAGGCTTGCTCAATTGAATGCAATTCATTTAGGTTGTATGTTAGTTCATTACTGCTATTAATTCAATGAATTAAATAAATTTTTTTAATGAATTTGATGGGATTGTCATGGTGATAGAAAGGATGTCTGTAAGAATGAACTTCAATAAGAATTTCTGATAATATTTGTTGTAAGGAAACAGATTAGATCTTGAAATTGGAGTAGACTCTAGATCCCAATGGAATAGGCACTAATCTAAATTTATTGAGTTTAAAGAATAGGTATACTATGAAGAAGCATCAAATCTAAAATCACAATCAGCTTTAATTTACTTTTCTTGAGTATTTTCAAAGATGGTAAACACTTGTTTGCACAGAATGTTTTAGCCTTAGTTAGCCACTGTTGGTGGGAACACTTGCAAATCTATAGAAGAATTTTGACCAAATTTATTATATGGGCTGTGTTTATTCAAAATGTCAGAATTATGCATGTATTTGAGGATATGAGATGAAAATTAGAATGAAACTAAAATAATTCTCATACAATAGCTTCCTACCTTGAATTATCCCTTGGGTATACCCACCCTATATTTGTAGAGCCTAAAGAGTAGAAAACCACCCTTGGTTTTGTTGAAGTTGGGTCCAAGTTGTTTGCACATGTAATTGTTAATAGGAATTGGCTAATCCTTATGTTGTGTGAGTAATATCAATTTGGTATTGAACCTTGTGTTGTTTAGTAGTTTTAAAACACTAACACTATAATCTATTGAGTGTTTCACAGTTGAACAAATCAGGTTACAGAGTTGAATTCCATCACAAAAAGGCAAAGATATTTGATGCTAATGGTGAACTAATTGGAAGTGGTGATAAAAAAAGAGGTAACTTGTTCTATCTAGATTTATGTAGAAGACATTTTTTTTTGCACAATAAGAAGATATTTGGCTATAGCACAAGAGGTTATGTCATGTAAATTTTGAAAATTTGGTTAGCATTAGTAAGATGAAAAGTATAATAGGTTTTCCAAAACTGAAGAAATCTAATAATGCCATATGTAAACAATGTCAATTGGGAAAAATGATAAAGTCTAGTTTCAAGAGCAAGACATATTCATTTGATGATATTTTATAACTAGTTTGTACTAACTTACGTGGACCTATTGGTGTTGAAAGTTATTATGGAGACACATATTTCATTCTATTTGTTGATGAATACTCTAGAATGATGTCTATGATGTTTCTTGATAAACATCTAATGCTTTTTAGTTATTTAAGTGGTATTTAGCTAGAGTTGAAAAGGAGACATGAAAGAGTTTGAAGTGTTTGAGAACTGATAGAGGTGGTGAGTCCATTTCTAATGTATTCAACATATTTTGAAATGATAGATGAATCAAAAGACAATTGTCAATACCTAAAACCTCTCCTCAAAATGGAATAGCTAAAAGAAGAAATATATCAATCATGGACTATGATAGAACATTGATGATGGAGAAAAATGTGTTACAAAAAATATTGGAGAGAAGGTGTAAGTACATCTATTTATACTTTAAATAGAGTGCAAGTCAAGAAAGGCACAAATGCTAGACCTTTTGAATTATGGTATGTATATGCACCAAATGAAAATATTTCAATTTTTTTGGAAGAAAATTCAATATACCTAAAGATAATATAAATGAAAAACTTGATGCTAAAAGTGGTGAAGGCATATTCCTAGGTTATTCAACTAAGAGCAAAGATTATAAATGTTTGAACTCAAACACCAACAAAGTTGTGAAAAGTGCAAATGTTGAAGTTGATGAATATGTAGAAAAGAATAAAGTTTAATGCAAAATAAAACCTATAGACTACAATTCATTCATATATGTGAATGATAGTGCTCTCAATGCCCCACCTAAATAAGAAAACAAAGTTGCAAATCAGTTTTAGAATGAAAATGTCGAGTTGCAACATCTAGTTACCAAGCATCAAATTGTGGGTGCTAAAAAAAAACAAAAAAATGTTGAGTCATAGGTAGAGGAAGCCAAACATCAAGAAGACAATGTCAAGCATGCATAACATGAACCAAAACCTAAGCACAAGAGAGATAATGAGCTTGAAATCATTTTTCAAGATGTACTTGTTGAAGAACAATGAAGAAAAGAACCCTTACTAGCAAAATATGTGAGAAGAAATCATGGACATAAGAAAGTAATTAGAGATAAAGAGTATGGTTTTATGACAAGAAAAAGGCTCAGAACTAATACATGCTTACTTTGTGAGTTTGAGTCCAAATTTGTGGAAGATACTTTGAAAAATGAGGAATAGATACAAGCAATAAATGAAGAAATTGAGCAGGTTGAAAAGAACATATAGTGGACACTAATACCTAGACCAAAAGGCAAAAATGTTATTAGAACAAAGTGGGTATTCAGTAACAGGCTGAATGAAAAAGGTGAAGTCACAAGGAATAAGGCTAGATTGGTATGCAAAGGATGTGCACAAGAAGAATGTATTGACTATGAGGAAACATTTGCACCTATAGCAAGACTAGAAGGACTTAGAACACTGCTTGCATATTCTTCTTAAAAATGATTTAAGGTATATTAAATGGATGTCAAATCTACATTTTTGAATGAGATACTTGAAGAATAAGGGTACATAGAGCAACTTGAAGGATTTTTTGACCCCAACAAGAATAATATAGTGGGTAAGTTTCATAAGGCTTTATATGGTTTGAAACAAGCTCCCAAAGCATGGTATGAAAGAGTGCATAATTATTTGGTGAAGATTGGATTTGCAAGAACTAATAATAACAATAATCTATATTTGTTGATTGGCAAGAAAAATGACGTATTGCTATCTAAATTTTTTGTTGATGATACCATATTTGGAGGCTAGGAAGCATTAAACAAATCATTTATTGATGAGATGAAGAAGGAATTTGAAATGCCAATGTTTGGTGAGATCAAATTCTTTGTTGGTTTACAAGTATATCAAATGAACCAAGGTATCTTCATTACTCAACCCAAATATATTAAGGGGATATTGAATTTTTTTGGAATGGAATATTCAAGACCAGTTAGTTCACCTATCTCCATTGGGCATAAACTATCTAAGAATGATGATTCTAGTGATGTGAACCAAACATTATATAGATCAATTACAATATGTTGTTCACAAAAGACCTAATATTGTATTAGCAATTGGAATAGTTGCAAGATTTTCTACAAGTCCTAAGGAGATTCACATGATGGAAGTGAAAAGGATATTGAGATATCTAAAAGGAACATAAGTTGAAGGATTTTATTACAAGAAGAATACAAAGTTTGAACTAAAGGTATATATTGATTTTGATTGGGTAGGAGATGTTGATAATAAAAAGAGCACAAGTGGAGGTGCATTATTTCTGAGAAAAAGACTAGTTTCATAGACAAGCAAGAAGCAAAACTACATCTCTCAATCAACAACTAAAGCTGAATATGTGGTAGCAACATTAAATTGTTCAAATATCATATAGATCAAGAAATTGTTGAAAGGTACGAAGGAGCAAATTATGGATCTAGTGGTCATCTATTGTGATAATAGTAGTGCAATTAACATATAAAAGAATCCTATAATGCACAAAATGACAAAGCATATTGCTATCAAGTATCATTACTTGAGAGAGCTAGTTCAAGACAAAGAAGTGAAATTAAAGTATCTGAACACTAAGGGGAAACTAGCTGATATATTTACTAAAGTTTTACCTAAAGATGCTCATGAATATCTAAGAGGTAAACTTGGGGTGATTCCCCTAGACAAAGCTACTTAAGCTAAAATGATGTTCTACATCAAATGTGTTGATCAAGCTATTTTACAAGTTGATGTAGACAATCCCACTTTAGGAGTTACCTAAGGTAGTAATGAGGAAGAAGGATAGAATCATATTGTATCAGTCATATAGAGATGACAGATGAAGAATTTAGTACATACATGAAGATATCTACATGGAAAAGATGCATGAGTTAAAACATCTTTGGCATTATTGTCAAAGAGGGAGAAAATGAAAGATAGTTACCCATGCAAAAAGGGAGATATATTGTCAAGCTATTTCCATAAGAAAGAGAAAGAAAATGAAAGAAATTGTTGTTAGCAATATAGAAGACTCTGATTGATTTCATGATCTGATATGATAAAGGGAACATATGTTTTGCATATCAGAATTGCATGGATGAGAATCATAATGAAACTAAAGAAAGAGATTGTTGGACACATAGATGTGAATCAAAATGAAATGAAGGATATTAATGAAGATCTAATACTATAAAATGAGGGAATTACTCAATTTAGTACAAGTTTTGGATTGCATGGTAAATAGAAGTGTTTCCATAAATGCTAAAGAGGGAGATTGTTGGAAACTATAATTGGAACAATTTTTATGTTGTCATTGACATCAAACCTTATTGGTGAGATAGTTTTCTACTTGATCTAAGTCTCATATCTATGTGATCAATGAAGAGGATTTTAGAAGCTAGTCATAACAAAAGTATCTAGAGGAAAGGTTGAGTTATGAAGAGGAAACTACAAATGGACACTTGATTAGTTAGACTTGGAAAAATTAAAGTGATAATTTAAATCATGTTATAAGTTAGGAATATATTTGCACTAAATCCTTGAAGAAGAAATAAAAGATAAACTAAATGAATAGGCTTGACCAAGCAATAGAGAAAAAGCTTAAGAATTTGAAGTATATGTTGAATGATGCCTATGTCGACTGATCCACAGTATGTGCTGAGCAGAAATAGTGTTGACCAAGTATCAATATTGACCAAGTCACAGTATATGTACTAAATAAGAAGCCTAATAGTGACTAAGTGACCTAGTGATGACTGAGTTTCAGAACTTAGTGTTGGTTAAGGAACAAAATTTTGATAGTTTATGAGAAATCATAATTTTTAGTCAATAGAGTTGATTTCTTGGAATATGGAAAGTGTGTAGAAGATAAGGATGGATGATCTAGAACATTTGAATCAAGGAAAACTATGTTAAAAAATTTATATGCAAGGATTCAAGGAGAAGTTTCTAGAAAATAAATGGATGAACGAGAAGGTGGAAAAATTCATTATATGTGCCAAATCGATCATAACCCTAAGATCTACTACAGTGTTTAAGAAATAAAAGATTAGATTTACCTATTTAAGAAGGTATAAGGGTTAGCCTTAAGTGTGTTGAATTTTGGAGAAATAGTTGATGTTATTGACTAGAGAACTTAACCTAAAGGGTGAGAAGAGTTGAGAATAGGAGAAGTGCAATTTCTTGAAGGGTTTCCAAGTGAATAAGAGATTGAGATGATAAGGGAGGCCATATAGTGGATCAAAATTTCAGCCAAACTAAGATCTATACTTGCAAAGTGAGTTGTACTTGACATATCAAAACCTACTATTACTTTTTGACCATTGTATCACTATTTGAAATCCTTTAATCAAGGTTGACCTAACAATCATATGTAAATCTTTTAATCAAGGTGACATTCTAATGGAATATTCTAAAGTCCTCTAATAAGGCCACTCCTAATAGGGTGATTAAATCCTTTAACAAGGTCACATTTAATAGTGTTTTTTGTAACCTTTAAAAGGGTTGGCTCCTAATAGAGCTCATTTCAAAAGAGTGAAAAGTTGGTGACATGTTACTGATGGTTTTCTCCAAATTGGGTTTTTGCATTAAATTGTAGTGTCAAAGTTGTGTGAATGTTATATGTGATGATTTACTGCCAATGTTTACATTTTGCAAGTCTATTATATTTAGGATAGTGGACAACTAGTTGATATTACTGACAGTTGACTATAGAGATTGAGCTAATGAATGTTAAGATCTGAATTGTTTAAGTATTTATTTGTTCAATTGGTATATCTAGACCTTGGATAACTGGTTCACTCCCCCTCTTAGTTATTCTAAACATTCTAACATTCCATAGACTCTTTTGAGTTATCTAAGATTGGATGTTCATTCTAGGTATGAAACTAGTAATTTGGATTAAAATTTAAACCATGTTAAATACTTTATATGTATTTTTGTATATATTATATATAACTAATTTTTTATATATTTATATTTATGTATACATATTTTTTAGGTGGAGGGTCATAGTATGATGACTTCATTTGCATATGGAGATTTACAAGCATCTGGTGATCTTATTGATCACAATACACATGTAAGATAATTTATTTTATTTGTAAATTCATAATATTTGAAATCAAAATGTATTTGTATTCTAATGTATATGTAATATATTTTTTAGTATAATTTATAGATGCATTTAGTAGGTACACCATTAGGTGAGGGAGACATGAGACATAATGATCTTATCGATTTCTATACATAGGTAAGTTAACTTGAATTTAATTTGATGAACAATTTATTTTTAACAAAAACATTTAGATAGTTCTCTTCTTTAAAATTTATTCTTTAATGTACATATTTGTTATAGTAATAAAGTACCTTCTTATTAATTAAATCATATTGATTTAATTATTAAGTCACTTATTATCTCTAGTTTACTTAAGCTAAACTTTGGGCATATAATTTTTAAGTCTTTTATTAATTATTATCATGCAACCTAGATTTTTCCTTTTAGGGTTTTGATCTCCTTAATAAGGATTGATCTCTCTTTGCATACATTCATTCACTTTTGATAATATAAATCTCTTTTTTGCTCATCAAGAATGTCTTAACTATGAATCTAAGAATTCTAGTCTCCATTGCTTTTGCTTCTCTCTTTCTAAGACAAGTGTTTGTATGTAGGTGATTCTTGGGAGCTATGTTGATCTTTTATTAACTTCAATATGGTATTAGAGCTCCATATATTCATGCCCCTATCCTATTTATGAGAAGTTTGGCTTGGGTTTTAGATCTAAGTTTTTTTAAAGAGTGTTATGGTTCTTCATAATGATTTTTTTGATTTGGGGGGTCACTAATTTTTGGATCACTTTGAGCCCAATCAGATATCACTGTTGAGCTCAGAGCACCCAAAAACCCTATTTTCATATAAATTTTTGTCCAATTTGGACATAGTTGGAATCTAAGGCAAAAAAATTGCTCCTAGATTGGGCATGTTTCCTGAGGTGATGATTTAAAGATTATTTTTCATGGAAATTGAGATTTGTCATTGCAAAAATCAAGGTTTTTTGGCATGAAAGTTGAGGTTTTTTTGGCATGGTAATCAAGAATTTTTGGCACAAAAATTTAGACATTTTGTACATGTTGGCATAGAAATCGAGGCACATTTGCATATAAATTGATATTTTTGGCACGAAAATTGAGACAATTTTTGGTATAGATCCCCAGGCAGCAATTTTTAAATTTTTTCCCTTTCAACTCTTTTTTGACCTACATGTGGTTTTTTCACTATAACCTTCTCATCTAGACTATATTTTTTGCAAATGAGATATCATCCAAAACTTGCTTCTAAGCCCTTAGGTTATTTTTAGTTTTGGTGCTTTTTTAATGACGTTTTGATTGGTCAAAGTTAGGAGTTCTATTTTGCACTTTGAGAGACATATTTTGAGCATCCAATCTCTGGTTTGGGAATTATTTATATCATTGAAAAGGTCTTTAAGAGATATTTCTAGTGATGCTAGTTGTTTTTCTAGAGTCTACTTTAGGCACATTCTATTCATCCTTTTGCATTTTTGCATTCTAGCAGATATCTTGATTATTTTAGGTCTAGGGATTGATTTCATTAATTTAGATGATTTATCATGGGTTGTATTATATGTTTTATCAACCTTATGTTTCTTCTATTCTATTTAGACATCATTTGTATGTATTTTTACAAATGCACTAAGATAAAGTGCCATATTCCATCTATATTTTTATTTTAGTAGTTTCTCCTTATTTTGCCTTCTAATTCAAGTAGTGTCATCTGAGGAAACTTATATAGATTATTATATTCTTGGGATTCACCATATCTTGTGACTTATTGTGCATGCATTACTTTGATTAAAGTGTCATGGGGGGTTGATGTTTTCCTTTATTTTCCATATTCCTTTGTCCAGTGAGTTTCCCTTCTATGACATTAGCTTCATGACGTGTCTGAGATTGATCATGTTAGTACACACATATGTACTCTCTTGTGCATCTTGATCATGGCTCCTTGACATGAAATTTTTTTGGCCCACTTTTCCAGTTTCCTATCACCTCACCATTGTATGCATTAGGGGGAGAGTTAATCTATTGTCTCTCATGCTTCCTTGGTTAGATGGAGTTAGCTATGTATTCGGTATTTATTCCTACATACTAGGTAGATGCAGTGGTTGGGTATCATGAATTTTAGTGAGATGGATCGTTTACCATATAAACACTCTTCTTTTTGTTCCTACTTTGGTTGCAACCTTCCATGTTCGATTGATCAACTCTTTAGGATTTGGTGTTTCATGCCATCTTTATCTTTGAGTTCAATTGTTTTCCTTTGTGTGCCTCCTCTTTTGATGCATATTATAGTCTTCTCTACCTAGTTAGGTTCTATTTTAGTGGAGGTTCTTCTGATCAATAGTTATTTTTGACAAAGCTTTGCAAATTTTGTATGCTTTAGTGGTGTTCTTCATTATAATCTTTTGTTCCTATCTCTCAAGAGATTCCCTAGTTTGGAGGCTTCTTTAGTTTTTCACTAGTTCATTTTAGCATTCTTTCCATCTCTTTTTGGAGTAGGGTTTTTACCATGTGGTTTTCTCTATTTCTCCTCTTTCCAGAGATTTGGTTGTGCTTGGGTACCTCATCAGGCCTTTTTGCTAGGACCCAAATTTACTTTCAGTAGTAGTTTTTAGGTTTTAGCTACTTCCTAAGTTTATCTTAAAGGGGGATCTTAGAGTAATAAAGTATATTCTTATTAATTAAATCATATTGATTTAATTATCAAGTCACTTATTATCTCTAGTTTACTTAAGCTAAACTTTGGGAATATAATAATTAATTCTTTTATTAATTATTATCATGCAACATAGGTTTTACTTTTTAGGGTTTTGATCTCCTTTATAAGGACCGATCTCTCTTTGTATACATTCATTCACTTTTGATAATAGGAATCTCTTTTTTGCTCATCAAGATTGTCTCATCTATGAATCTGGGAATTCTAGCCTCCATAGCTTTTGCTTCTCTCTTACTATGATAACTATTTGCAAGCAGGTGAATCTTGGGAGCTGTGGGGTTGATCTTTCATTAACTTCAACACTAATGTATTAAAATATATGATTTATGTATACCCCTATAGCAGGTGCACTATCAAGTGATAGAGTAGGTGGTTCTAGGACCACATGAGTTAGTCTGTACATCCAAGATATCTTTAAATTTATGTAATTAGATTGTTCACATTGGTGATATTTGTTGATACATTTCTCGCTCATGTTGATGATACTTGTTGATATATATTTATGTTGATACTTCTAGGTCCATGCATTTAGATATATTTTGAATATTGGTTGTCTATAGTTGATACATGTATGCATATGTATTGTGTATATGTTTATATTTATATCTATTTTATTTGGTGTAATATTTTTTTTTTGTTCAATTTTAATGATTAAAATTTAATTTGATATATATATTTCAAGTTTATGATTATGCATATAATCTAAATATATATGTTTCTAGTTTATGATTAGATGTGCATGATTGGTTATTTTAGATGACTTATTATATAGGTTTAAATGATTACATGTGATTGATTTGAAACTTTAGATGATTAAACATTAAATATAAGTACATATAGATTGCATGTGATTAATGATTCTATACATTGAGTTATTTCAATTATAGATGATTTATAGGTTGACATGATAAAATGTGATTGATTTGAAACTTTAGATCTAACATTGATAAACATATAAGAGGAAAACATTAAATGAAAATATATACATATATAATTCCTAAACATGAAATGAACATACACATTTAAGAGGAAAGTTGGAAATGAACATGTGTACATGCATGTCTATAAGTTCTAAGCATGGCATTATTGGTTCAATTTATGCAAATCAACATATAAGTCCTAAAAATGAAATAAACCTACACATATGAGAGTAAATATGAAATGCACATGTTTTATGTATATTTAAGTCCTAAGCATTATAATGACTTACACATATAAGAGGAAATCATAAAATGAACACATGTACATGTATGTCTATAAGTCCAAAACATGGCGTTATTGGTTCACTTTACGTGAATCAACACATATAATGTTGAAAATAGATTGATACAAGTATGAATATGTGTTTCAATCATTGTTTTTCTACTGATGTCAAACCTACTACTTGTTGGTAAGACAATTACTTATATGATTTTAGTACTATCATTTGTTTGATTAATGAAGAGGATTTGATAAAATAAGGTAACAATAACACCTAGAGGAAAGGTTAAATTATGACATGGAAAAGGAGTACAAGGATCAGTTAAGCTAGTGATATTATAGTGCATTAATAATCTACTTAAGGTTGTAAATGATGGATACATTGATTAAGTTCATAAGAATAAGTTAAACAAAGTATGTCTACCAAGCTTAACAATCTTCACGGTAGGTGGCAAGAAAAGTTAGTATAAGCCAAGCAAAAAATTAGTTGGAGTTGAGAAAAGTAAATTTCAATGTAAGTCGAGTGATATAGTGTAAGTCGAGTAAAATGATGTTGATGCTGAGCACCAGTAAACTTTAGTTGATGTTGAGCACCAGTAGGTGCCAAGAAAAATTATTGTAAGCTAAGCAAAAAATTAGTTGGAGTTGAGAAATGCCAATTTCAATGTAAGTCAAGTAATACAGTGTAAGTTGAGTAAAGTTTAGTTGATGCTGAGCACTAGTAAACTTTAGTTCATGCCGAGTGTTTTGATAGTGGCTATCAAGTAATGCAATATTTGCCAAGCATCAGAAGCTAGTTAATGTTGAGTGTCAACATTATGAGAAAGATTGTGAATTCAATGAATCTAAGCCAACAAGTTTGATTTCTTGGATTGTGTGAACTATGTGAAGGTAATCTTGATGAGATGGTGGAACATAATTCATGGTGAACCATTTTGAGGTGAATTCAAAGGGGTTGAAGGAGACATTTCAAGAGGGGGATGAAATGAAATGATGGGTAGATTCATTGAATCCTACCTAATCTAATCTAACCCTAAGATGGATAAAGGAGGATGAATGAAAAAAGATCTTAGTTATCTATTTATAGAGATGGATGGTTAGAAGAAAAGGTTTTCATGTGCGAGAACCTAAGGAAGAAAAGGAGTCTAGGGTATTTGCTTGATTCAGTCACCTAAGAGAAGAGACTACATTGGCAAGCAAAGCAAGAAGGTTTAAGGATCTGGATGCATGAAGGCTGAACAAACTGTTAGAGATGAAGTGTGTGAAAACCAAGCTGAGTGGAGGACTAAAAACATAGATCTATAATCTACAAATAGAGTTGTAAGTTGTTATCAAATCAACCCTTATTGTTACTTTCTAATCATTGTACCAATCTAGGGTAAATCCTGGATTAAGGTTGACGTAGCAGTCATTTGTAAATCCTTTAACTGGGTGACATTCCAAGTGAATGATATAAAGTCCTCTAAAAAGGCTCACTCCTAATAGGGTGATTCAAATTTTACAATGAGCATTGTAACCTTTAATAGGGCTGACCTTTCATAGGGCATCACTTTAGAAGAGCGAGAATGTGTAGCATGTTACTGGTGATTTTTTCCAAATTGAGTTTCCACATTAAATCATTGTGTCAAATGTGTTATTGAATATATTATGTTTCATGCCCACATTTATGCAAAGTTGATTTGACAGTAACCTACAAGTTTAAGTGATTGTATGATCTAATGGATGCATGCATGATGGAAATGTTTTATGGATATGGGTTCACCAAGTTGTGAAAAGTTTTAATTGTACATTTGGACCTTTGATAATTGATTCACCCCCCTCTTAGTTATTCTAAAGAATTCCAACATATAAGTCCTAAAAATGAAATGAACATGTATACATATGCAAGTACTAAACATAAAATTAATATACACTTATAGGTAATTAGGATACATGTTTGGCTTAAGGGGACCTAGTGAGTCAACTAGGGGATTATGTATGTTATAGCTTATATGATGGGTTCTGATGGGTCTTAATAGGGCATAATAGGTTTCATTAGGTAATAATTCATCTTATATTAGGTTTCATTATATGGGTACCCCTTTTGGTACTCTTAAAGGTAATTAGGATATAGGTGATGGGGACACAACCCAAGCACAGAATGGACACAATAGGAAAAGGAAAATTGTATTAATTGTGTAAATATGTTATTACATTCAGTACAGAGAAAATTGACTTCAAAACATGCCCTATGGGCTTACAATAGCATAAATCTGGAGATAATTTCTCCTTTCTGTACCTCCTCTCAAACTCCACTCCGAACTGCTTTTTACAATGCCAAAAATGTTCTTAAATAGACCCCAGAGGATTAAGGATCAGGAATACATTTTAGAAAGTTCTAGTAGGCATCCACTGACCAAATAGAAGGCTCTAGAAGTCACATTAGAAGTCGGCACAAAATTAGAAGAATCCAGAAATGGTAATTGAACTTTCGAGAGGCATAACTTTTGAACCATAGCTCCAATTGACGAACCATTTATATTTTCAGAAAGCTCTCAAAGTGCTCTATAGCCCTATGGACAAGCTTCACTCATCCACCATTTTTTTGGTCCTTTTCAAGGTCATTTAATGCCCCTAACCTGACTTTGAAGCATTCTTAGGATGTCTCCAGAAACTAAAAAATCGTGATAACTTTCAAATCGTGGGGCCTTTTGACCTGATTCTTTTTTTGGAATACTCTAAATTAAAATTACATTCATCTAGCCAATTTACACCTTATTTTTAACCAAAATTATGGCTCAATTACATACTCCTATTTTTTTGGCATTTACACGTATCCCAAGGTGTTCAAATACTCTATCCTAGAACACTGATAGTGGAACTATGAGAGTTGGAACCTTTATTTGACCCAAATGGGTATCCAAAAATGAAAACACATGAAATAGAAACTAAGTCTAAGTACATTTTTTGGTTGACACAAGATTGCCCTTATACCTCTAGATGCTCCTGCATCAATAGGTTTGGCTTAAGGGGACCTAGTGAGTCAACTAGGGGATTATGTGTGTTATAGCTTAGACAATGGGTCCTAATGGGTATTAATAGTGAATAATAGGTTTTATCAGGTAATAATGCATAGTATATTAGGTTTTTCCATATAGGGACCCCTTTTGGTGCACTTATAAGTACAAATAGGGTAATTAGGATACATGTTTGGCTAAAGGGGACCTAGTGAGTCAACAAGGTCATTATGTGTCTTATAGCTTACATAATTGGTCTTAATAGGGTGTAATAGGTTTAATTAGGTAATAATTCATCTTATAGATCCCTATAGGAGGTGCACCATTAGGTGAGGGAGACATGAGACATATTGATCCTCTTGATTAATACACATTTATAGGCACAAATAGGGTAATTAGGATACAACAAATAATAGTACTCATTGAACCATAAAATCCAAGTGAACTCACTCATTAAACATACATGCATATAATTTTTGGAAATATAAATGGGAAAGTAAGTTCTGAGGGGGGTGAATCATCACTTAAAACTTTTACCATAAAAATATTTCACCATTCATCCATCTCATAACTTATCTAATAAACTGAAATACCTAACCATGCATCACATCCATAGAGGAATGTAAATCAACACATAACATAAAAAGATTTTGGTTACCCATAAATACTCCAAGGTGAAGGTAAAATTGGGGTGGGCATGATACCCATAAATATTCACTATTGCAACAATAAAGTGTGGCCAATTATGACTAGAAAGTTTTGATCATAAACTATGATCTACCCTATAAAAGGTATCCCTTGCTAAAGGCTTACAAGACTATTAGATCTTACCTTGATGAAAGGATTTAAAACTTAAAACTAAGTAAGAACTATGTTGGGAAATTTACAAAAGTATGTTAGGACTACAATGTTAAGAGATTTGCCCTATATCACATGTCAAAATGATTTAGTATTTGATCCTTCGGTTAGCACCTTTTTCTAGATAACATATCTCCTCTTTACTTGTTGTATCCATATTCTTTTGATCTAATTAATCTTCTTTGACCCTTCAATTCTTGTCTTCTCAACTAAATTTGTTCTAAACAACTAGTTCTGCATTGCTGATCCTTCACTTAAATATCCTCTCCATCATGAATGCCTTCTCTCCTTCACATATGATAATTCTCTTCACTTTGTGATAACTCCCCTTTAGGGTTTACCTCTTTAAATAGGTATTTGGAGATAGTCTTAGGTCATAATCAATGGCTCTAGTTGATTATTATTGCTTCCTCAAGCTTCCCTTAGGTAATCTAGGGATGTGTGATATGATTGGATCCTTATCTATTAATATCATAAATTAAATATTATGTCAGCCAAAAATGGTTTACATACAAGTTTGTTCCATTACAAATTTGCATGTCCAAAATTGGATGCTTGAAATCAATAGGCTTGTGATGCTTGGCCTTAATTGTGCTCTTCTTGTTATTACTTGGCTTTTGAATGGCTCGATACATACTTTTGCTCAGCTCCTGAATCACTTGGTACATACTATTTTCTCAAAACTAATTATTTTCTTGGCACCTAAGTGATTTAACACATAGTATTTCATATCAATCAACATGTATTATTTGAAAAATTATACTTAGCATGCTCTATTCACTTAGCTTGCTCTGTTCACTTGGCTTTCTTTGTTCACTCAGCCTATGTAGTAGCTCGGTCACAATGATGAACAACTAACTTTTCTTGATAATGACTAAGTGTTTTATCACTAACTTTGTCAAAACCATAATGAGATCAACAATCTCCCCCTTTTATATGAGGGGCAAAAACAATTTGTCATGACATATATTATTTTGTAACATGCATAAGTCAGACTAGAATTTTTACTCAGTCACTATACAAAATTTCAAGATCTTCAAAATTTTCAAAATAATACCTCATTACCTAGTTACTCCCCCTAAGTAAATACTTCATGTTAGTTTTGTAATTCCTACTTCAAAAAATATATTGCCTCTGCTATCTACCTTGACAAAAATCCACAAAATTTACATAATCCCCCTTTTTTGACACTTTTCTTTGAAGGTGGTACACTTAAACTATACTTATCCAAAAAAGGTTTGTGTACTTGCATAATGATTCCTAATGCAGAATCCCAAGGTAAAAGCTCAAACCCATGTCACTCTTTTACAAAGGAAAAGACTAACAAAAGTATAATTGTTCACCTTCAACGACGTAAAATTGGTATTATTATTTAGAATTTGAAAATGAAGTAAGCTAATGAAATGTGTAGAAATGGATGAAGTTTAGGATTATGATTTTTAATAATTATTTAGAATAAGAAATTATATATTTTCCTATATTTTAAAGATAACTTTTTAGTTGCTGAAAAATGTTGGAAATCGGGGGTCTAGTTCCCACCACAAAACTACATGGAAATAAATGTATTTCCCTTTGATCCCATATTTTGTTATAGATAACATATGTAGCTAGAACAATAAAAAATAAAAATTGTCTTTAAACCTATATTTTCTCTTTTATAACGATTCAAACTTCAACTTATTCAAATAGATAGTTTTCATCTCCCACCATATTTTTAAAAATAATTCTATTCCAACCAAAAGAAAACTTATAGATTCTAAAAGAAGACTCTCTCCTCTAGCATGTCATATAATTTTTAATTTTTATTGATTTGATTTAATATTTTTTCTTTCTCAAAATTGACATCTTCCTGAGTGTTAAAATACGTACTTGTAGAATTTTTTAAATTTTAAAATACTATATCTAATTAAAACACTATGAAATCTATATATGAATATTCTTGACTTTTAGCTCTATTAAAAATGTTTATACATTATTAAAAAAAAATCATAAAAAATAGTAAGAGTTATCGAAATGTCAGTTTTCTAAAATAGTTGTATTTCTTTAGTAATTGGATACTAACTAGTATAAAACATGCACTTAATAGACATTTCCAATTAGAAAAGTGTGAGACCATAAATAAATTAGGTAGAATACATTTATCAAGATCATATGTTTGAACAAAATTGAGTTTTAGATAGAAATACTCCAATTTAGTTGTTTTGATAAGTTAGCCTGAAAGGTGACGTAGCTTTGTACTTTTACCCCCCAATTATCTTTGACTACATCTAAAGATTAGATCTGAATTTCCAAATTAGCTTTGATGTCCACTAGTCCTTCTTGAGTTGAAAGATGGGAATCTTTCTTCAAAAATGTTTCTGCAAAGGCTAGTTCTCTTTGCAAATCTTCCATGTGTGGGGTCAACATGGACTGAATATTAATCAAATTTGATCTAGTGTTTGCATCTTTAGCTTGCAACTCAGAGGTTCTTGTTTGTATAAGAAGTAATCTCTAAAAATTTAATTGGCTGGTGCTAGGAGATGATTTCAATGTAGCTCCAATAGACTGTAAATCTCCTTGCAACCTATCAATAGTTAATGAGTTTCTTGAGTAAAGAAATCAACATTGTATAGTTTGGTATGCAAAGAATATATATTATCCAAAAATTTCTTCACACTCTCCATATTTGTTGATAAATCAACCTATCTAAGTTCAATAAAACTAGATATTTTATCCATGACCCTAGCATAAAACTTCTTTTTGGATCATTCAATAACTTGACATTAGTCTCTATGTCATCATGTTTTATCCTATCAACTTTGTGTACAAGTTGTTCAATGATAGGTTTATTGGATAATGCATCTGACACATCAAAAACATCTACAAAATATCTTTAATCTCATGTAAAACCTATTTCTATTTGTGCTTTCTACTGATATTTTCTTTCTTTGACTTGCATTGTAGAGCTTCCTAGAGTGTTTCCATTTCTTCAAGTGTGATTGTTGCAGGATTGAACTGTGGCAACACAATCAATTCATCTAAACTAACATCCTCCAATGATGTAGTGTCAACACTCTTGGATGTGCTAGTACTTAGTCTATGAAGAGTGTAGCTACTAAGAGGTGATGTAGTAACTAGAAAAGTAACCAATGTCTGAATAGCTATCCGCTCCTCTATTTCAATAGTCTTCTTATCCTATTCTCTTTGTTCATCCTCCTTTTGATCTTCAATAGTTTTAGTTAGGTGGGTTTAGGAATAACTTCCTTACCCTCATTCTCTGCATTTCCTTCTTTATTAATTACCACAATTGGTAGTAAACCTGAGCTTTCTAGAGTAGGAAATTATATAGCTGGTGTATCTATCTCTTTCTCTTTCATCTCAATGAAAAATATAGGCATTGAAGGTAGTCCCTTGTTAAGCTCATATTTCTTTTTCAAAATTTCATCTTGACATATAGTTTTCTCTTATGACTCTTTCTCGTTAACTTATGCAACATATGGTGACACATTAGATGTATCTTGTCCTTGTTTCTTAGTGGATGTAATCTCAACCTTAGGTGATCCACTAAATGTTATCATTATAGGATTTGTACATGGAATAGGTGCATGAGTAGATTCATAAACCCAATTGAGCGTTTGTTAGTTTTTGCACATCTGATGACTTCTCCTCAAGTCTGTTTGCCCATCTTTTGTCTTCTTCAATCATGCCTTTATATTCCTCAGTTTTCTTTTTTTAGTCTAGTTATCTCATATAACAATATTGACTGAGTTTCTTGTTCCCTTTTTAGATTCCTGACTTCTCTATTTAGGGCACTATTCTTTTTCATCAGATTTGTAATTGATACATTAATTTCTTCAGAGTTCTTATCCTCAAACAATCATATAAGGTCTTCTTCTTGATATTGAGTGTCATTTTGCTGAATGGCCAGATCCCTTCTTCTCTTTAATGATTACTACAGTTCATCTCTTATCTCCTTAAGTTGATGTAGGGAAAGTTGTATTTCAATATTTTAGTGCTCAATAGCCTTTCCCAATTTGTACTTCCATCTTCAAGATCTTAATTCTCAAGCTATCAAAACTTTACTTTATAGAGAACAAGGCTCTGATACCAATTATTGGAAATATAAATGCAAAGTACGTTCTCAGAGCGGGGGGGTGGGGGTGGGGGGGGTGGGGGGTGTGTATCAATACTTAAAAATTTTACCATAAAAACATTTCACCATTCATCCATCTCATAACTTATCTAATAAACTAAAATACCTAACCATGCATCACATCCATAGCATAATGTAAATCAAAACATAACACAAAAGATTTTGGTTACCTAGAAACCCTCCAATGTGAAGGTAAAAGGGGGTGGGGATGAGACCCAAAAATCTTCACTACAATAGCAATAAAGTGTGTTCAATTATGGCTACAAAGTTTTGATCATAAGCCATGCTCTACTTGTGAAAGGCCTACCCTATTAAAGGCTTACAAGACTATTCGGTCTCACCTTGATGAAAGGATTTAAAACTTACAACTAAGTAATCAGTCCATTAGGAGATTTACAAAAGTCTATTAGGACTACTCTATGAAGAGATTTATTTTTTATCACCTATCAAAATGATTATGTACCTAATCCTTCAGTTAGCACCTTCTGCTAGATAACATATCTCCTCTTTACTAGTTATATCTTGACCCTTTTGATCTCATTACTCTTCTCTGACCCTTCACTACTTGTCTTCTCAACTGACTTTGTTCTAATCAACTAGTTTTGCATTGTTGATCCTTCAATTAAATATCCTCTCCATCTTGAATTCCTTCTCTCCTTTGCATATGATATTTCTCTTTGCTTCATGATGACTTCCCTTTAGGGTTTACCTCTTTAAATAAGCATTTGGAGTTAATCTTAGATCATAATCAATGACTCTAGTTGATTAATACTAACACCAGTAAGATTCTATTTTTCTTATTGGTTGCTCAGGTAATCTAGGGATGCATGATATGATTGGATCCTTATCTCTTAGTATCATAAATTAAAGATTATTTTTTCCAAAAATGGTTTACATACAAGTTTATGCCATTACAAACTTGCATGTCCAAAGTTGGTTGCTCAACATAAATAGGCTTTTGATGCTTGACCTTAACTATACTCTTCCTACTATTAGTTGACTTCTAAATGGCTTGACACATACTATTGCTCTACTCCTGAATCACTTGGCACATACTATTTTCTTGGCACCAATTTTTATCTTAACTCTTAAGTGACTCAACACATACTATTGTCTAAATACTTATGCTTAGCATGCTCTATTCACTCAGCTTTCTTTGTTTACTTGGCCTAAGTAGTAGCTTGGTCACAGTGATGACCAACTAAATTTGCTTGATAATGACTAAGCGTTTTGTCACTAACTTTGTCAAAAATACAATGAGATCAACAATCTCCCCCTTTGATATGAGTGGAAAAAACACTTTTTCATGACATATATTATCTTGTAACATCCATAAGTCAGATAATCTATAATTTTTTCTTGGTTGCTATACAAAATTTCAAAATCTTCAAAATTTTCAAAATAATGTCTCATTACTTGGTTACTCTCCCTCAGTAATTACTTCATGTTGGTTTTGTAACTCCTACTTAAAAAATATACTACCTCTGTTGTTTGCCTTGACATAAAATCCGCAAAATTGACAAAATCACCATTTTTTGACACTTATGTCTTTGAGGGTGGTACACTTAAACTATATTTATCCAAAAATGGTTTGTGTACTTGCATAATGATTCCTAATGCAAAATCCCAATTATCTCTAGCTATATCTAAAGATTGGATCTGAATTTCCAAAGTAGCTACCATGTCCACTAGTCCTTCTTGAATTAAAAGATGGAAATATTTCTTCAGAAATCTTTCTACAAATGTTAGTTCTCTTTGAAAAACTTCCATGTGTGGGGTCAACATGGATTGAATATTGATCAAATTTGATCTAATGTTTGCATCTTTAGCTTGCAACTTGGAAAGTCTAGTTTTTGTAAGAAGTAATCTTTGAAAATGTAATTGACTAGTGCTAGGAGATGATTTCAATATAGCTCCAGTAGACTATAAATCTCCTTGCAACCTATCAATAGTTTGTTGAATTTCTTGAGTAAAGAAATCAACATTCTATAGTTCGGTATACAGAGAATATATGTTGTCCAAAACTTTCTTCACACTCTCCATCTTTGTTGATTAATCAACCTTTCTAAGTTCAATGGCACTAGATATTTTATCCATGACCTTAGCGTGAAACTTCTTTGCAGACCATTCCAATAACTTGATATTAGTCTCTGTGTCCTCATCTTTTATCCAATCAACTATATGTACAAGTTTTTCAGTGATAGGCTTATTGGATAGTGAACCAAAACATTAAAAGCATCTAAAAAAATATATATGTTAAAATTAATAATAAAGATAACTTTTACTTTAAATTATCTAAATGAATCAAAACTTTTTACCTTTCACTTCCCAAAAATAATGTTTGTTTTATTTTGTGTCCTAGCTAGAAAAATGAGATCAACACCATTCAATAGTTTAATTTGAATTCTCTAATGTATTACCTACCAAAAAAGTTAAATGAGAAACACAAAACATTAAAAAAATGAAAACCATTTCCTTTCTACATTGAAGTTCATGTTTTTGGAGTGCATGCTTTACACATGCTCTTGTTCCATCATGCTCTCCTTTTCCATGTCCACTTTCAAAAAAGTTTCAAATAAATTGAACATTGTGACTAGTACTTGTTAGAAACAATAGTCCACCAAGATAACTAAGAGGTGGGGGGTGGGGGGGGGGGGGAGCGGGGGTGCGTGAATCAGTTATCCAATAATTAAAAAATTTATCCATATTAAATAATCTTAACCATTCAACCAAATTAAACAATAATCATAACAAGATCCACATACACAATTACACTAGATATGTTAACTAGGGAAACCCTTGATTATAGGGAAAATCCCAGTGAGAATGATGCCCACAAGTTGATGAACTAATATAAATATTCCTTGTTAGAGGATGGACCCTATTAGGATTCTATTACAAAATTTAGTACATATGAGTCGCTGTTAGGAGACTTTGAATCCCTATTAGGAGATTCCAACCCTATTAAGAGTTGTAGAAGATAGAAGGACCCATTGTACTCACTGTCCAATTGATCTCTCAACTATTCCTTGTAGAATAATTGTCTGTACTATACTTTAACTTCTTTCCTCTATCCTATCAATTGGACTAGTCATTGTTAGACCTTGTGGACTAGGTCATGAACCTTGGATCCAAATATCAAACTTTGGATCATCAAATAAAACATCAGCAACAAAGTTCTTTCCAACTTCACTCTACTCTGCTTATATTCACATTCTACTCTTTGTGCTACTTACAATCATTCACTTGCTTCCATATA